>CM035159.1:42111430-42711430 GCA_020205615.1 Panax quinquefolius
GATGGTGTTTCTCTTTATGCCCCAATCTGGAGTCATGGTTGAGGAATGGTTTTCTTGAAGAAAGTCGGGTTCACTTTGGAATTTGTGCTTTGTATTATGTGGTGCCGTATTAGTTTCACCGCTTGGATCTGAATTGTGTATATGACTACCACATATAACAAAGAAAAAGTATTCTTAAATCTTATAGCCAATATTAGTGATGAGTTGTTAGTTTTTTCCGTGCAACTTAATTCAATCTTTCTTTAATGTATTCGAATTGCAGAACACGTGCTTACTACTCAATGATAAGTATAGTTTGAAAATGCTTTTTGAAAATTCACCTCAGAATTTCAAAAACTCATTCCTAGCTCTCTCTTTCTCTTTAAAGAAACCCTAGCTTTTAAAAAGATCCACCAACCTCTGTTCAAGAAAATCACATCAATCAATGGCTTCTTCCAACATTATATCTAGTTACTAACTCTGCTTCGACGAATTCAAGAGAGCTAACCCACGGTTCCACAAGATTCTGACTCTTCTAAAGAAATTTGGTCTTGAAGAAGCTCTGAGCACCAGCACAAGGATTTACCCTAAGCTGGTGAAAGAATTCTACAGCAACGGAGTCTTTGAAGACGACATCATCACTACACGGGTCAAAGAGGAGCAGATTAGACTCAAAGCTTAAGATATAAATCTAGCCCTAGGTTAAGGTATAACAATCTAGAATTTTATTTATAATTTCAAATATTTATTGAATTAAATAAATATTTTTTAATTGATGTGTTTGTTGTTTAGTAGATATTTGTTGGATTATTTATTAGTAAGTAAATAATTCAGTATGAGTTATGAAATTAACTTAATTAAGATAAAAGAGTGATGAATTAAATTTATGAGATAATACTCTAATTTAACTCAATAACTAAATTAGAGAGTTATTAAGGATTATATGGTTTATTATAATGTTATTTAATTTGATTTTTGTATTTAAAGTGATGTGTTAATTTATTAAAAAAAAATTATAATTATAATGAAAATTATAATTTTATTGTATTAATTTATGTGGTAAATGGATTTAATAAATTGCTATTAGATTTAATTTAATTTGAATATGGAATTTATTTAAATAAAGTGTGACGATAAATATGACTTATGAAAATAGATTAAAAGAGTTTTAATTTGGTTTACCAAAACAAAGCCTTGTGAGCTTTTTTAAATTCTTATTTTAATCTTATTTTGCCAAACAAGGCTTAAGGAATGATTAAGTCATTATTTTAATTGGTTTTCCAAACAAAGCCTTATGGCTTTTTGAATTTAAAAATTAATAATAAAATATAATATAATAAATATTACATAATTAGTATATTTATTATTATGATTTATTTATATCTTTATGTTTATTCTTGCGTCTATTTTTTTTTTTACGTAAGAAGTTTTGGCTTAAGCTTTGAAGGGAGGAAGAACACAGAAGAGAGAAATAGAGAAAGGGAGAGAAAGAAAGTTAGAGAATCAAGGAAGAAAAGAAGGATTAGTCAAGTCATTTTTATCCTCTATCAAGGTTAAAGAAGATTCAAAGTAAGAATCAATTCTAAAACCTCAAACCTCTATTCTTGAGTTTTCTATAGAAGTTATTTAGTTGTATAATTTGATAAATTGTTGAATAAATATGTGTATGGGTTGGTATAACCCATTTTATAACATCTAAAAGTGGTTTTTAGGGTGATCAAGTTCATGAAAGTATGATTAAACAAGAAGAAATTGAGTTTTATAGATATTTATACATTAGGGCTTGTTTTGGAATCAAAAATTGATGATGAATTCATGATATAATCTGAAATTGATTATATATGTTGTTAGTATGATGAAAAATAAAAACAACCCAAGTTGAACGAGACAAAACGGATGTAAACGAATTCGTAGTGAATGAATTCGCTAAATGTGTTTAAAACATGAAAATATAGCATGAACATTGAATTGGAACCCTTAAATTGATTTGTTAAAGTTTTTGAAATGTTAAAAATTATTCTGAGATGAGTAGTTCAGTTGTTTCACGAGTTCATAGAATCGAAAACCAACTAATTCGACTTAAAGCGAAGAAGTTATGAAGGTTTGAAGTAAAAACATTACAAAATCATAATCTAGATAGCATGTGTGTATGCGCTGACCACAGACTGGGCTTGCTGCCAGGAATTGGCTCGGCCAAGTCATCTGCGGTGCACCTAAACTATGAAGGAATTAAGGCGCTACCATTGCACCCCTAGTGTAATGATGTGACCGTTTTGACTAGTTTGGTAAAATGTACCATAACCTTTTCATACGAACTCCGATTAAAGTGATTCAAAATGATACTGGAACGAGGACGAATAGACCTGCAACTTTATTCTTTACGTTTTTAAAATTTGAGGTCGAGAATGGGGTAAAATAGTCATTTTAGGACTGTTGTGTTTTCAGGAAAATCCCGGAGGCGCGGGCATGCACGTATGCAAGTGTAGTGCTCTTGACGATAAAAGATATTGTTCTAAGTTATAGAACATGAATATTATGAAGTATAATGATGCTTAATATTAATAAATGATATATTAGATAAGTTGTATGTGTATACTAAGCACACACAAGAGAGATAAATCCAAGGCGTGTTAATGAATGTCAAACGCCAGAATAAAATGTTAATGAACGTAAAAAGTGTTTTAAGTCAAATAAAATGAACATTATAAGGTATGAAATGGGTTTAATATAAAACAAATAATTATTCTTAGCGATACTTAAACACTTGAATGAACTTCGAATATGAAATATAGTGAGCTATAAGTCGAAAGTTAACACAATAAAATTGAACATTCAAGATTTATAATATAAAAGGGTTATGAGATATAGAGTAAAGTTTACATTACAACTACTACGCATTTCTATGTGGCTAATAGTTAATGTGAATGATTATATAATTGTGTAGGCACGTGAAGTGCAGATAACCGTAAAGTGTTAAAGCATTATTAGTAAACAACGATCGAAACAAATCTTTTCGGTTCCTATTTTCTACGTGTGAACTTGATGATTAACTATTTTAAATCATTATTGCAAAGAGCATGATGTATTATATATATGTTGAAAGTATGAAATGGTAAAGTCAATTTATGACTATGTTGATTGATTATAGCATGCTGATTGAGTAAGGACTCAATCTTTATACTTGTTATATGAATTGTAGCATGTATGTTATATGTTGAGCATGTTATTATGTGTTATGTGATGCATGAAAACTGTTAGATTTTGTTGGGCTGTCGAGCTCAACCTTGCAAATAACCACTTTTGCAGGTTCAAGATTCAAGGTAAAGTTATGTGTTACTTGAAAGACATGAATCAGATGTGATACTTGAAGATTTATAAACTTTGGTTGTGTTATTATTATTTGAACCATGTTTAAGGTTCCAAATATTTTATTAATGTTGAATTTTAATATCGTTTTGCGATGTAAACTATTATAGTATTAAAACGATTCTGAGAAATTTAGATGTAAAGGTTGAAGGTTTTGGGAACGAGGATAGTTTGTAATAGAAAATTTTAATTATTCCGCAAATTTCAATGGTTGTATTATCGTATAATGATGTAAAATTAGAGGTTGAATGTATTATTAATGACCAAGTCGAGAATTAAAATGTATAATTTTTGGGAATTATTAAAAGGGACTTTCATCTATGAGTGTCATCTACTTTCATGAAGGTCTGAAGAAGATGCACCACACAAAGTCTCAGAGTGTCAAGGGCTATAAAAAGAAAGAGTTTCCCTAGAAGTATGAATTCCTAGCTAACATTGTTGGAAAATGCATATGCTGCAAAAGTTCTAGCCACAATTCTGTGAATGAGGTCCAACTTAAACTCATGATAGAAATCTGCTTCAGAATTTAACTTAACTATAGGGATTTGATCATAGATTTGATTCTGAAGTGGATGTCACCGAAAGAAGACAAAGAGCTTTGAAAAATGCTATATGGGAGAATACATAAGCATAATCCTGCAATCTGCTTTGTGTGACAAAATTAGAGACAAAGAAGGAGAACCCATCAACCCTAACAGAAGAATGACCCAGTAACTATTTCAAAATTGGAAAAGAAACCCTATAGAAAACATGCGGATGATGTCTGAATCCAGTGGAAGGACTGGTGAAGTAAAGATATCTGGTCTACCGGGAAATATGTTGGTTGTAAAGGAAGTCGAGGAAGAAGAAGGAAATAAAGAGGAACCCATTGCTTTAATAAGAAAAAGTAAGGGTAAGAGGAAATTGAATGTTCAAGTAACAAAAAAGCCTCAAGGCTCAACCACTGATGCGCCCCAAGAGAGTTCGGGCACTAAAATTTTGAAGGAAATGAAGAAGAACAAGCAACAGACTAAAGAAGAAGAAGACAGAGCCACCATCTCTCAGCTGCTTAAGAAGGGAAAACGCAACCACAAAATAAAGAAGTCTTCACTCACCGCGATTGTAGAGTCCAGACTTACAATCACTCCAGAGGTGGATGCTGCAACAATATCTCAAACCTAAACCAAATCGCCGATCGAAGGTCAAGAGAGTCTTGAGGCTGCATGGCTCAAATTTTTAAGGACAAAAAGAAAGATTGTAAAGAAATATATTCTTGTCAATGAAGAAGACCTGGAGGAAGAAGACAGAAGAATAGCTGCTAAACAAGAGCTGCCCAAAGCCTAAAGAAAAAGAAGACAGAGCCACCATCTCTCAGCTACTTAAGAAGGGAAAATGCAACCACAAAATAAAGAAGTCTTCACTCACCGCGATTGTAGAGTCCAGACTTACAATCACTCCAGGAGAGGTGGATGTTTAGAACAATATCTCAAATTTCAACCAACTTATCGAGCCGAAGTCGAAGAGAGTCTTTTGAGGCTATGGCTCACCCCGTATGACAAAAAAAAGAAAGATTGTAAAGAAATATATTCTTGTCAATGAAGAAGACCTGGAGGAAGAAGACAGAAGAATAGCTGCTAAACAAGAGCTGCCCAAAGCTATTGAGGAGAATAAAACTCATATTGAGGGGGAGCTGCCTAAAAATAGATAAATGATCATAATGAGGAGGACCCTCTCGAAGTCCCAATGCCAGAAAATGCTATAGCTGTGAGACCCCAAATTTTACGAATAAAGATTTAATTTTCTCGAAATATTTTTTTTGAATATTATGGTGTGAATTTGAGATAAAGTTATAGTTATGGGTAGTATTTATAAATTTTGCAAAGTATGCAAGTTGTTATAATATATTTGATTGGTCGGGGAATATTCTTTATGTTGAGGAATATTCATACGACGACACAATCATTAGTGAACCCACAACGAAATTATTGTCGGATTAAGAAAACGACAAAAGTATTTTATTGAAAATAACGGCAGAAGTTTTACCGTTGATACTATTGAACTACTCAGTAGTAAAAGTACAGTAATACGCGTGGTTGCATAGTAGCACACGGTATTGATTATTGATGCTTACGTGAGAAATCACTCAGTTATACTCAATTATTACTTTTATAGTAATTGATGCATCATATCTCTCATATTATTGATTCGATTATTGTCACGGTATCTCATTATTATATGTTATATTATTAAATCAATAATTGAGATAACAAAGTTGTTCATATTATTAAATTAAAATATTTACAATGTCTAGAAGTTACATCGAGGAGAGGTTTGGTCACCTAATTGCGGCGCTTATAGGAGAAATCTTTATTGGAAAGCCCCTCTCTTTCAGGAACAACCCGGTTTGTTAAATATTGTGAGTTATAATATTAATGATGAATAAGTTCGTGTTGATTAAAGATGAATTTGATAATTTCATTGCGTTGGGATTATTTGTGTTAGTAGAAATTGACATCTATTCTGATGATAATTGATGTCTAGAGGTTATATTGTTCAATCGGGTATTCGGGACACTATTCGTGTCGGAGTACTATTCAAGAGTTACTATTCATGAGTTACTATTCATGAGTTACTATTCATGAGTTACTATTCACGAGTTACTATTCACCCAAACAATATATTTCTTTTCGGTCCAAATTATTTTTGGATACAATATTATTCCATGAGGAGTTGTACTAATTTTTCAGACCGTTGGTTGAAGTTATATTAGTGAATCAATATGGATCGCTGGTGGAAAGTTATAATAGTGAATTAATATGGATCGCTGGTTTAAAGTTTTAATAGTAAATTAGTATGGACCGTTGCTTTAAGTTTTAATAGTAAATCAATCAACCATTCTGCTTTAATAGTAAATCAATCTGGACCGCTTCGTGAATTAGTTACTTATTCAATCCATTCTTCTATAAATAGAAGCTCATTCCTTCATTATTTCTTACGAATTCATTGAAACTCTAGAGAGAAATTATAGATAGAAAGAAGAAGAGTATTCCGCTACTTCACTACTTCTATATCCAGCTTCTTTTACGGTAAGGGATATTATTTGTTGTACCCATAAAGGGTGTTATTCTTTCTTATTCATGAAGAGAACTTCAGTTATTCCATTCTTTATTATTCTCATTGAATAACTTTGATACGCTGGCATACCATATACTTGGTGAAATCCTTACGTTATTCCATTCTTTATTATTCATTGGAATAACTTTGTATACACCAGATCACCTATACTTGGTGAAATCCTACCGTTATTCCATTCTATATTATTCTTTGCTTGGAATAACTCAGATACGCTTTGACATACCATATACATAACCTTTATTACGCATGACATACCTTATACTTAGTGAAATCCTTACATTATTCCATTCATTATTATTCCATTGAATAACTCAGATAATAATACGTGCATACCCTATACATAACTCAGATACGTATTTATTATACCCTATACATAACTCGTTACGCACGCATCATATACCTATACTTGGTGAAATCCTCCGTTTTTCCATTCTATATTATTATGTTGGAATAACCTATTTATCGCAAGTATAACGATATGGTGAAATTCTTCTATTATTCCATTCTATATTATTACATTGGAATAACCTATTTATCCAAGTACCGCATGCATGGGTGAAATTCTTTTATTATTCCATTCTTTATTATTCGCTGTAATATCCATGCTCATATATTTACGCCTTTACATTCGGTTCCATATTTATTATTCTATTGGAATAACACTTCTACGTGCTATCTATCACATGCCCGGTGATTTCTTTTGTTATTCCATTCTTTATTATACTTAGTTGGGTAGAAGTTTTGACTTTATACTCCATGAAATTAGTGGAATATCCTTGATATTTGTGCTTCATCCAAATCTTTTCATGAAAATATTCTTACGAGCATTCTTAAATTTTACTCTACAAAGTATATCATGTTGACAATTTGGACCTTATTAGTTCTTGGATAAATTAATTCTTGAACTTGTTTTATTGAATTCTTATATCATTGTCATCATCCTCATGTTTATATTTTTTGAAAGTCATCTTTTGGCTTTATGAGTGCATAGATGGACTTGGTATGATTATGACCGAGGATTATTCGGTATAATCATGACCGTAATGTTACAAATGATGTGATAAAAGTCCTCATTGGCCCGTAGTGCATTGATGGACAATTGTTGGCATGATCATGACCATTGATGAATACGCGAATATCCTTGGCCCGTAGTGCATGGATAATTTTTGGTCGTGACCCTAATGAATACCCTTGGCCGTAGTGCAGGGATGATGTGGATTAGTTATTAAGCTTTGGGTCTCGGAATAAAAGTGATGAAAACGCTTTTAAATCATAAAAGATAGTAGATTTAATTCTCTACTTGACTCTTTTAATGGATTGCTTATTCATTGCGAGCTTAAACTTGATGTCTATTATATTTTATCGGTTTTAACATTGTTGAAGACTAATGATAATTTATTCTCATATTATCTTAGTCATAATATTTCTTACTGGGCTAGTTGAGCTCACCTTTTCTTTCATTGTTCTCTTCAGGAAATGAGAATATAGTTGGGACGAGTCGAGAAATGGAGTGACAGTCCAGATGATAGCATTAGTAGTCCTCACTATTCTGTTAAATAGAGCTCACCCTTTCTTTCACTTTATTCTCTGAAATGAGTAACGTGATAATAATCTGTAATGAGTGATGGTCCGGATGATAGTATTAGTAGTCCTCATATTCATTAAATAATGATAATAATTGTAATGAGGACTTATTCGAGAGTGGATATTGTCCGTAAGACAATATTTGTATTAAAACTCACAACTTTTGTTGTATATTTAAGATTGTATTTGTATTCTGTACCATGTATCTGGCAACCCAAGATGGGTGATGTATACGTATTTTGGGGCATCACGGTTGGTATCAAAGCTTGAGGATATGATCCTGGCTAAGTTGTGAGACAAGAACTAGGAGGGAGAGACGGAATTCCTTCATTAGTATGACCTACCTAAGTTTATTTGGTATTTAATTGGTCGATCGAGTATAGGGATAATATGTGATATGTTATTTAACCCTTGTTTTTATGATAGTGTTTGAAAATGGCATCCGAGAATGTTGAGGTAAGTAATGGAGCAAATGACGCGATTGATTTTTCTAAGAGGTTTGAAACCGATATACGTCAATACCTCATTTCTCATAAACTTTGTTTATATTCGGATGTTGTGAATAGGGCTCGCTTATTGGAGCGCGATAATGAGTCAAGACAACCAAAAGGCAACGAGCAACAACACGATAATAATCGTCTGATTAGTGGCAACGACCATCGAAACAATGATGACCATCGTGGGGAAATTATCATGCCAAGAATGGTAACCACTTTGGTAATCACGGCCAAGATAATAGAAGTGGAAATTTCAAGAAGAGAAGGTCATTTAGCTCGATTTTGTCATGCACCAAAGTCAAGTCCAATTTGGGACGGTGGCACCAAAGGCGGATATGAGACAAAACAAAGTCGGTGGTTTTAGGAAGAGCATTTTTGTGACTTCTCAAAAAGCGAGTAACCCAAACGAAGTTAGCACGGGTTAGTTAATTATAAATTCTTGCGAAGTCTATACCTTATAAGATACGGTTCTACCCATTATTTTATCTCTCTTGCTTGCGTTCAACGTTTAAATTTGACTTTAGAGAAGTTAGACTTTGACTTATTGATTGAAACTTCGTTAGTAGAGCCTTCGTTACCTCCACCATTGTTTATAAATCTTGTTGATTCAAATCGACATTTTCACGTTACCTGTCGATCTTATCTCTTTGAAAATACTTGCCTTTGATGTGATTTTAGAAATCGATTGGTTAACTACTCATCATGCTTTTTGTAAGGTTATTAGCTTTCATATTCCTAACTAACCTGTTATGCGAATTCAAGCAACCAAACAACTAAAGTCAATCATTGTCATATCAAGCCATACGTAAAGAGCCCCGATCCTTTCGTTGTTGACTTCCTTGTGTGGAATGCACCAAAGCCAGATTATCTGTAGGGGACATCGTAAATAACAGTGGCAAGTTGATAGATATCAATGTGACGTGTTATCCAAGTCTTGGATGAGGGTCACAGTTTTGAATGATATTTCTATTATTAATTAATTTCCTGACGTATTTTTGAAGACTTCTTAGTCTACCCCTAGAGTGTGAAATCGAATTTTGTATTGACCCCAGTACAAAACCCCATTTCTAAAACCCTTAAATATTTCTTCAACTAAAATGAACGTAACATGCGCCAAAGACGTTGGCTCGAGCTATTGAAGATTACGATCGTACCATTCAATACCATCGTGGAAAAGCGAACGTGGTAACTGACGTGTTGAGTAGAAGATCGTATGCGTTTACGAGTGTGAATATACGAACCCATGTGATGATAATGAATATACGAGTAGAATCGACTTTAATCGATAAAGTTAAAGCCGCTCAAGCTGACTAATCGAATCGGTAGATGAATGTGAAGAAGAAGGTTCAAGAGGGCGTTATTCTAGAAGCAAGAATCGATGAAGAGAGGAAATCTCAACCCTCAATTTTATTGGCCCATTTGAAATCCTCGATCGAGTAGGAACTGTGGCCTATAGACTCGTTTTACCGCCAAATATGTTGCGTGTTCATAACGTTTGTCACGTATCGATGTTACGTAAATATGTGGACGACCCGAACCACATTATTGATTTAGAACCATACGAGATAGCGGATAATTCAACGTATGAAGATGTACCTGTTAAAATCCTGGAATATATTCTACGCTTAAAGGTTATACCTCAAGAGATAGGATCTGACGAAGTGTCCTCATCTGTTCGGCATACCAGGTATCGTACGTAAATTTGGAGGGCGAAATTTCATAAGGAGGGAGATTGTGAGACCCCAAATTTTACGAATAAAGATTTAATTTTCTCGAAATATTTTTTTTGAATATTATGGTGTGAATTTGAGATAAAGTTATAGTTGTGGGTAGTATTTATAAATTTTGCAAAGTATGCAAGTTGTTATATTATATTCGATTGGTCGGGGAATATTCTTTATGTCGGGGAATATTAAATAGCAGACAAAGACAATCATTAGTGGACCCACAACGGAATTATTGTGGGATTGAAAAATGACAAAAGTATTTTATTGAAAATAACGGCGGAAGTTTTACCGATACTCTTTATTGAACTACTTTATTAGTAAAAGTACGATGTCTGGCGTGGTTGCATAGTAGCACACGATTGATTATTGATGCTTCGTGAGAAATCACTCAGTTATACTCAATTATTGTTATAGTAATTGTTGTATCATATCTCTCATATTATTGATTCGATTATTGTCAGTATCATCTGCATTATATGTAATATTATTAAATCAATAATTGAGACGACAAAGTTATTCATATTATTAAATTACAATATTTAAAATGTCTAGAAGTTACATCGAGGAGAGGTTTGGTCACCTAATTTATACCAATAGGGAGAAATCCTTATTGGAAAGCCCTCTTTCAGAACAACCTTGGTTGTTAAATATTGTGAGTTATAATATTAATGATGAATAAGTTCGTGTTGATTAAAGATGAATTTGATAATTTCATTGTTGGGATTATTTGTGTTAGTAGAAATTGACATCTATTAGATGATAATTGATGTCTAGAGGTTATATTGCTCAATCGGGCATTCGGGACACTTTTTAGGTGGTTTGAGTACTATTCACGAGTTACTATTCATGAGTTACTATTCACAAGTTACTATTCATGAGTTACTATTCATGAGTTACTATTCACGAGTTACTATTCACAAGTTACTATTCATGAGTTACTATTCACCCGAACAATATATTTCTTTTAAGGTGCAAATTATTTTTGGGTAATATTATTCCATGAGGAGTTGTGCTAATTTTTCGATTATTGGTTGAAGTTATATTAGTGAATCAATATGGACTCATTGGTGGAAAGTTATAATAGTGAATCAATATGGATTCTTTGGTTTAAAGTTTTAATAGTAAATTAGTATGGACCGTTGCTTTAAGTTTTAATAGTAAATCAATCTGAATCGTCCATTTAAAAGTAAATCAATCTGGACCGTTCAGGAATTAGTTACTATTCAATCCATTCTTCTATAAATAGAAGCTCATTCCTTCATTATTTCTTACGAATTCACTAAAAATCTAGAGAGAGAAATTATAGAGAGAAAAAAGAAGAGTATTCTGCTACTTCACTACTTCTATATCCAGTTTCTTTTACGGTAAGGGATATTATTTGTTGTACTCGTAAGGGGTGTTATTCTTTCTTATTCATGAAGAGAACGTCTGTTATTCCATTCTTTAATATTCTATTGGAATAACCTGTATACGCAGCATACCTTATACTTGGTGAAATCCTTATGTTATTCCATTCTTTATTATTTTGTAAGAATAACCTGTATACGTGGCATACCATATACTTGGTGAAATCCTACTATTATTCCATTCTATATTATTCTGTTGGAATAACTTTGTATCATGCATACCTATACCTATACATAACCTCACATCGTACGATACTATACTTGGTGAAATCCTTTTGTTATTCCATTCTTTATTATTACATTGGAATAACTCAGATACGCGTGATCATACCATATACATAACTTGTATACGCAAGATACCCTATACTTGGTGAAATCCCTCATTATTACATTATATATTATTATGTTGAATAACTTTGCTTATGCAAGACCGCATACATGGTGAAATTCTTCTATTATTCCATTCTATATTATTATGTTGAATAAACTATTTATCTTGAAATATACGCATACGTAGAAATTCTTTTATTATTCCTTTCTTTATTATTCTGTCGGAATATCCTATCTGTGCGTTTACGCCGGACCTGGTTCCATATTTATTATTCTGTTGGAATAACCTGCATGTTCTATCTATCACATGCCTGGTGATTTCTTTCGTTATTCCATTCTTTATTATACTCAGTTGGGTAGAGTTTTGACTTCTATACTCCATGAAATTAGTGGAATATCCTTGATATTTGTGCTTCATCTAGTATCTTTTCATGGAAATATTCTTCTGAGCATTCTTAAATTTTACTCTACAAAGAAGTATCAAGTTAACAATTTGGACGTTATTAGTTCTTGTATAAATTAATTCGTGAACTTGTTTTATTGAATTCTTATATCATTGTCATCATCCTCATGTTTATATTTTTTTTGAAGGTCATCTGTGGCATGTAGTGCATAGATGGACTTGGTATGATTATGACCAGGGATTATTCGGTATAATCATGACCGTAATGTTACAAATGATGTGATAAAAGTCCTCATTGGCCTATAGTGCATTGATGGACAATTGTTGGCATGATCATGACCATTGATGAATACACGAATATCCTTGACCCGTAGTGCATGGATAATTTCTGGTCGTGACCCTAATGAATACCCTTGGCCGTAGTGCAGGGATGATGTGGATTATTTATTAAGCTGGGTCTCAGCGATAAAAGTGATGAAAAACGTTTTAAATCATAAAAGATAGTAGATTTAATTCTCTACTTGACTCTTTTAATGGATTTCTTATTCCGCTGTAGTTAAACTTGATGTCTATTGTATTTTATCAGTTTAACATTGTTGAAGACTAATGATAATTTATTTTGTATTATCTTAGTCATAATATTTCTTACTCGGCTAGTTGTTCCCATCTCTTTCAGAGTTAGTCACTGTCCATTATGAATTGCCAAGAAGGTTGGAAGTGATTCTTCACCCACTAAACTAATTCCCAGCTACAGAATCCCAACATTCTGTAACTGATGAACCAAATATGCCTAACTTCATATTAATATAGTCTTCAACCATTTCTCACTCCACGAACATCGATCCTACTCAAATAGAGTCACCTGCTCTACTAGATTCAACAACCGCTCCTCCCACAACTCAAACCCTCATACCTGCACCTCCTTCGGACAGTCCTTCCTCCTCAACCAAAAATTATTTTGATCATGTTATTGCTCTCTCAAATCTGCAAGACCAGAATAAAGAGCCTCTCCTACAGACACTCAGAAAATAATTGAGCTTCTATCAGGTCTACCCATTAAAACTGAGTTGTCCAGTACATCACAGAGAGTGACCACAAAAATTCAAGAAGATCTAGAAACTCACTCTCTGCTTGTTCATACACGATTAAACCACTTGATTGATGCTTCTAACACTCTTCCTAGCAACCTGAGCTCTGAGCTCACCAAGAAGCTATGGGAGATCATCAGGGAAATGATCCAAAGCATAAATTAAAGGGATCAAATTCACTTCCAAGTTGCCCAAAAGCATAAAGAAGTAGTAATCCTTCTTCAACAAAATCAGGAGACTCAAAATAAGCTCATTGCGGAAAGCCTCTCAAGCTTACGATCTTCTATGACTGAATTCCAAGCATATTCTATGAATCAGATGCAACAAACAGACAATGCCTTGGCCATTCTACAAAAGCACAAATCACAAACTAATGCTCTTTTTCAAGAAAACTGTGAAGACATTGCTCAGTCAAGAAATTAGCTCCACATACTTGTGCAATGCATGAATTATCTGTCAGAAGACATTTGAACCCTTGATGCTGACATAAAGGGTGAGAATAGAGCGAAAGGATAGAAAGGCAGAGGCAAAAAATTTCTCATTCTTCAAGGAGTCCTCCCTAAAGATAGCCTTGTTATTATACTCCACGAACTGATCAGCAACAACGCCAACCAATTCTCATGGCGTAACCGCTAAGGGGTCAAGGGCCATCTCCTAGCTCATAAGGGGTAACCACTACAGGCTTAAATATGCCAATTGGAGACCCTTCCTTTATGAACAGACATGATCATGGAGAAAGGCTAAGTCATAGTGAGATGGAAGATATTGCATGGAGAGATGAAGCTAGCAGGAGAAGGAGAGCTGCAGAGCATGCCAATCCTCTAAGGAGCAAAAGGCAGAGGAGATAGAGATAAGTTGAAATTTATGTATTATTGATGTAACTATGATAAATTGTAATATTTGCTTCACAAACATCAATAAATTCATGCTTATTCTCTAGAGATTTTAGATGTTCACTGATACATTAAGTCATATTTACTTTCTAGCATTCTGTATTAAGAAATTGATGACTATGATACAAATCTCCTTGGTTATGTCAACATCAAATAGGGGGAGATTTTTGGGAATTGCATATCATAATTTGATGTTGAAAGTAAATTAACTTGCTTACATATTAAGTCCTTCAAAGAACACATGTATAAGGACTTAGATGATAGATCAAAATTATTAGGTTGATCTGTGCTTAATGTTTATTATTTTGTAAGTGAATGTATAGAAAAAAAGATCAAAACTGTTAGGTTGATCTATAATGAGATGTAATAGATAGACCTCAAGCAGTTAAGTGATAGCGTCAAGCCAGCCGAGAGATTGCAGAAGCCAAGGTAAAATCGTAGAGTATGGAGAAAGTTGCTTAAGAATCGTAGTCTGCCTTGGAGGGCCACACTCATAATCGTAGAGTTGGTCCGAGCACCTGCCGAGTCAAGTCAAGAATCGTAGTATGCTCTCAGAAACATAGAGTCTGCTACAAGCTAGTAAAGATCATAGTCTATGAGTGCTTAAGAGAAATCGTAGTGATCTCTTTGGTCAGGCTAAATCAAACATAAGCATGACAAGACATAACGAGAATGATCGTAGTGTCTCACCTGTCACCATCAGAAGCATCAAGCCATGTCTATTCTCTGAAGAATAAAATACAATAAATGAGGAATGGATTATAAACGTTGAGATTTTTTGGAATCCCAATGATCCAACACTCATCCTTAGTATATATCGAAGAAGCGTATTGAAGAAGCTAAGGAAAGGATTGTTTGCCTGCTGAAAACATCTTTTCAAGTGTTAAGTGAGATAGCAGTCTGCTGTATCAGTGGGTCAGACGGTTGAACATCATATTTCCAGAAAGTCACCATCGGTTCTCAGAAATGTCTGATTCATTTAATGCTTCAATGGATGCCTTCAACTGACATATTTCAAAGGCTCTTTTATATAAAAATCAGACACAGATGCAAGGAAGCAAGCAAGTATACAACAAAATTTGAAGAACACTCAACGCTCAACTCTACAATCTAGAAAGAAAGCTTGCTCAGCTACTCAGTTCTTTCAAACATATGCTTAACAACAACTGAGTAACACTACCCAAGAACTCAACTCTCATCAAGTGTATTCCAAGTCTGTTGGACTTGAAGAGTTTTAAGTGAACTAAGAAGTTCCAAGATTGCTGGTCTTGAAGGAATCTAATTGATTCAAAGATTGTAAAGTTATCCTTAGTGCATTTCCTACTCAAAGAGTAGAAGAGTGGACTAGGAGCCTTGAGTGCTCTTAACCACTTAAAATCACTCTGTCTTTTATATTCTTGCTATAACTGCTATATATGTCACAACTGCTTATCACCTATTAACTTGGTTTATCTTAAAGGGGAACAAAAAATCAAATATTCCATTGTGGTTAATTTATTAACAAATCTGACAAGTATTTTGAAAAGGAAATTTTTTAAAATATCTATTCAACCCCCCTTCTAGATAACTATTGTGCCTCTGGGAACTAACAGATAGAATTAATCCAAACACTCTAATTAACTAATTCACTATATCTCTATGTGAATTAAAATTAAAGAATGTTTAAAGTCTAAGTTCTTACATGATTACATGTGATGTTAGGTATATCTCTATCCTAAACATACTTGAAGAATTCTATCAAAATGCAGAAATTGTAAACACATGTTTTTATGACTAAGTCTAGATTTATATATCATCTCTTGAGTCCATACAAATCCACATAGAATTGGTGATTAAGCAATTCATAAATTAAGCATAAACCACAATAGATGAACTGAATAGATAGCTTTATTAAACTGAATTTAAAGTATGATAATCATCATTCCACATCAAAGATCCATTGCAAGCTTAACAAGAAATTTAGTTCATAATTAATGAATTTAAAACTGAATAGATAAAAGAATTCATCATCCCAATTTATAGAAACTGAATTGAAAGACAAAGACTAGTATAGAACCACCCTTATCCTCACTCAATTCTGCAATTCTAATGACCTTGATCTTATGCTCCACTCCTCCAATGATCTTCAGTAAATTAGGGCTCCAAGATTGTGATTGATTCTTGATTGATTGAATTATGTGTATCTTCAACTAAATCTCTGAAAATAATTGATAAAGAAGTCCACAATCCATTCCCAATCGGAGCCAAAGTCCTTCAGTCCACGCATCTATAGTGTTAGAATCGCATCCAAACTCTTTTTTTCGTTTAAGGCACCTTGCCAAAGTTAGTATTTTTTGCCTTCTATACCCCCACCTCGGTGGGGTACTGATTTTCTTTACACATGCACCCCCGCCCCAGCTAGGTCTTCTTTTTGTAATAAGTCTGCCCCGGTGGGGTATGCTACTGAAGTTGTTATTTTCTTTGCTTTGTCTTGCCAAGTTACGCCACATTGCCACCATTGTACCACAAATAACACATAATGCAACCTACACATAAAACAAAACAAAAACACATAAAAATGTACAGAAATAGCTAGATTAAACATTGTTTAAGTCCAAATAGGAACCCAATTAGTAGGTATTAAACACACTCATCAAAAAGCGTCCATGAAACTGAGTAAGGCATATTCCGAAGTAGCGTCAATCAATTGGTCAATCTGCGGGAGTGGATAAAAATACTTTGGATGCGCGTTATTCAAATTTGTGTAGTAGATGCAGACCCGGCACTTCCCATTCTGTTTCTAAACCAACACTACATTTGCCATCCACTCTGGATAGTCAATCTCGAAGATGAAGCCCCTGTGCCAGAAGCTTTTCTATCTCCTCATCTATTATCTTTTTCCATTTCGGGGCGAAGATCCTTCTCTTCTACCTAACTGGTTTCTTTGCTGGGTTCAAATGCAGCCTATACACAACCACCTTTTGATCAACACCAGGCATGTCACTGGGGACCCATGCAAAAATATTTGCATAACACTAAAGTAATTCCACTAGGCTTGTCCACAAAGGTTACTACAGCCCCGACCCAATCCTCGATACCTAATCCTTCTTTCCTGCACTAACTCAACATCTTTTATCTCATCGGCAGGCATGACGAGAGGTTCTGTAATACCCTCGGTAAATGGTTCAATCTCTATCGCCATTATCTGTTTCTACTTGCTGACTCCTACCCCTAAAGAGATCAATGCATTCCTGTTGCACCTTCTTGCTAAGTCGATATCCCTAGCCACCTCACCAACTCCATTCGGTGCGGGAAACTTGATTTTAAAGTGAAGAATCGAAGTCACCGCCTGAAGGGCTATTAAGGCCAGTCTCCTAAGAATAACATTATATAATGAATCGACATGCACCACAAAAAATCTACACATAATTTCCACCTGTTGAGGAACCGTTCCGAAGAAAACCAACAACTCAATCGTTCCTGCAACCTTAACCGGTTTGTTGTTGAAATCATACAAGGGAGGCTCCTGTAAGAACCCAAATTTTTAGAAAATATTAAAATAAGAATTTAGTGAATAAAATTCTTAAGGCATGTGAAGGGTTCAAATAAAAATATATAATTGTGTTACGAGGTATGTGGTATCATTACATAGGGTAAATATGAAGCTATGTAATAAGTTTGGTTGTGTTTAATAAATATATATCATTATTATATATTTGTTATAAATTGTAGAGATAAATTTGTATGAAGATGGAAAAGATTTATCTATCGACATTAAATAATTTTTAGAATTATTTAATTGTAGTAAGTTGGTGACATTAAAATATCTTGATAATCACCAATTTCTTAAGTATATGCACGAGTGAATATCAAGTCTAAGGTAGTGTAATCTTACTCTTTAATGGTTGACGTATAGGAGTTGGGCTAAAAAATTCATTTAGAGAGCAGAGGTATATACAAATTAGTAACCGATCTAACTCACTGTGAAAACAGTGTAGACGAGATGGAAACTAATGTGTTGGTTATTTATGGGAAACCACTCAGTGTACTATATCAAATACTATTAAAGACTCGATGCGTGCTATGTTTAGACTTGTATGAATTTACGTTGTTGATGAGAGAAGGAAATCGATATACCTTTAAAGTGGTTAGAGAATTATTGAGTAAATAGATACACGGCGAGAAGTGAGGATTAAAGGTATGAATGTATGTGTTACATTCGAGTTTTGTATTTTTGGTGGTATGAAGCCGTAAAGGAGTTGTATAGTTGGTTACACAAACGAGGGAAAATAGAGTTTTAGAACTCGAAGTGCGATCCTTAATTTGTTAAGGAAAATAGTATCCGATGGTGTGAAACCAAAAAGAGGATTAATGTTAGACGAGTTAACGCTTAAGAAGGATGTGTAAAGTATTTAGAAGCATAAGGGTTCGCTTCGCTAATGCGTAACTTTTCTCGCTCAGAATTTGGTATGGCGCAATTGGTGCCATTTCAAGCTCGTGACCAAATAAGCAATTGCGCTTGGTCTGTAGAAAACTCTGAGTCAGTTTATAAAATGTGATTTTGCAAGCCAAGTATACTAATAACTCTTGTAAGGTCATGAATGGTGACCAAGTGTTCATGGAGAGATTAAGTTAGTAAAACATGACTTGATTAATTAACACTAAATAAATATTGGTTAATTAAGTGATATTATAGAATATTATATTCTATTAATTAGTGTTATACATACTAATTATTGTAAGATAATAAATGATTAATACTAATTAATCGCTGTGATATTAAAATGTGATTATGGGTTGGGAATACCCAATTGAATTAAACTTAGCCCAATTAAAATATTAATTAGGACATTATCATTAAATGGTATTACTATGTGTAACATGGGAAATGAATTGGGACATTAATGTTATATTAGTGACATAAATGAAACCATATGATAGGAGTCTATGGAAATGAAATGAGGTACCTAGTAGCACCATGGTATCATATGAAGTTGTAATGTATAAATTATTAATTATCTGGGTATTCTAGAAACTAGGAAGGAGATTAAATATTTAAATAAACATTAATATTAGACAATGTTGTAATGCGGTTATATGAGTAGTAGAGATAATTATGGAATTTCCCGAACAATAATGCCTAACTACAATATTTTATTACATGTATTTAATGTACATGGGGTATACGATGTAAGTACATAAATAATACCTAATTTCTTAATATGGTAACAATGGTAAATTAAGATTTTATTTTGGGAAATTAAAGTAACTAAACAAGCTAGTTACTGAGATATAAGTTTGTCCCATTTTGTGAGTCTCATCTCATTCATATACGTGAATAGGCCATCGCTCAGCCTTTGTGTTGTTCTTGAAAACAAGAAGGCTGATGATGAGAGTTGGTATTACTTTCCACTAACTCTCTCTTAACTGATGATTTCCCCTTCTTTTCGTTGGTTTAATTTCTTGGGCAAAACTCCCAATTGGACAATAGTTTGGCTATATAAGGAAGCCTTCCCTTTCATTCTCAAGGCTGCTAAATAGCTGAGATTGCTGTTATTTCATAAAGAGAGTGAGGTTGCTGAATTTGAGCTATAATCAGAAGTCTAAGGGACAATGTTTAGTCAACTAAGCTTCAAAGAAGTATAAGCATTCTTCTTATTCTTCATTGTTGGTTCTGTCAAAATTTCCATTCTTGAATATCAATTTCTTGATTTCATGGAATTAGATGTTAATGAGATTGGGTATGGGTTATATAGTTGTTATATGACCATATAAACATGATTCAACTGTAATAAGAATGTTTAGAATCAATTTCGTGAGTAATTTCTGTGTTTGGGATAAACAGTTGCCAAAGTTTATTGTTCTGCTCGAACTCGAGATATGGCAATTGCTATGATTAACATCGGTATGAAGAAATGCTACTGCAAGAATCCAAAGTTTAGTTTTTGCTTTCTGTTTTAAGGTCTGATCAGCGTTGATAAAGTATTATAACTTAAGCCAACATGCAAGCATGTGTAACATGTATATGTAAGTGTAATAACCTAATGTGAGCATGTTTTACTAAGATTAACATGATTTGGGATGCGATGTTTAACAAGGACTTTAAGTTTTTGAAACAAACTTTGTTAAAGTTCATGTTCTGCAAATTTTGAGCTTAGTAGTCTATATACATGACTGATTTCACACATAAACGAGCATGACATGTGATTCATAGTTCCTTTATTCATGACCACCTTATTAGGCTTTGTGTTAGAGAAGTTATTTAAGAAAAAGCTTAGCATAGTGAACAAACATGCATGACTACTACATGATTTAAACTCGACCTTTATGAAAGCATGATAATACGACTTTCGACTACATATGTTTAGAGCTTTGAAGTTGTCTTCAGATGTGTTGAATGGCATTGTTCAAGTCTACAATGGTTTCAAAAGCAAACTTGAACATATTTTCAAAATCTAGTTACATCACATAGATATCTAGATTCTAAAGGATTAATATGACATGTTATGTCTATAAAATTTCTAGATATGACTTATATGTGTTATATCGCATCATTCATGAAAAATGATTTCAAAGGCAACCATGTTTCGAACTTAAGTTGCATTACATATGAGTATTTAGATTTTAAAGGTTTCAGATGCCACGTTATGTTTCATTATGTCTCTAAACATAAGTCTTATATGATAAGCATAATGGAAGTAAACCAAGCATGAGATTAAAACATGTTTTAAAGTGTTAAACAATGCTAGCTATGAGTAAAAGATATGAATATGAATGAGCATGTGTAGTACAGATTATGTGACCTCTTTATGTAATCATAAGGCTAATTAGTGCACCTAGTGATTACATGACCCTATTTGGCTTTAATTTTGTGAAAATCCTAAACTAAAGTCCTTAACATATAAGGTTGAACTTGAAGTGGTCATACAAGTATGTAAAGACCTCTAGCGTGTATGCATGTTAAGTATAAGTGTATATGTGTGTTAAAGTTTGGACAAAAACAGGAAGTGCAAAGCTCAGTCTTGGTCTGGCCAGGGGACAATGCAGTTGCGCCGTCCCTAAGCCTGGACAGGGTGCAGCTGCACCATTCTGTAGTCTAGAATATGTTCTGTTTTGGATCTGATGTTTGAAGCATACTTGTATAATTACTATATGTGATTAGTATGGTATGTAATGTGTTAAGAAGCATGATATGTGATAAAGATAAATGTTAATTAAGACTTTCAAAATGTTAAAGTCCAAAGGAATGTTTTCATGATATAAAGAAATGATACGTTGTTTAAATTTGTGAGGTCTTACAATCTGATTTGTGCTATATAGATAATGTTATATAAAGTTACAACTAAGTTAGACATTTGTGTGTACGGTTGAACTTAACTATATGAGTTTTAAATGTGTCGAACACATAGCGAGTCAAGTGTGTGATAGATGTATATGAATGTATATGTCATGTACGGGTGACTAAGGTATACTATACATACCTAGCTATTCTAAGCGTATGATGAGAAAGTGAAGTGTAGGTTTTACAAACCTAGTTAAAGAATAATTTAACATTATTATTACATTGAGACTCATGATGAATGTATGACTAATGGATGTAAATCCATGACTATATAACTCCAGAATACATGAAGTGCGGATAACTATAAGCAGTTAAGTCGTAGTTGATAAACTACGAATCAAGCAAGTCTTTCAGTTCCTATTTGTTATATAAATTCGATAACTGTTAGTTGAGCTATATTATGCTATGAAAATGTTTATGTATATATATGAAATGCATATGAGATATATATGAAATATGAAAGTTGATCTTTGATGATATGCCTATGTTGTTAAATTTCTATGCATGTTATGTGTGAAGTAACATGTGTAGTAAATATCAGTTGATTATGAATGTATGAACTGAATATGCTATTATATGTTATGTGTTGCATGAAAACTGTTAGAATTGCTGGGCTGTCGAGCTCACCCTTGCAAATAACCACTTTTGCAGGTTAAGGATTCATGGTAAATATTACGTGCTACTTGGTTGATAGAGTTCAATAGTAATTGAAGGAGATTGATTTATGTGTTTAAATATATACTCTTGAACCACGTTTATGTTCTAGGAGTCGTACAAGATAGTAGTTATGAGGTGTAACACTTGTTGCATTATAAAGTTGTATTATGTGATACATAGAGAATTTGAATTGAGATGTAAATATTTATACAATAATTCAAATAGAATGAATCATAACATAATTTGATTCAGGGATTTGTAATTGATTCAAGTTAAGAAATCAATAAAAGATTTTTTTTCAAAGGAGATTAAAAAGTTTAAATTATTACGCATATTTATATAACATCGAATATGATGTAAGATTTTGGGAATGGTAAATGACCAAGATTTGAAACTTATAATAGTTTGGGGTCATTACATAGATCCCGAAGTGGAAAGAATTTATATTCTAAATTGTAATAAGCAAGGTTATATTCATTAAGTTATGAATAAAAGATATAAATAGTTTAACGATATTAGTATTGTGGCGGACCGGATCCGAGGTTCGAAGGGACCCGGATTTGGGGGCATCACAGCTCCTAGCTGATCTCCATCTTTTTGCCATTTAAATCCATCCTCTGATAAGCATGAGCATACAATATATCCACCCACGAACCATTATCAATCACTATCCACTTTATATCCATCAAACCCACTTGTACAGTAATTACCGAAGCTCCTTCGTGGGGTTCGATCGGCTCCAAAGGGAAATATCAGTAAAGGTAATTACTAAACCTGGGTACGGTCTTTCATACCTAACAAACTAATGAGACACTGATAGTACCGCATCCAGGAGTCCTCATGGCTTCTTCCCCGTAACCTTCTTGACTGACCCACCCATTCACATCCATCACCCGACGCACTGCCTGGGTTTGATCTTGTTGTTGGGGCTAAGAGGTCTTGTTCTGTACTGGGGTGTTGTTTGCCTGTTGTGCTCTCGAAGCTTCCTGACCCGCAACATACTAAACCAAGGCTCCATTCTGTACATTCTTCTCGATCAAATCTATTAGACCCTAACATGTCTCCGTGGAATGTCCAACCGACCCATAGTAATCATAATACTTGTTTATATTCCCTCTGTTCACCTTTATGTTATCTTTAGCTAGCTCGAAATAAGGCTTATCCTTCATATGCTCCAGAATGGTAGACCGATTAGCATTAAGCTTGGTGTAAATTTTGTTAACCCTCTTCTTTAGGAAAGTGGGTGTCCTCCTTCTGAACCACCACTGTTGTTGTTGTTGTACTTCTTCTGATATCCATATAATTTTTTTATCCTTTGGCTTTTTTTACGTACTCTATTTTAGGCTACTTATTGCCTCTTCTACCACTATGAAACCTTTTGCCTTATTAAACACTTCAGCCAGACTCTTGGATGGTTGAACATCAACTCTTTCACTAACTTTTTTGACTTTACTAGGTCCAAACCATTCTGAAAGAGACCCACAGCCTAAAGGTTGTTCAAATCCACTACCTGACCAACTGCTTCACGGAACCGCTTAACGTACTGACCCAAGGTTTCATTTGAATATTATCTGATCTGAGACAATGAACCAGACGACTTTCCCCTTATCTTGTTACTATCGCACCGAGCATGAAATTTGTCGTAGAGCTCTATCCAGGATGAAACTGAGTTCGGGGTCAGCGTCATCATCCTTTATCTGGCGTCCTTCCTTAAGGTGGTTATGAACATATGACACTTAGCTGAATCCAAGTAATCACAATAATCCATCAGCCGGTAATATGCCTGACTGCGCTCATAAGGGTCTCCCGAACTACCATAATTTTCCATATGAGGGAGCTATTTAATCGAATCAACTTTTTCCCGAATGATTTCAGGGGTGAATGGTGATGATTTTTTGGCCGTACTCCCTTTCTCTTGTTTGACCTCAGTTAATTATTTTTGTACTTCTTCAAGTTTTTTGGCCAGCGCCTCTACGCCATCAATCCTTGGAGGCGTGTTTTGCCTGGGTTGGTCCTGCCTTTTTCGGTCTGACCTTCCACTTCCTTCCAAACTTGCTGCCCTGGAGTGACTTCGGTGTCTGCTCCTGGTATGTCGAGAACCATCTGGACGATGAGCCCTATGACACCCCCAAATCCGGTTCCCTTCAAACCTCGGATCTGGTCCGCCACGATACTACTATCGTTAAACTATTTATATCTTTTATTCATAACTTAATGAATATAACTTTGCTTATTACAATTGAGAATATAAATTCTTACCATTTCCAAGATCTGTATAATGACCCCAAACTTTTATAAGTTTCAAATCTTTGTCATTTACCTTTCCTGTCTTACATCATATTCGATGTAATAAAAATATGCAGAATAATTTAAACTTTTTCAATCTCCTTTGAAAAAAAATCTTTTATTGATTTCTTAACTTGAATCAATTACATATCCTTGAATCAAATTATGTTATGATTCATTCTATTTAAATTACGGTATAAATCTTTACATCTCGATTCGAATTCCTCTATACATCATATAGTACAACTTTACAACTCAACATGTATTACACATCGTAAACTACTAACATATACATCTCCTAGAACCTAAACATGGTTCAAGAGCATATATTTAAATAAATAAATAAATCTCCTTTGATACTATTGAACTCTATCAATAAAGTAGCACGTAATCTTTACCGCGAGTCCTTAACCTGGAAAAGTGGTTATTTGCAAGGGTGAGCTCGACAGCACAACATTTCTAACAGTTTTCATGCATCACATAGCATATAATAACATACTCAGTTCATGCATTCATAATCAATTAATATTTACTACGCATGTTACTTCTCACATAACAGGCATAGAGATTTACTTCATAAGCCCAATTTATCTCTCTTGTGTATTCTTATACAACTTATTTAATACATTATTTATTAATTTTAAGCATCATTATACTTACTAATATTCACGTTTTATAACTTAGAACAACATCTTTTATCTTTAGAAGCACTACACTTGCATACGTGCATGCCCGACACCTTCCGATTGCCTCCTAATACACATCAGTCCTAAAGATGACTATTTTGACCCCTTCTAACAACCTTAGAATGAAACACTTAAAGAACAAAGTAGTTATATTTGTCCTCGTTCCAGATCATCTTGAATCGACTCAATCGAAGTCCGTATGAAAAAGTTATGGTCGTGTTGCCAAAACAGAACAAAATAGTCACAGCTGGCACACTATAAGCGCGGCACGCCCATTTCCTTCACCATTCCAGCGATTCCCATGCCATCTAGCAATCGTCGTACCACGCGTCTGTGTTCCTAGGCAATAAGCACCACTACCGGCTTCACCTGCATTACGCTTTTCTCAATGTACATACTTCAAATTTTCATAACTTATTCATTTTAAGTCAAAATTAGTTGGTTTTCAATTTGTTAAACTTTTAAACTCTTAGCTACTCATCTACAGAATAATTATAACACTTCAAAAACATTAACAAATCATTTTAAGGGTTCTAATTCATTATTCATGCTATATTTTCATGTATTAAACATATTTAACAAATTTAGTCACTACGAATTCATTTCTCAACCAATTTGGTCCGTTTAAATTTCTTTGTTTTCGTATTTAACTGTATTAATAGTATCTAGCAACAATTCACAGATTGCAACAAGTTTTAGTCATCAATTTTGTGACTCAAAAGTAAGTATTTCTTACATTTTTAAGAAATTCAAAACTTGAAATGAAGAACATGTATGTATATAAATTATAATCACACAATCATCATGCTCAACACATTACATTGATACATAATACACATATAAATTATGTTAACACCGTAACACTAAATTTTCAACCCACTTAACAGAGAATTTTGGAGAATTATGAGAATTTATCAAACTTTGGAATTAAGAACATGTATGATAGTAAGGTTACCTCTTGAAGCTTGAATTTGCTAACTATAGCATTTCACACCTCTGATTATCCACACTCAATCTCCAATTACTCCTCAATTCTCCTAACTCTCTCTAGCTAATTTCTCAGACAACTTCAACAAAACGGGAATAAGGAGGAAGAGTCTCTATTTATATAGAATTCATTACCCAGATATTTGTTTTTCCTCAAAGATAAAATCCAAAGGAAGATGGAACAAGATGATGGTTAAGGAAATGTTGGGGGAAAGTTGATACCAACTCCCTCCCCTCCATTCTTCTAGCCATCATCAGTTTTACTAGCTTCCTTCATTTCACGGCAACATAGAAGAGTAGGCCATTGGCCTATACACGGCTGTTATTTATTTGGGTCACAGATAATGGGACAAGCTAAATACTTCCTTACTTATTAGTAAAATGATCCCCATTCTACTAAAATTAATTCATTTAGAGCTTATTAAGTCAATTATAATGACTAAACATTACTACATTAAATAAAGTTATGGGCACATATATACACGTATATATGTACCTACCCACATATAGGAAGTATACTTATATTTTAAATATACACCAATATAATCTTATATCCCATGTACATTGGGCTAGTCCAAATAATATTTTAATTTGGCTAAATATAATTCAATTGGGTATTCTCAACCCATTATTTCCTATTACATATAATTATCACAATGATCAATATCAATCATTTATTATCTTTCCATTAATTCTCTTTTAATAATTCCAGTCAAACCTTTAGTCTGGTTTAACTTTAATACTTATGACACACAAGGCTCAGTTATCTCACTTACTAGAGTTATATAACTCAAGCTCATAATCTGAACAATAAGGTATTAGGGTCTAGGCCACATTTAGCTTTTTCCCAATTCTATGTTATTTTAATATTTATTTAATATAAAGTTTGTGTGACACACTTTACTTTAATACTAAATTCTTTAACTTACTTTAAATAATTGCACACTTATAATATGTATAACCTTTACACTTGGAATAATTAATATCTACTCTATTAATTATTTAAATTATACATTATACTGATAATTATTCGATTGTCCCAAGATAACTTCTTCCATCTTTACATTTAGCCACATCTTAAATATTAATCCAATATATAAATCTATAACCAATATTCACTTATATATATTGGTTTTCTTCTATTATCTATCATTTATTTCCCATTAACATCTTTCGAATATTAGACCCTTTTATATATTACCATGCTATGTAATATATTAAATACCAAAATTAATTAACATAATTATTTTATTTTCTCCATGTAAAGCACATATATTAATTCATCATTTTACTTAAGTGAATTACCCCTTTCATTCAATTCACTATCACGCCATTGCCACACAAGGCTTTAGCATTATATTATAATATTACATAATATAACTTAATTAACCAATACATATTCCGGGTTAATTAATTCTCATTCAATTCATGATTTGTTATTTCAATCCATTCATGGACACTTTGAATATCAAATATGACCCATATGATAACCTATTAGCCACTAATATACAAATCTTAAAGATCAGATTATATAAACTCATCCTAAATCATCTGGCAGGACCATGCTGCATTACACTACTGGTCTTAGTTTTTCGAGAGTGGCGCCAGTCACACCACTTCAAGTTTGTACGCAGACATGTTATGTAAGACCCAAATTTTATGAATAAAGATTTAATTTCTCGAAATATTTTTTTGAATATTAAGGTGTGGATTTGATATAATGCTATAGTTGTGGGTAGTATTTACAAATTTTGAAAATTATGCAAGTTGTCATAAAATATTTGATTGGTCAGGAATATTCTTTTTATCAGAGAATATTCGTACAACGGTGCAATCATTGGTAGACCCCACAACAGAATTACTGTCGGAGTTAGAAAACGACATAAATAACTTTTTATAAATTAACGGCGAAAGTTTTGCCGTTAACTATTGAAATACCCGGTGATAAAGGTACAGTAATACGCGTGGTTGCATAGTAGCACACTGTATTGATTATAGATGTTTACGTGAGAAGTCACTCAGTTTATTTCAATTATTGCCACAGTAATTGTTGCATAGTATCTCATGTTATTTGATTCAATTATTGTCACAATATTTTATATTATTAAATCTATAATTGAGACGAGAAAGTTATTCATATTATAATTTGCATTATTGACGATGTAATAAACCGATCTTTTCTATATAAAAAAATAAGAAATTTTACGTATAAATTTTTTATTATTATTTTATTTTAACTGGGGAATATATGTCAAGTAATGTGTATGTATATATGTGATAAATAGAATTTATTTATTACATGAATAATTTCAAATAATTTTATTTTAGAATTATTGATCATTATAAAGTATATTCTTATAATAATTAATTTTATAGTAAAATGTCTTTATTATTTATTTTCTATAAAAATTGATTTTATATTATTTAAATAATATATGAAATAATTATGTGGATTATTATAATTACTATTTTGTCATATGAATTTTAGTTCAGTTATTAAGTTAATTATTTTAACTTAATTAATAATGTTATATATAAAAGATAATTCGATATGGAATACAAACACTAATTTTGGATTTTGAGCTATGAATGAGAATTATAATATTATTTTTCAATTGTTATAAATATATACCGTATGTATATGTATTGATTGATAATAGTTGGTCAATTATGGAATATAATTTTAAAACCCTAATTAGAATTAGAAATCCTAATTTGTTAATTAGAACCCTAATTGCTAAAATTAGAAACTCTAATTATTATTTTAGTAAATTAAATTGTTAATTTGGGAACCCTAATAATATTAAGGAACCCTAATTATTTAAAACCCTAATTTTCTATTAAAAACCCTAATTTTAATTGGTAAGTTCTAATTAAAATTTTATTACACTTTAATTTTAAATTTTCAAACCCTAGAAATTATTTGAGAAACCTTAAGGTTTAAAATCTATTGATTAAAACCTAGATTAAAGTACCATGGACAAGAATACCATTAAAATTGTTAGCAAAATGACCTAATTACCTTTTTTGTCCCATTCATGGAATTATTGCTAACAGAATCTTGCCAAATCTTGGCAAGTAATCAACCTAGTCTAGCTAGGGGCTAATAAATTCCAGCTCTCAACCATTACTAACATCCAAATTCATTTCATCAAAGATTAGACAGATTTAAAGAGAGAGAAAATCAAAAGAAAAGCTCCTTCATACACTTATACTAAATCTAGACCTTCTCTCTCTAAAACCCCCGAATCCAAAGGTGTTTCAGTCCCCAAATCAAGCCCCATTGACTCACATAACAAATCAGTAGCCAAGGAATTAGAATTTGTTCATAGTAAGGTATGAACCCTAAACCAAATCTGATCTTGAACCCTATGTTAGATGTTAGATTTTTATGTTAAAACATGTATAGTATGTAGTGTATATTGATGATCTGGGTTGGCACATAGGGGATCCATAACATCTAAGTACTCAAAATTAAAGTTTTTGAAAATCTGGAAAAAGCTTAAAAATGTTGTCTGACAAAGCATGTCAGAGCCTCTAGATCTTTCTGTGTTAAGTGTTATGTGTGTTTTATGTTATGGATCTGTTTATGCCATGTGGTCTTTGTTCTTGAACTTGAATCATGGTCAGATCATATCTAGAACTCAAGTTATGGGTGGTCAAAGTGAGTTGACCGATCAGAAATTCTGAGTTTTTGGGCAACCCATAAACCCATAATTTCTGACAGTCATTTTTGAAGCTTTTGATCTTGCTATTGTTTTACAGTTTGGTTAAGTTATTGTTTTTATCTTGCAGCCTGACATGAGAGCTACAAATTTATGCTTTCATATTACTCAGATCATGAACAGAATGAAAATTAATCATGGTCAAACTAGGTTGACCGATCTGCCTAGATGAAGATTCTGGAAAACCCAGAATCTTCAAGAACGCGTTTCTGACAACAGTTTGACCGAGCTATATCTCTTAAATCTGTTTTTGTTATACTTTTTTATGTAATAGATCTGTTGTCTTGCATGCTAGCTACAATATAGAACTCTTAGATCACAAAAACATCACACGAACAACAAGTAGTGGAAGCCCAAATTTGCCTACTCGAACTGTTCTTCATTTCTAGGTAACTCAGAAAATGAAGAACATCATCTGACATGATTTTTGTAGCTTAGATCTTTCTTGTTGATGATGTTTAGACTTGACCATTGATCAAAATATGTACCCTGTAAGTTTGTCTACACCGCCCGATGTCTAGAACACACTTAACATGAACCGATTGACTGGAATAAGGTCGTCAAGGTCGTTGACCGACCATGACCATATTTTCTGGGCAGCCCAGAAACTTGATGAACAACTCTGATAGCATGTTCTGATGCTTAGATCTTGCTCATGTTTTATGATTTGGTCCAGAAATTATTATGAACTTGTACTCTTACATATATATACAACATTTAATAAATATCTACTCTAGAAACATTTTAGACAGTGAATTACACATGGTCAAAGTAGGCTACTCGAACACTGACTTTGAATGTTCTTAAGCCTCAAGAACACCTAAGGTGACACTTTCTGTCGCCAAAGGGCTTTAGCGATAGACTTATTAAAATTAATTAATTTAATTTCTAAAAATCATTTAAAAATAGAAAATAATTTCTAAAAAAACAAAAATTATTTTAAAAATTATTTGAAGTTATAAAAATTAACTTTTAATAATTTGACATATTTTTCATAAATATTAATATTTAATTGGATATTATTGATATTTTATTTATTTAATAAATGCATTAAATAAATTAATTAAAAATGATTTTATTATATTAAAATCATTTTAAATGATAAAAAGGTATTTAATAATATTTGAAGTTATAAAATATAACTTTTAATATTTTAAGATAAATTTCATTAATTATTTAATATTAATGATATTAGATTTATTTAATAATTAAATTAAATAAATTGATTAAAAATGATTTTAATTTTATAAAAATCATTTTAAATGAAAATAAATAGTTTAAAAATATTTTAAGTTATAAAATATAACTTTTAATATTTGAAGGTAAATTTCATTAATAATTTAATGTTAAACGATATTAGAGTTATTTAATAATTATATTAATTAAATAGTTTAAAAAGGTTTTATTGAATTAAAAATCATTTAAAAGGATATAAATGATTTAAAATATTTTACGTAATAATAAATGACTTTTAATATTTTAGTGAATAATACATTAATATTTAAATATTAATGGTAATCATTTAAAATGATTTTAAATGTTTTAAAAAGCATTTAAGGGTAATAAAAATATTTTTTGAGTTATTATAAATAACTTTAACATTTTGGCAATGGTTTCATTAATAAGTTAATATTAATTAAATATTAATGGTAATAGAATTATTTAATATTTAAATCATTTAATGATGATACCGATGGTTAAAAAATCATGATAAATGATAATAATTATTTAAAAAATAATTATTATAAGTCATTTAAAAATAATATGACTGATAATTACAGTCATTGAAATATAGAATAGAGTTTTAAACTCGATAATTACTCGATAAAGTCGTCGGTACACCGAAATGTTTCAGAAATTGATCCGGACTTAGATAATTTGATTAGATACGTGTCTGTTTGTGACCCAGTGACTGTTAAACTATGTGACAATGTGATTAGGTTATGTGTTGACTGTAAATAACAGTACTATGTGATATGATATATTATTCTAATCGAACGAATGATCTTATTAATGATAGGTTTTGGTATAAAAGATAAAACTAAGTTGCGTTATTGTAAGTAGCAGCCTTTGTATTTGCTTTACTTTATGCAATGGACATGAGTAAGAAAGCTTCAGAATCATATCATTGTGCCAGATTATTAACTCTATTGTTATTGATTATGTATCCAATTATTCATATTCATACAAGTTCTTAAATTTTCCGATCATTGTTTATCAACACAGCATTAGTGCATAATCCAGATATTTATTCTGTTCATTAGTTTCTAAATATGGTTATACAAGTGTCCCCACTTGGATAATCATTGTATTTAATCACATATTGATACATACTTATTGATTTCCAATATGTATACATTGACTTAAAAGCCATCTAAGCTATTTGATTTGGCTAGACACGAACTTAAAAATATTATTGAACAAGATAGAACTTTATTGTATCCAACCAGATTGTTTTGGTTCGGATTCCCGACTAAGTATGAACATCCCGAACATGGAAAAACTTTTGTCCAACTAAGGTGGATAAGATGAACGATAATATCGTTTTTTCATGTAGTATTGATCAATACAGGGTATAACGGGCTGATCACCCCCATACATGTAAGTTATAACGGTTTACAGATGAAGTTCTGTTTAACCTTTTCAAAAATAGAAGAAAAAAAAGTTCATAGTCTGTCGATTAATCTCGAGTGATAGTCAGTACATAGTTTCAAAAATTTGATATAGAATTGATATGTTGTTATTATTGGTTCAGCTTACTTCACATCTGTTGATTCATTGTAGAAGCATCATTCAAAGAAAACATTTAATTCTTTCAGCTAATATCTATTGTTGTTATTACTTGTTGGGCAATCAAATGCTCATTCTTGCTTTAAATTTAAATGTTTTTAGCTAAGTATGATCAACCCGAAGGATCAGGCAAGAACAAGGGGAAAGGAAAGCTGTTCGAATGAGTTTTATAAAATTCTGTGTAATAGTTAAAGTTTATTAAGACAATGATATTTATTATCTATGATGTAATGAATGTTTAAAGGTCGCGTACCTGGGAATAGACTCTGATTCATATGTAAATTAAAATTGGTATCTATATTATTGTTATTATTATTAGTATTATTCTGCTCATAGAAATGGTATCGTAAAGCATCGAGTTCGGGTTTCAAGTAAGTGAATTTGGGGGCGTCACAGGTTAGTATCAGAGCTTTAGAGTTAGAAACCTTAAGTGGGATAGACCTTAGGTTATAACCTTAGAACAGGGGGAAACGTTGAAAATACAAATAACTCATATAGAGTTTAAAAGGAGATGAATTGAATAAATTCATCGTTAAACAAAATAAAAGATAACTTTTATAAAATTATTGTTTGCTGTGTGTATATATTTGCTAATCAGGATAATTTGTGTGTAGATGTCAGGTGGAAAAGAATTAGGATACCCTCAGATCGTAAGGAAGGAGCCAATATCAAAGTCAATAGCTAAAATAGAGGCTCACAGTGCAAGCAACCTTGATGAGGTGGTGGTATTGGAAAACGTAGTACCAAATCCAGAAATGGTGGAACTAACAGATAGTGATTCGGACACTGAAGTTGGAGCTGAGCAAGCATCAACAGAAGTGCAGAATTTGAGGAACCAGGTTTCTTCTCTGGAAAATTGTGAGAAATAGAAAAGCAACTAAATAACCAATTATGAAAGGCGTTAATAGAAACTATGGAAGAACAAGATAAACTTAAAATCCAAATTGATCAAATGGGAGCCAGAAGCAACAAATCGTGCACAAGTCCGAGCAAGAAGTGGAAAAGAAAGATGAAAGACCAGGACTTAGGAAATAAGTAGGATTAGTAGTTGAATATGTATGTTTGATAATGTACGTGTGTAATATAATATTCCCAACTTTTGTGTAAGTTATTGCAGTAATTCCCAACTTTTGTGGTCACAAAGGGATAACAGTATATGTTATGTTATGTAAAGTACTTTGAATTAATGAATATGAATCTTTGTTTTATTAATGGAATAAGTTTTGTATAAAACTTCGGGTTACATGTTAAACTTATACAATAAGGTTTAAAATGTAAATTAAATCCATGATTTAATGTAATCAGATAATGTCGCCAAGACGTCTAACACGAAATCAAAGGGCAGAAGAATCTGTCAACAATGTTGGGGGTCAATAGTAAGACCTGATGCAAAACTTTGCAAACATGGTAGCTTAGGCTATGCAGCAGGGAATACCAACTGTAGGGAACCAGCCAGACAATCGCTTGGTAAAATTTAAAGACTTCAAGGCAGTAGGACCACCAGAATTCAGGGGAACATCTGACCTTATAGAAGCCCAGACATGGGTTAACGAGATAGAAAAGGCATTCATAATTGCTAGGGTAGATGAGGGGCAAAAGACTGCTTTTGCCACTTATATGATGAAAGGGGAGGCTAACTTTTGGTGGGAGGCAAATCAAACTAGGGTAGGAGAAGGAGTAGTTACTTGGGCTAGGTTTAAAACTCTATTTTTTGAAAACTATCTCTTAGTAAGTATGCAGGCTAGGATGGAGGTGAAATTTCTGGAATTAAAGCAGAAGAACATGACTGTTGCGGAGTAAGCCGCAAAGTTTAATGAGTTTGCTAGGTTCGCTCCGCATCAAGTTGATACGAAGGCTAGGAAGGCAAGGAGGTTTAAGCTAGGCTTAAAACCCTGGCTCTACAACAAGGTGGCGGTGTTGCAGATTAATACTTTTGCAGCACTCATGGAAAAGGCTATCATAGCTGAGGAGGGGAGTGAGGTCATGAGCCTCTACAACAAGGAGAAGAAGAACAAAGGCAAGGCAGTAGGAGCTGTGAAGGTGGAAACTAATAGTGGGAATAGGGGTGAGAAAAGAAAGGGAAATTATTTTGGGAGTGTTCAGGTGAAACAGGAAGGTGTGAAGAAGCAGGTAGTTCAGTGTGGGAACTATGAGAAGAATCACTCTGGTGACTGTTTGAAGGGTAAGTTTGTATGTTACAAGTGCGGGCAGGAGGACCATAATTCTCTCAACTGCCCCGACCCAAGGATGAACAGTGGGTGTTTACTATGTGGGTCGAGGGAGCATAAGGTGAAGGATTGTCCAAAGAGGAAAATGGAGGCGGGGAGTGTAACCACGGGAAAAGGCAGCGGGACTCTGGCGATCACAGGACCGACTTCAACCAACAAACCAACAAAAACAAACCGCGAGAGTCTTCAACATGACGGTCCAGGATACAGTGGCAGCTGGGAATGGAACTCCAGGTATTATTCAAATAACTTTTATTTTCGTATATATATGATTTTCCTATATATAGCAAATTATTTTATAAAAAAATTTTGAAGGGGAATTTGAGTTCCTTTAGAATTCAAATTTCTGTTTAATTAGATAGACAAGATTTATGTTGAATAGTTAAATTTAGTTCAATCAAATATGATCGAGACCTACTTGCAATGATTGTATATGCTATGTACCCTTGTATGTATAACTTTTAAAACGGTGATTCCGGGGATGAAATCCTTATAAGGGAGGGCGAATGTAATAACCCGATATTTTCTATATAAACAAATAAGAAATTTTGCGTATAAATTTTTTTATTATTATTTTAAAGGTGGGAATATGTGCCATGTAATGTGTATATATATATATATGTGATAAATAGAATTTATTTATTACATGAATAATTTCAAATAATTTTATTTTAGAATTATTGATCATTATAAACTATATTCTTATAATAATTAATTTTACAGCAGAAATGTCTTTATTATTTATTTTCTATGAAAATTTGATTTTATATTATTTAAATAATATATGAAATAATTATGGGGATTATTATAATTACTATTTTGTCATATGAATTTTAGTTCAAATTATTAAGTTAATTATTTTAACTTAATTAATAATGTTATATATGAAAGATAATTCGGATATAGAAATCCAAACACTAATTTTGGATTTTGAGCTATGAATGAGAATAATAATATTATATTAAATATAATATAATTTTTAGTGTTATAAATATATACTTTGTATGTATGTATTGATAATAGTTGGTCAATTATGGAATATAATATCAAAACCCTAATTAGAATTAGAAACCCTAATCATGCGAAAATTAGAAATCTTAGTTATTATTTTAGTAAATTAAATTATTAATTTGGGAACCTAATAATATTAAGGAACCCTAATTATTTAAAACCCTAATTTTCTATTAAAAACCCCTAATTTTAATTAATAAGTTCTAATTAAAATTTTATTACACTTTAATTTTAATTTTTCAAACCCTAGAAATTATTTGAGAAACCTTAAGGTTTAAAATCTATTGATTAAAACCTAGATTAAAGTACCATAGACAAGAATACCATTAAAATTGTGAGCAAAATGACCTAATTACCCTTTTTGTCCCATTCTTGGAATTATTGCTAACAAAATCTTGACAAATCTTGGTGTGACACCCCCAAATTCGGGTCTCTTTCAACCCGACAGATGGTGCTACATGGTACTACCATTCACACATACATTCAATTGAAAAGCCTCAAAAGAACGAATATGTCCTCTATATATTCAAAGTAATATTTACATTTCCGAGGTTCTTTATAACCCTTTCACTTGTTCTTGTCATAATATCAAATATATTACAATCATTCACCCTATACTATTACATAAGTATTCTACGGGTTTGTCTTCGCCGCTGCCTTTATCCTCGCTTTTGCCTTCTTCTTCTGCTTCGATCTTAGCAGTGTTCATATGGTTCAAGCAAGAGTGAGTATGACTAGCTCAAATAAGTACAAACAATTCTAATAAGCAACATGCTTGAAACATAGGAATCGTATATCTTCAATAACTGAACAATAGTTATGAAGTACTATCGATAATTCAAAATAGCACTTCTTTTCCTTCAAAACATTTTACAACAACAATATTCAGTAAAACATTGACCATGCTTAATAGAAACATAATATAAGTCTAGCCGAAAAAGTTGGCTTTGACTTCATCATACAATACTTCATGTGTAAGAATACATGAATTACAAAGCTTGTTCAAATTGAACTGAAACAAGGGTTAGAATACTTGCCTTCAGCGTCTGCTACAGTTTAGTAACACGTTCTCGTTTAAGTCTTTAAGTCTCTACAGTAAATGATAACATCACATAACACATTAAGTCATTAATGAACATACATGGTTCCTAATGAATCTTACCCTTCTTCTCAATCTAAACATGATTTAGATTTGTTATTATTGATTCCGGCTTTTCGTTACTGTTTATATTCACATTACGTTTATGTTCAACTAACCTTTAATCAACATACACTAAGTGTCTAACAATGTCTTAACAATGTCATAATTGAGCTTTAGTTCATTGTTAATTAGTTATCATTCATCTTGCACTTGTAAACTTTCTTCTCTGTCGAAACCCTAGGGCTGGCTCTATGGCGCCATCCTTCCTTCTTTGTGCCGCACTACGGCGTGACTTAGCAGGGTACAAAACTTCTGGACTCTCGGCATGTGGCGAGTCTCCTTTACTATGGTAAGTGCTACAACGCTCCGCTGCCATCATGTGAAATGTCTCCTACCTCGAAATCAGCAGCTGGGCCTCAAACATGAGTCGTGGCCAGCAGACTCTGTGGCTCAGAAAAATTTATAGACTTTCAATTTTGTGAGATTCCCGGGCTCATAACTTCTTTGTTATAAGTCCGAGTTGGCTCGTTCAAAAGCCTACGGTTCACAAATTACATACTCTACACGTTCGTGCAAGAATTTTATCTATTTGACTTCGTTTGTTAAAATTCACCTATTAGTTCATTTTTAACGAAAACGATAAATGTTCGTGAACGTTCAACGCTCGTTTCTTCGTTCTAAGTTGAAATTCGGTCATTTTCGAGTCCACAACTCTATAATGCCAAATATGACTTATCTCTATCGAAAACTAATGTTTCTGAGTTCAAACACAAAATTTGACTTCCATTCCGAGAATTTCACGAATTCAACGATTATCGTCCAATTGTGTGAATTTCGACGAAACTTCATTACTAACGATTTAATCCTTGTTCTAAATGGATTCTAACCATCATATGAACATTTCAAACTACTTATTACATCAACTTATTTTCAAATTATGTTTTGACTTATTCTTCATAAGTTCATAACTTAATAACTTATAAACTACAAATTTTCATTCCTTATGACTTATTATTGATTTAAGTCCTTTAAGCAACTTTCTTGCATCTTATCAAATATACTAACTTCATATGGCAATCATATGACAAGTTCATATATGTTCATCATAGTTTCATAACTTAATTAGGTTTAAACTACTTATTCATGACTTATTCGGCTTAAGTCCATTCATTAATCAATTCTTACATGTTCTTAGCATACACGCTTATTTCATTACACTTCTCTTATCATCCTACAATGATAGAGATGGGAGAATATAGGATCATAAGATCATTACCTTTGATGACTAACTTCTTTTTCTTGGAAAATCTAACAAAGGAAGCTTTGACTTAAAAGTGCTTATTCTCTCTAACACTTAAGTTGTTTTATGTTGGATGAAAGTTAACAATCCAATAAATGAAATTTGAGCTTGATATTTATAGACTTGGAAAATTGAGGGCACTATGGTCATTAAGTACTCCACCTCCTTAATAAACCTCCTTACTATTCCATGCTTAACATCCAAGTCAACTTGCTAGCAAAAAATCCAGATAGAAAATATTTTGATTGGAAAATTATCACCACATTAACAACTTGGTCATTACATAAAGTACTTGGTCATCAAGTCTATCCACGGGTTGCCCCATGTATCCTACTTATCCAATGGATCATAATTTGGGCTTTAGTCCACTTAGCTTAACTCAATCCTTTGGGCTTGCATTACTTTACTTTGGGCTTCATATTAACAAACACTTGGGCTTACACCATAATTCTTATTGGACTATTCAATTGTTACACAATCCTACAAGTCCATGTCTTTTAATTAAACACCTTATTATATATGTTATACGTATAATTCTCATATTCTAACTCGTATACTAATTCATAATATACGAAATACCATCATTCCCATATACTCATATAATACCTCGTATCATACTCGTATACACTACCTCGCATAATACATACGTATCATATGATCATTACGTTATCCTCTTAACGCTTGGTATTCCTAACGTTCTCAAATTAAGTTCGCATGTGAAATATTGTGTTTTCCATACTTAGATTATTATTACATAATCCATCTTACCTTGATATTATAACGTTAAGAATTTCTCGAAAATTCAAAAATAACTCCCGAGCATAAATTGATGAATAGTGTTTTTTGAAAAATTTCTTGGAAAACTTTTATTTTCATTTTAGAAATTCAAACACTTTAATTCTCCCACGTAGTTAAAATACTACGACTTTCCGACGTTTCTAGGTTATAGAACGACATTCATCTTACTAACACAAAATAATAACAAATAATATTATTTTATTCATTATTAAAAATATTTACAAAATGTTCGATTTTCTACGGCGTTACACTCTCTCCCCCTTATAAGGATACTGTCCCCAGAATCTCGCTATATATAAAAAAAAAAATTCACAAATAATTAAGGGTAATTCTTTTTCATCTTTTCTTCAAGTTCCCACGTTGCTTCTTCTGCATCGTGGTTCTTCCATAACACCTTTACCGAAGGTATAACTTTATTCTGCAGAACTTGTTCTTTTCTATCTATTATTTGAATCAGCAACTCTTCATACGTTAAGTCCTTCTCGATATGAATAGGTTCATATTCTATCACGTGCTTATAATCTGGCTTATAAGGACGCAATACCAATATGTGAAACACATTATGAATTCGTTCTAGGTCTGGAAGCAATGCTACTATATAAGCTACCTCACCTACCCGTTTTAACACTTCGAAAGGTCCTATAAACCTCAGACTTAACTTTTCCTTCTTTCCAAAGCGTATCTATCCTTTCCAGGGAGATACCTTTAGAAATACGTAAGATCCTACTTCGAACTCTCTATTTTCTCGATGCGAATCAGTAAACTTCTTTTGTCTGTCTTGAGCTGCTACCAAACGCATACGTATCATTTTAACAATATCCGCTGTTTGATGTACCAATTCAGGTCCTAGCATTCGGCGTTCTCCCACTTCATCCCAATACAATGGTGTTCTGTACTTTCTTCCATACAAAGCTTCGTAAGGTGGCATACATATGCTTGCATGATAACTATTGTTATACGCAAACTCTACTAATGGTAGATGATCATCCCAACTACCCTTAAAATCCATGACACAAGATCTCAACATATCTTCTAACGTCTGAATTGTTCTCTCGCTCAGTCCATCGGTTTATGGATGATACGCCGTACTCAGCTTCAACTGCGTTCCCAACTGCTCTTGTAGACTCCTCCAAAAGTTCGATGTGAATCGTGGGTCACGATCTGAAATAATCGATACTGGTGCTCCATGTCTAAAAATTATTTCCTTAATATAAAGTCTAGCTAACTGTTCCAAGTTATACTTGACCTTAATTGGCAAAAAGTGAGCCGACTTCATCAACCGGTCCATTATTACTCAAATCGCATCATACCCCTTCTATGTAGTCAGAAGTCCTACCACAAAATCCATCGTTATTTTCTCCCACTTCCACTCCAGAATTTCCAATGACTTTGACAAGCCACTTGGTCGTTGATGTTCGGCCTTAACTCTCTGACAAGTCAAGCACCTACTCATATACTCGGCTATCTCTCTCTTTATGTTCGGCCACCAAAAAATCTATCGAAGGTCTTGATACATCTTAGTGCTACCAGGATGAATCGAAAACCTCGAACTATAAGCCTCTTGTAACACCTGTTCCTTTAATTTCGTCCCATTCGAAACCCAAATTCTTCCTTCAAATCTCAATAACCCTTCGTTATCAAGACTATACTTAGTCTCTTTTTCATTGGTTAACTGCTCCTTTACTCGGTCACACTCATCAGTTCTGAGTTACACCTCCTTGACTCTCTCTACGATGGTAGATTGCATCTCCGTCACAAAAAGTATCTGGCCCGACTCACTTGGCAACTTCACTTCTATCTCCATCCTAGCCATCTCTGTTATTAACTCATTTTGAGCCGTTAACATAGACAACTATTCCCAACCCTTTCTACTTAAGGCATCGGCAACTACATTGGCTTTTCCAGGGTGATACAAGATTTCACAATCGTAATCCTTTATCAACTCCAACCATCTCCTCTGCTTCATATTCAACTCCTTCTGAGTTAAGATATATTTTAAACTCTTGTGGTCCGTGTATATCTCACATTTTTCTCCATAAAGATAATGTCTCCATATCTTTAGAGCAAAACTCTCAAGCTACCGATTCGAGATCATGAGTAGGGTAAACTTTCTCATAATCCTTCAACTGTATTGATGCATACGCAATGACCTTGCCATGCTGTATGAGCACGCAACCAAGTCCTTTATGTGAAGCATCGCTATAAACTACGAAATTTCCCGTGTCATCGTGTAAGACCCCAGCTTTTTAATAAAGATGAATTTTTCTATAAATATTATTTTTGAATATTATGGAATAAATTTGATATAATGTTATAGTTGTGGGTAATATTTATAAATTTTGCAAAGTATGCAAGTTGTTATAAAATATTAGTTTGGTGGGGAATATTCTTTTTTGTTAGGGAATATTCGTACAATGGCTCGATCATTGGTGGACCCCACAAATGAAATTATTGTCGGATTGAAAAACGACAAAAATATTTTATAAAAATAACTACGGAGGAGTTACTGAATTAAAAGCTGTTGAACTACCGGTGGTAAAAGTGCGATGTCTGGCGTAGTTGCGTAGTAGCACACCAGTATTGATTATTGATGCTTACGTGAGAAGTCACTCGGCATATGCTCAATTATTACTCGATAATTCTTTGCATCATATCTCTTATATTATTGATTCAATTATTGTCACGCATTATCATACATATAATATGTTATAGTATTAAATCAATAATTGAGACGACAAGTTATAAATGATTAATAATTGTTGAAAGATTAAATATGTGTTGATGAAAAAAATGATTTGTGGTAAGTTTGATTATTTTATGGGGGCTCGTATGTCATCATCTAAGAGTCCCTTCGTCGATAGTAAGTAATTACCTTCACGATAGTAATTACCCTTGTGAATAGTATTTACCTTAAATCGATAGTAATTACCTTCGTCAATAGTAATTACCCTTGTGAATAGTATTTACCTTTGTCGATAGTAATTACCTTCGTCGATAGTAATTACCCTTGTGAATAGTATTTACCTTCGTCGATAGTATTTACCTTCGTTAATAGTAATTACCTTTACAGACGTCGAACCACTTGTCGTTTCACATTACGAGTGATCGAACCACTTGTCGTTTCACATTACTGAGCGTCAAACCATTGTCGAGCCACTTGCCTTTTCACACGGCGGTCTTAAGCTAGAAATCTTCTATAAATAGAGGCCTAGGGCTTCATTATTTTCACAAATTCATTCAAGCTATAGAGAGAAAGTATAGAGAGAATAAGAGAGAAAAGAAGAAGAGTATTTTGTTTCTACACCACTGCTGCGATATTCAATCTCCTACCAAATGTAAGGGGTGTTATTCTTTCTTATTCATGAAGAGAAGCTGTTGTTATTCCATTGCTTATTATTACATTGGAATAACTTTGTATATAAGTGGTTTACCTATATACTTGGTGACATTCTTCTATTATTACATTGGAACATCACATGCATATGTTTTACAGGACTGGTTTCCGACTTTATTATTATTACTGTTGGAACATCCACATGCATGTGTTTTACACCGGACTGGTTAAAATCTTTATTATTATTCTGTTGGAACATCACATGCGTGTGTTTTACACGGGACTGGTTAAAATCTTTATTATTACATTGGAATATCTATCTCGTGTGTTTTACACCGGATCCGGTTCCATCTTTATTATTCATTGGAACATCCCAGCCGGTGTGAATTTCACCGACTTTGGTTCCGTTATTTATTATTACGTTGGAATAACTTTTATGCGTGCGATTATCGCATGCGTGGTGATTTCTTTTGTTATTCCATTCTTTATTATACCCGGTTGGTTAAAACTTTGACTTCTATACTCCATGAAATTAGTAGAATATCCTTGATATTTGCGTTTCATCCAAAGATATCTTTTCATGGAAATATTCTTACGATCATTCTTGAATTTTACTCAACAAAAGCGATGTCGTGTTGACAATTTGGGCGTTAATAATTCTTGGATAAAATAATTCTTGAACTTGTTTTATTGAATTCTTATATCATTATCATCATCCTCATGTTTATATTTTTTGAAAGTCATCTCGTGGCACATAGTGCATAGATGGACTTGGTATGATTATGACGAGAGACTATTCGGTGTAATCATGGCCAGTAATGTTACAAATGATGTGATAAAAATCCTCGATTAAATAGTAGTGCATTGATGGATGATTGTTGGCATGATCATGACCATTAATGAATACACAAATATTCTTGGCGTGTAGTGCATGAATAATTGTGGTCGTGATCTTAAAGAATATCCTTGGCGTAGTGCGAGGGTGATTCGATGATGTGAAATATTTATTAAAATTTGAGTCTCGATATAAGCGATGATGAAAAACCTTTTAAAACCTAAAAGATAGTAGACTTTATTTTCTACTTGACTCTTTTAATGGATTGCATATTCATTGCTGATTAAAGCTGGTTATACTATTGTATTTTATCGGTTTAACATTATTGAAGACTATTGATAATTTATTACGCATTATCTTAGTCATAATATTTCTTCTTGGGCTAGTTGAGCTCACCCTTTCTTTCAACCGTTCTCTTGAAATGATAATATAGCATTTGACGACGAGTCGTGGAAGCAGTGATGGTCTGAATATAGCATTAGTAGTCCTCATTATTACGTAAAATAGTGTGATAATAATTATAATGAGGACTTTTTATTTGAGTTTGTATAATATCTAGTAGACGATATTTGTATTTAAACTCACGATTTATAAATATTGTACCTGCAGCAGTTATGTTAATAAGTTGTTTTTAATTTACATACCATGTAAGTGTCGACCCAAGATGGGTGATGTATACCTAATTTTTGGGGCGTCACAGGTTGGTATCGAGCTTAGGATATGATCCTGGCTAAGATGTGAGAATAGTACTAGGAGGGAGGCAGGGGAATACCTTCGCTAGTATGACCTACCTAAGTTTATGTGATATTTTATTGGTTGGTCGAAGATAGGGATAATTTGTTACATGTCAATTAACCTTTTGTTTTGTGGCGATGTCTCGAAAATGACATCTACGAGAATGTTGAGAATAGCAATGGAGCGCAGCGATTGTTGATTCACCACATATCAATAATCGGGATAATGTGCATCGGGAAGGCGACAATCCTCATGCAAACAACAACACCGACCAAATGATGAATGATCAAATGTTCGGAGGCTTTATACGATTTATCTGACAATGAAAGCGAGGCGACTCTGTCCAAAACGTGGGTGGAAACACGGAAAACTCTCGGTGGTCACCATTAAACAATTTAAGGAGTGGGATCACCGGAGTTTAAGGAGAGCCAAAACCACTTCGGCGGAAGCATGGATAAAGCAGATTACCAAGATATTTGATGTCTTGGGATGCTCCAAGGAAGCAAAGGTTCCCTTCTTGCCTTTATGTTCTTGTGGAGGCGGATTCTTGGTGGAATCGGTAAAAGCGTACTCGACCAAATTTGTCTTGAAGATATCTTGGGAGAAGTTCGAGGAGGCATTTCAACGACAAATACTTTCACGAAAGTATTTGCCACATGAAGGAGGTGGAGTTTATCAAGTTGGAACAAAACAATATGGCCAGGTAATCATGATCTGAGGCAAAATTTACGGAGTTATCATGGTTTCGTCCCACTTGGTGGATAATGAAGAGAGAATGGCGCGAATGTTTTTAAGAGGTTTGAAGCGGGAATCGTTAACATCTTATTTCTCATAAACCGTGTTTGTATTCGGATGTTGTAAATAGGGCTCGATTAGTGGAGCGCGATAATAAGTCAACCTGACTAAAAGAGAGCGGTAGGCAAAATTATAATACCGGCGAGAATAGTCATGAGGCGGTGACAACAAGCGTGGAGGGAATCAACGGGCCGGATATGGTAACCACTTGATTGGTAATCGAGGCCAAAACAATAAGAATGGACATTTCAAGAAAAGGAGATTCATGAATGATGGAAAGAGCGTCGGCACCAAGACCCATTGTTAAGGAAGGAGAAAGACCACCTATCGTATGCTTCAAATGCGGAGGAGAGGACACATCGATCAAAGCTGCGTCATGCCAGTCAAAGCATGTTATAATTGTGGAAGAGAAGGTCACTTAGCTCGATTTTGTCGTTTCTGAGAAACAAATTCAACTAGGATGGAGGAGCACCAAAGGCCCGTCCCGGAAAATTCAAAACCGGTAGTCTGAGGGAGAGCATTTGTTGTGACCTCCCAAAGAGCGAGGAATCCGAATGAGGTCATCACGGGTAAAACTTATCATAAACTCTCTAATGAAGTCTATACTTTATTTGATCTGGGTTCTACCCATTCTTTTATTTCTCCTACTTGCGCTCATCGATTAAATTTGACTCGGAGAAATTAGACTTTGACTTATCTGTGGAAACTCCAGTTGGGAGAAACCTTCATTACATCCACTTTGTTTATAAGTCTTGTTTGGTTCAAATCGGTACCCTCACATTACTGTCGATCTTATTTCATTAAAAATACTTGCATTTGACGTGATTCAGGGATTGATTGGTTAACTACTTATCATACAAAAATTGATTGTTTTAAAAGGTTGTTAGCTTTCATATTCCTAATCAACCTATTATCACGAATTCAAACGACCAAACCATTAAAATCAATCACGGTCATCCCAAGCCATAAAAATTTATTCGTTTATTGAAAAATGGATGTCGAAGCTTTCTTAGCTCATATCATGATTTAAATAAAAATCGTCGGTTTTAAGCGATATTCTATTGTTAATAAATTTCTGACGTATTCCCGAAAGAACTTCTGGCCTACCCCGGGCGTGAAATTGAATTTTGTATCGACCTTGAACCGGTTACAAAACCTATTTCCAAAGCCCCATATCGAATGGCTCTATTGAACTTCGTGAGTTAAAGACCCAATGCGGGGAATTGTTAGACATTGGCTTTATTAGTCCTAGTACTTCTCCTTGGGGTGCTCTGTTTATTCGTGAAGAAGAAAGATGGGAGTATCATTTTTTTGTATTGATTATCGGGAGTTGAATCATGTCACCATCAAAAATAGGTATCCATTGCCACGTATTGATGACTGTTTGACCCGATTCAAGGAGCCAAATTCTTTTCAAAGATTGATCTTAGATTAGGATATCACCAATTGAAGATTAGAACCACCGACATTCCAAAGGCGGCTTTGAGAACTTCGATGCGGGCATTATGAATTCTAGTCATGTCCTTTGGATTGACTAATGCTCCTAACGCCTTCATGGATATGATGAACCAAGTATTCAAGGAATATTTAGATCACTTTGTGGTCGTCTTTATTGATGACATCCTTATTTATTCCAAAAGCCGTGAAGATCATGAGCAACACTTGAGGTGACACTCCAAAAGCTTCGTGAATATAAGCTTTATGCCAAGTTGAAGAAATCTGCGAGTTACGGCGAAGAAGTAGCATTCCTTGGGCACGTGGTATCAAGTCATGGAATATCTGTTGACCCAATGAAAGATTGAAGCTATTCAAAGTGGGAACAACCTAAATCGATGGCCGTCGTAGCTTTCTCGGTTTATTTGGTTATTATCGGAGATTCGTGGAAGGATTTTCTCGAATCGCTATTCCATTTCGGTGACTCGGAAAGATCTGAGTTCGGTTGGAGCGAAGAATGTGAGAAGAGTTTTCAAGAACTCGAGAGGAGACTTATTTGAAAGACCTTTTACGATGATACCATCGGCTCGGAGGGATTGTCATCTCTGATGATGCTTGAGGGCAAAGGGTTGGGATGTGTTCTCATGCAACATGGAAAAGTAATAGCCTATGCCTCGCGACAACTCAAAGAATATGAGAGGAATTATCCTACTCAGTGATCTAGAGTTAGCATTTGTTATCTTCTGCACTTAAAATTTGGAGGCATTACTTGTATGGGGAGAAAGTGGAGATCTTTCACGGATCATAAAAGCCTCAAATATTTCTTCACTCAAAAGGAACTCAACATGCGACAACAACGTTGGCTTGAAGCTGTTGAAAGATTATGATCATACCATCCAATACCATCACAAAAGCGAACGTGGTAGTAGCGCGTTGAGTAGAAAATCATATCTGAATCTGAGTGCGATATTTTCAATATGAAGGCCCATTTTGTGTGACTTGCAAAGGATGGAGATAGAATTAAAGACTCGAGGGACGCATGTGATGATAAGCGAGTATCTGAGTAGAACCGACTTTAATTGATAAAGTTAAAATTTGCTCAAACTCTGGACACAGAGGCGTCGTATGAGGAAGAAAGTCAAGAAGGTGCTTATCTTAGGAGCAAGAATCGATGAAGAAGGAATACTTGAGTCGACTCCGGACTTTGTGTTCCTAACGACCACGATTTAAAGTATAATATCATGATGGAGGCACACAACACACATTTGCAATCCATCACAGGTACCACGAAATGTATCATGATATTAAATCGTACATTTTGGTGGAAGCAATATGAAGAGAGAGATAGCTATTTGTTTATCTCAAGGTGTCTAACTTGTCAGCGAGTTAAGCGGAGCATCAAGTACCAAAAGGTCCATTGCAACCACTTGAAATTCGGAATGGAAGTGGGAGCACATTACCATGGATTTAAATTCTGCGGTCTTCTAAGGTTTCTCAAGGCGTTGATGCGATTTGGGTCATTGTTGATAGGTTGACCAAGTCTGCTCATTTCTTCTGAAATCTGAAAACTTATACACTTGAACGTCTTGCTCGTATATACATAAGCGAGATTGTAAGACTACATGGTATCTTGCGGTATCCATAGTTTCGATCGAGACCCAAGATTCACTTCACGATTTTGGGTTAGTTTGCAAAAAGCTATGAGCACGGACTTACGATTTAGCTCGGCATATCATCCTCGAATTGGACGGACAATCGGAGAGGACTATTCAAACTCTTGAAGATCTATTAAGACTCTGTGTCCTTGATTTCAAGGGGAGTTGGGACAAGTTCTTACCATTGGTGGAGTTTTCCTACAACAACGATTATCAAGCAAGTATTGGCATGGCTCCATTCGAGCGTTGTATGGAAGAAAGTGTCGTTCTCGATTATCTTTGGGATGAGGTGGGTGAAGCAACGTTGTTGGGGCCGGGAGTTGATGCGTGTGACTACGGAAAAAATTCAAACGATCCAACAACGTATAAAAACCTCACAAAATCGACAAAAGAGTTATCTTGATCTTCATCGAAAGGGCGTGGAATTCGATATAGGAGATCGTGTGTTGTTAAGAGTTGCTCCATGGAAAGGAGTTACAAGATTTGGAAAGAGAGGAAAACTTAACCCTCGATTCATCGGTCCATTTTAATCCTCGATCGGTAGGAAGCGTAGCTATAGACTCGCTTTTCTGCTTGAATATGTCTCTCGTGTTCATAACGTTTTCACATATCTATATTACGTAAATATGTGAAAGACCGAACCATATTATTGAGTTAGAACCGAGACGAAATAGCGGAAGATTTGGCGTATGAAGAGGTTCTGTTCAAATTTTGGATAAGAAGGAACATATTCTACGCTCGAGGTTATACCTCAAGTCAAAGTTTTGTGGAAGAACCACGATGTTGAGGAAATGACTTGGGAGTTAGAATGCGAAATGAAATCAAGGTATCCTTACCTCTTGACATACCAGTCGTACCCTAATTTGAGGAAGAAATTTCATAAGAAGGGGAGGTTGTAAGACCCGACTTTTAATAAAGATGAATTTTTCTATAAATATTATTTTTGAATATTATGGAATAAATTTGATATAATGTTATAGTTGTGGGTAATATTTATAAATTTTGCAAAGTATGCAGTTGTTATAAAATATTACGTTTGGTGGGAATATTCTTTTGTTAGGGAATATTAAATACAATGGCTCAATCATTGGTGGACCCCCACCAATGAAATTATTGTCGGATTGAGAAAAGCGACAAAAATATTTTATAAAAATAACGGCGGAGGTGTTTCTGAATTAAAAGCTGTTGAACTACCGGTGGTAAAAATACGATGTCTGGCGTAGTTGCGTAGTAGCACACGGTATTGATTATTGATGCTTACGTGAGAAGTCACTCGGCTATGCTCGATTATTACTCTGATAATTCTTTGCATCATATCTCTTATATTATTGATTCAATTATTGTCACGATATCATCACGTAATATGTTATAGTATTAAATCAATAATTGAGGCGACAAGTTATAAATGATTAATAATTGTTGAAAGATTAAATATGTGTTGATGAAAAAAAATGATTTGTGGTAAGTTTGATTATTTTATGGGGGGCTCGTATGTCATCATCTAAGAGTCTCTTAAATCGATAAGTATTTACCTTCGTCGATAATAGTAATTACCTTCGTCGATAATAATTACCCTTGTGAATAGTATTTACCTTACGTCGATAGTAATTACCTTCGTCGATAGTAATTACCCTTGTGAATAGTAATTACCTTTGTCGATAGTAATTACCTTCGTCGATAATAATTACCCTTGTGAATAGTATTTACCTTCGTCGATAGTATTTACCTTCGTTAATAGTAATTACCTTTACCATACGTCGAACCACTTGTCGTTTCACATTACGAGCGTCGAACCACTTGTCGTTTCACATTCTGATGCGTCGAACCGATTCGTTGAGCCACTCCTTTTCACACGGCGGTGCTAAGCTAGAAATCTTCTATAAATAGAGGCCTGAGGCTTCATTATTTTCACGAATTCATTCAAGCTATAGAGAGAAAAGTATAGAGAGAATAAGAGAAAAGAAGAAGAGTATTTTGTTCTACTGCTTTCTTGCGATATTCAATCTCCTACCAAATGTAAGGGGTGTTATTCTTTCTTATTCATGAAGAAGCTGTTGTTATTCCATTGCTTATTATTACATTGGAATAACTTTTGTATAAGTGGTTTACCCTATACTTGGTGACATTCTTCTATTATTACATTGGAACATCACATGCATGTGTTTTACAGGACTGGTTAAAATCTTTATTATTATTACATTGGAACATCACATGCATGTGTTTTTACAGGACTGGTTAAAATCTTTATTATTCTGTTGGAACATCACATGCATGTGTTTTACAGACTGGTTAAAATCTTTATTATTATTACATTTGGAATATCCTATCATGTGTTTTACACCGATCTGGTTCCATCTTTATTATTACTGTTGGAACATCACATGCGGTGTGAATTTCACGACACTGTTTCGATTATTTATTATTACATTGGAATAACTTTTATGCATGCGATTACTATCGCATGCATGGTGATTTCTTTTGTTATTCCATTCTTTATTATACCCAGTTGGTTAAAACTTTGACTTCATACTCCATGAAATTAGTAGAATATCCTTGATATTTGCGTTTCATCCAAGATATCTTTTCATGGAAATATTCTTGATCATTCTTGAATTTTACTCAATTGTTGACAATTTGGGCGTTAATAATTCTGGATAAAATAATTCTTGAACTTGTTTTATTGAATTCTTATATCATTGTCATCATCCTCATGTTTATATTTTTTTTGAAAGTCATACATGTGGCACATGTAGTGCATAGATGGACTTGGTATGATTATGACGAGAGACTATTTGGTTGTAATCATGGCCAGTAATGTTACAAATGATGTGATAAAAATCCTCGATGGTAGTAGTGCATTGATGGACTGATTGTTGGCATGATCATGACCATTAATGAATACACAAATATTCTTGGCCCGTGATGCATGAATAATTGTGGTCGTGATCTTAAAGAATATCCTTGGCCCGTAGTGCGGGGGTGATTCGATGATGTGAAATATTTATTAAAATTTGAGTCTCATTTATAAGCGATGATGAAAAACCTTTTAAAACCTAAAAGATAGTAGACTTTATTTTCTACTTGACTCTTTTAATGGATTGCATATTCATTTATGATTAAAGCTGGTTTGTCTATTGTATTTTATCGGTTTAACATTATTGAAGACTATTGATAATTTATTACGCATTATCTTAGTCATAATATTTCTTCTTTGGGCTAGTTGAGCTCACCCTTTCTTTCCTTTGTTCTCTTGAAAAAATGATAATATAAATTTGGGACGAGTCGGGAAGCGAGTGATGGTCTGAAGATAGCATTAGTAGTCCTCATTATTACAGCAAAATAGTGTGATAATAAGCGTAATGAGGACTTTTTATTTGAGTTTGTATAATATCTAGTAGGCGATATTTGTATTTAAACTCACGGTTTATGTCGTATTATACCACCTGCAGTTATGTTAATAAGTTGTTTTTAAATTACATACCATGTAAGTATCGACCCCAAGATGGGTGATGTATACCTAATTTTGGGGTGTCACACATCGGGTAATGATAAAACAAGCGCTTCACTCAATCTCTTCTTCAGTTCTTAAAAACTTTCCTCGCACTTATCAGTCCACGTGTATTTCACCGTCTTCCTTGTCAAGTTAGTCAATGGAGTCGCTATCTTTAAAAAATCTTGGATAAATCTTCGATAGTAACCTTCTAACCCTAGGAAACTCCGTACTTCAGTCGGCATTTTCAGTTGTTCCTAATTCATCACGGCTTCCACCTTCGTTGGATCTACTGAAATCCCTTCTTGATCGATGACATGACCTAAAAACTGCACCTTTTCTAGCCAAAATTCACACTTCGTGAATTTCGCATACAACTTCTCCTTCCTTAGTGTCTCCAACACTAATCTTAGGTGTTCAGCATGATCTTCTGGCATCTTAGAGTAGACTAGAATATCATCGATAAACACCACAACGAACTTGTCTAAATATTTCTTGAACACTCTGTTCATCATATCCATAAATGTAGCTGGTGCATTAGTCAATCCAAATGACATCACCAAAAACTCGTAATGATCATAACGAGTCCTGAATGCTGTCTTTAGTACATCCTCTTTCCTAACATTCAACTGGTGATACCCCGTTCTTAAATCTATTTTAGAAAAATACTTAGCCCCTTTCAACTGATCAAAGAGATCATCGATCCTGGGCAATGAGTATTTATTCTTTATCATCAACTTGTTCAACTCTCGGTAATCGATACAAAGTCTTAACGATTCTTCCTTCTTTTTGACAAACAGTACCGGTGCTCCCCACGGTGAAACACTCGGTTGAATATACTTCCTGTCCAATAGTTCTTGTATCTGCACCATCAACTCCTTCATTTCAACTAGTGTCATACAATACGGTGCCCTAGAAACTAGAGCCGCTCCTGGCACGATGTCTATTACAAATTTTGTCTCCCTATCCGGCGGAAGACCCGGTAATTCACTCGGAAATACATCGGCGAATTCTCTCACTATAGGTATTTGTTCCATGGTTGCTGCCACTCTCTGGGTATCAACAAGATGACACAGATAACCTACACATCCCTACGATCTATTCCCGTAAAATACTACTTGAGGTTGTTTTAACGTTCTAATATTCACACATTTCTTCTGACAATCTATAATTACCCCATGGTTTATTAACCAATCCATTCCGAGAATTACGTCGAATTCTCCTAACTTTATCGGTATCAAATCTACCGATAATTTATACCCCCGTATGTCTACGCAACAACTCCTATGAATATCTTCAATAGGAATTATCTCTTCATTTGCTACCTTAATGTTTAAAGGTATAGACAACTTTTTGGGAAGTAATTCTAGTCATCTAGCAAAATTACAAGCTATAAATGAACAAGTAGCACCCGAATCAAACAGCACGTAAGCATTTATATCGTTGATCGGAATAATACTTGCGACTACGTCCCTTGATGCAACTGCATCTTGGACTGTCATGTTAAAAGTACGGCCCATCGGCCTACCCGATTGCGTTGGACCCCCAATAATTAACTTCCAGCTATTTGTGCCCCAGTTCCCATCCATCCCCTTCTTCGGGCAGGTCTTTACCATGTGGTCAGTTGACCCACACACAAAGCATCCGTGATTCTTCTTCGGACTTGGGCAAGTTAAGTAATGATGTGCCCTCCTCATCCCACAATTATAGCATACGACCTTCCCCTTGAGACAGACTCCTAAGTGAGTCTTCCCACAGGTTTTGCAGGCCTCCATCCTCCTCTTCGGGTCTCCTTACTTCACTCCAGTATTCCCAGAGTTAAACACCTTCCTCTTCTATCCCTCGTCACTTCCACTGGTTCCTTCTATCTTCACTCCCCCGTCAACCTTCCCCTTATTTTTCATATCATTATGGTACTAGCTCAACACCTCGCTACCACCTTGGCGATTATCGCCTTCTCTGAAAGGGTCCCAAAAGTAGTGCTCTGGAACACAGACACATGGTTATAGAGTCAGGGTTTCAAGCCCTACTCGAACCATTGCGCCTTCCTAACTTTGGTATCCACTTGGTGTGGAGCAAACCTTGCCAGTTCATTAAACTTGGCGTATTGGGGCACTGTCATGTCCCCTTGTTTCAAATCGAGAAACCACATCTCCATCCTTCCCTGCTTGCTTGTGGAAAAGTAGTTCTCGAAGAATATCTCCTTGAACTTCTCCCATGTTACGTTCCCTATATCCGCTCTAGCCTGATTGTCCTCCCACCAAAATTTGGCCTCTGCCTTCATCATGTAGGTTGCAAAGGCAACTTTCTGGGCCTCGTCGACATTTGCTATCACAAATGCCTTCTCGATTTCTTTCACCCATGTTTGGGCCTCAATAGGGTCCGTAGTTCCTTTGAACTTCGGCGTACCAACACTCTTAAAATCCTTAAAGGTCGTAGTTCGTGCTACTCCCGGATTTACGGGGATATTAGCCCCATTTCTATTACATGCAGTTGTTATTAAATTAATAAACTCTTGCATCGGATTAACCGGACCTCCCTCCGGTTGATTTACATTAGCGCCTTGGTTTCGTTGTACTCTTCTTGGCGGCATTTTGCTGATACAATAAACAACACATCGCGTTATTATTTTCTTCTTATTAGTTAGTTATTATTCCAATTTAAACAATAACTTCAACATCCATTGCTCAATTTTTCCATAAAAAGGATTATCTTCATTCATTCATTATAGTATAATACTACATCGTTTCATTACATAGCCTAAGCTGATTACATTACTATCCCGCTATTAATTTCCAAAAATTGGGATTTACAAAAGACTACCCTTTGCTATACAAAAGAGGGTTTTACGTCACTACTAGATACAAAAATATTTACATATCTAAGCTACTCTAGCTACTATTAGATTACATCTGCCTTAAGGCATTATTAAAATCGGCCTTGGCAAGACCGAAAATAATATCACGGCTGATAGTATGCCGCGTCTGCCCTTCCTCTATAGGATAACCAGCTACCTGCTACTGGAAATCTGTATGAGAACTCCTATGAATATAGGACATTCTCCTTATCTTCTGCTTTTTAATCTTTAGCTCCTCCCTGAGCTCAAATACCTCTTGTTTCAGCTCATTGACCTTGTCCTTGGCCAAAATCCTTTCATCATGCTCCTGTTCCCACATTGACTCCACATCCTTCTTATCTTCTATAACTACCTGGAGCTCTGCTTTCAGCTCCTTAACCTCCTGACAGTAATGGATATTTCTATTCAACGCTGACATAAACAATGACATCATTGACTCCCTAGGAGCCATCTCCGCTGCTATAACTGCCGGATTGAAGGACACTACCTCCACCTCCTTTTCTATCATACCATCGAATACTGACATGAGGTCAGGATCCTCTGAGTCTCCAGACTCAATCACTAAAATTTTGGGCTCTGCGGCTATGGGGTTCGGTATAATCTATATCTTATTAACTGATTCTTCACTAACTGCCTGTACATCTAACTTCATTTCATTTACTCCTGACATCTACACAAAACAATTAAGTTGATTAGTACATGTCAATAGAATAATAAAAACACATAACATAATCATAATGCATTTTTATAAGGTTATTTTCTTCTTTTACTTCTTTGAATTCTCTTAAGGTTATGACTTAAGGTTTTAATTCCCCCCTTAAGTTTTATAACCTAATTCTTTGATACCAACCTGTGACGCCCCCAAATCTGGGTCTCTTTTAACCCGACAGATGGTGCTACACTGTAAGACCCCAACTTTTATGAATAAAGATGAATTTTTCTATAAATATCATTTTAAATAATTATGGTGTTGATTTGTTATAATATTAAAGTTGTGGGTAATATTTATAAATTTTCCAAAGTAAGCACGTTGTTATAAAATATTCGATTGGTCGAGGAAAATTCGTTTTAACCGGGAATATTCGTACGATGACACAATCATTGGTGGACCCCACAACGTAATTATTGTCGGAATGAGAAAACAACAGAAATATCTTTTTATAAAAATAACGGCGGAAGTTTTACTGTTAACTGTTGAACTACCTGGTAGTAAAAGTACAGTAATACGCGTGGTTGCATAGTAGCACACGGTATTGATTATTGATGCTTACGTGAGAAGTCACTCAGTTTTGCTTAATAATTGTTACATTAATTATCGTTCAATATTTTATTTTATTGATTTTATAATTGCTGCGTTGATATTTTATATTATTGTTATTTCAATAATTGTCACTGTACAGTATTTCCAATTATTAAATCAATAATTCATATTATTTGAATAATATTATTACATAACATTACTGGCAATGTCTAGAAATTTTTGTCAATGAGAGGTTTGGTCACCTAATTGCGCGCCAGTAAGGAGAAATCCTTATCGGAAAGCTCCCTCTTTCCTGGGAACTATCTAGTTGTCATTATTATGATTCTGTGATATTATTTGTAAATAATTAATTATTGATAAGGAAATATTTACTCGATGCGGATATAAATGAAGGAATTAATGTTGACGTATTTTATCAGTATTTTATCGGATTAGAGGTATTAAAAAATCAAATCGGTGTTCTTAAAGCTCTATTGCGTGAGTTATAATTTTAATCCGACCGTTGGATCGTTGTGATTTTTGGATATGTTATACATATATAAGTTGAGTATATGTCCACAAATTTTTAACCGTTAAAAATTAACGTATGATTTGTTATGAATTTTAAGAGGTGTTGAAAATCGCCCGTTTGTGAATTTCGGATATTTTCTGTTTGGAATTTGGAAAAACTTAAAGCTACAGAGTTGTAGAGAATTCAATTTCGTGTGGAATGGACATAAAATTCGTATTTTTTTATAAAATGGCTATTTATTATGAATTGTTGAAGTTTCAGAAAATAAAATATTTTTTATTAAAATTGGGCGGGACCCACTTTTGTTTTTCAAACTTGTGGGCTGAAATCTTTGTTCCAAGATGGCTGCTCATTTGGTGGGTAGACATATAAGTTTGAATGAAAATAAATAATATTATTATTTTATTATTTTAGTCTCCTATGGCGTTCAAGCATTTTTCTATAAATAGGCGCTTAGGTTAGAATTGAAAATCACACCACAATCAGAGAATTCTTCTTCTATAATCTTGAGCGTATTTCTTTAGAGTGTTAGAAAGCTTTGAGCGTAGAAAACAGTGAAAGTTTTCTTCAAGAATATCCCCGCTATACCAGTTGGAATACTCTTCTTTTCAAAGTAAGGGATGTTATTTTTGTTCAATATTCACTTGAAATAATATTTTCTTCCATACTTTGTAGTATGTAAGTAATATTATTTCATTTCAGATTTCGAATTCTATACTCATTTTGTTAAAGTTTTGGCTTCTAAACTCCATGAAACTAGTATAATATCATTGATATTTGCGCTTTATCCAATATCTTTTCATTGAAATATTATTCTGAGAAATCTTGATAAATTTTAACTTTTTCATGCTGGAGTACTATTCACGGGGTTACTATTCCCGAATTACTATTCACTCGAGTACTATACACCCGGGGTACTATTCATGATAAAAATTGATTCATTTTGGGTCCAAATTATTTTTGGTACAATATTATTCTTGAATTTTACTCCACAAAGCAGTATCATGTTAACAATTTAGACGTTATTGATTTCTAGATAAATTAAATTATAAATCTTTAAAAATTTATCCTTGAACTTGTTTTATTGAACTTATATCATTGTCATCATCCTCATGTTTATATTCTGTTGAAAGTCATCTATGGCCTGTAGTGCATAGATGGACTTGGTATGATTATGACCAGGGATTATTCGGCATAATCATGACTGTAATGTTACAAATGTTGTGGTAAAAGTCCTCATTGGCCCGTAGTGCATTGATGGACAGTTGTTGGCATGATCATGACCATTGATGAATACACGAATATCCTTGGCCCATAGTGCATGGATAATTTGTGGTCGTGATACAAATGAATATCCTTGGTTGTAGTGCAAGGATGATGTGGATTATTTATTAAGCTGAGTCTCAGCATAAAAGTGATGAAAAACCTTTTAAATCATAGAAGAAAGTATATTTTATTCTCTACTTGACTCTTCTAATGGATTATTTGTTCCGCTGCAGTTAAACTTGATGGTTGTTATATTTTATCGGTTTAACCTCGTTGAAGGCTAACGATAAATTATTACGCATTATCTTAGTCATAATATTTCTTCTTTGGGCTAGTTGAGCTCACCCTTTTGTTTTCATTGTCCTCTTCGGGAAATGAGAACGTAGCCGGGACTAGTCGGGGAACGGAGTGACGGTCCAGATGATAGCATTAGTAGTCCTCACTATTCTATGAAATAGTGTGATAATAAATATTGAGGACTCCATTTGAGTTTAATACTGTCTATTAGACAATATTCGTATTAAAACTCTCAGTTTATGTTTTGTTGCATTTTACACGACAGCTGTATTATTAAGTTATATTTGAATTTTGTACTATGTATTTGGCGACTCAAGATGGGTGATGTATACCTATTTTGGGGGCGTCACATACACGGTACTACCATTCACACATACATTCAATTGAAAAGCCTCAAAAGAACGAATATGTCTTCTATATATTCAAAGTAATATTTACATTTCCCGGTTCTTTATAACCCTTTCACTTGTTCTTGTCATAATATCAAATATATTACAATCCTTCACCCTATACTATTACATAAGTATTCTACGGCGTTCGTCTTGTCTTGCCCTTATCCTTGTCGGAGCCTCCGGTCCGTTCGATCTTAGCTGTGTTCATATGGTTCAAGCAAGAATGAGCATGACTAGCTCAACAAGTACAACAATTCTAATAAACAACATACTTGAAACATAGGAATCGTATATCTTCAATAACTGAACAATAGTTACGAAGTACTATCGATAATTCAAAATAGCACTTCTTTTCCTTCAAAACGTTTTACAACAACAATATTCAGTAAAACATCAATTCCGGTCCAAGACCTTGAGCATTTCATAAGTTCTTTTGAAAAGGACATCCCGGCACTAAGTCCGTAAGTCCGACATAGCTTACGAGCACGTCTAGGTGATCAGCCTATAGTACTCTATGTTGATCAATACTACATTCATTAAACGTATGTACGTTTAAGTTGTGGCAACCTCACGTGCCTATCGTTTGACGACAAAACATTTTTAGCATACTCAGTCTTCGTTTGAAAACCACACCAATATAACTTGGTAAACATTGACCATGCTTGATAGAAACATAATATAAGTCTAGCCGAAAGAGTTGGCTTTGACTTCATCATACAATACTTCATGTGTAAGAATACATGAATTACAAAGCTTGTTCAAATTAAATTGAAACAAGGGTTAGAATACTTGCCTTCAACGTCTGCTACAGTTTAGTAACACGTTCTCGTTTAAGTCTTTAAGTCTCTACATTAAATGATAACATCACATAACACATTAGGTCATGAATGAACATACATGGTTCCTAATGAATCTTACCCTTCTTCTCAATCTAAACATAACTTAGATTTGTTATTATTGATTCCGGCTTTTCGTTACTGTTTACATTCACATTACGTTCATGTTCAACTAACCTTTAATCAACATACACTAAGTGTCTAACAATGTCTTAACAATGTCATAATTGAGCTTTAGTTCATTGTTAATTAGTTATCATTCATCTTGCACTTGTAAACTTTCTTCTCTGTCGAAACCCTAGGGTTGGCTCTATGGCGCCACCCTTCCTTCTTTGTCGCTACGGCGTAACTTAGCAGGGTACAAAACTCGGACTCGGCGCTGCAACGCGAGTCTCCTTTACTATGGCCGCGCTGCGGCATCAGTTAGTAGTGTGAAATGTCTCGGCCTCGAGTTGCGGCGCGGGCCTCAAGGCTATGAGTCGCGCTGTGGTGCGACTCTGTGGCTCAGAAAAATTTATAGACTTTCAATTTTGTGAGATTTTCGGGCTCATAACTTCTTCGTTATAAGTCCGAATTGGCTCGTTCAAAAGCCTACGGTTTACAAATTACATACTCTACACGTTCGTGCAAGAATTTTATCTATTTGACTTCGTTTGTTAAAAATTCACCTATTAGTTCATTTTTAACAAAAACGATAAACGTTCATGAACGTTCAACGCTCGTTTCTTCGTTCTAAGTCGGAATTCGGTCATTTTTGAGTCCACAACTCTATAATTCCATATATGACTTGTCTTCATCGAAAACCAATGTTTCTGAGTTCAAACACAAAATTCGATTTCCATTCCGAGAATTTCACAAATTCGACGATTATCGTCCAATCGTGTGAATTCTGGCGAAACTTCATTACTAACAATTTAATCCTTGTTCTAAATGGATTCTAACCATCATATGAACATTTCAAACTACTTATTACATCAACTTATTTTCAAATTAGGTTTTGACTTATTCTTCATAAGTTCATAACTTAATAACTTATAAACTACAAATTTCCATTCCTTATGACTTATTATTGATTTAAGTCCTTTAAGTAACTTTCTTGCATCTTATCAAACATACTAACTTCATATGGCAATCATATGACAAGTTCATATATGTTCATCTTAGTTTCATAACTTAATTAGGTTCAAACTACTTATTCATGACTTATTCGGCTTAAGTTCATTCATTAATCAATTCTTACATGTTCATATATGTTCACCTCCTTACTATTCCATGCTTAACATCCAAGTCAACTTGCTAGCCACACAATTTGCTTGGCCACCACATTAACAACTTGGTCATTACATAAAGTACTTGATCATCAAGTCTATCCATGGGTTGCCCCATGTATCCTACTTATCCAATGGATCATAATTTGGGCTTTAGTCCACTTAGCTTAACTCAATCCTTTGGGCTTGCATTACTTTACTTTGGGCTTCATATTAACAAACACTTGGGCTTACACCTTAATTCTTATTGGACTATTCAATTGTTACACAATCCTACAAGTCCATGTCTTTTAATTAAACACCTTATTACATATGTTATACGTATAATTCTCGTATTCTAACTCGTATACTAATTCATAATATACAAAATACCATCATTCCCATATACTCGTATAATACCTCGTATCATACTCATATACACTACCTCGCACAATACATACGTATCATACGATCATTACGTTATCCTCTTAACGCTTGATATTCCTAACGTTCTCAAATTAAGTTCGCATGTGAAATATTGCGTTTTCCATACTTAGATTATTATTACATAATCCATCTTACCTTGATATTATAACGTTACGTATTTCTCAAAAATTTTAAAATAATTTTCGAGCAGAAAACAATGGTGTTTCAGTCCCCAAAACAAGCCCCACTAACTCACATAACAAATCAGTAGTCAAGGAATCACAATTTGTTCATAGTAAGGTATGAACCTTAAATCAAATCTGATCTTGAACCCTATGTTAGATGTTAGATTTTTATGTTAAAACATGTAGTATATAGTGTATATTGATGATCTGGGTTGGCACATAGGGGATCCATAACATCTCAGTACTCAAAATTAAATTTTTTGAAAATCTAGAAAAAGCTTAAAAATGTTGTCTGACAACGCATGTCAGAGCCTCTAGATATTTCTGTGTTAAGTGTTATGTATATTTTATGTTATGGATCTGTTCTATGCCACGTGGTCATTGTTCTAGAACTTGAATCATGGTCAGATCATATCTAGAACTCAAGTTATGGGTGGTCAATGTGAGTTGACCGATCAGAAATTCTGAGTTTCTGGGCAACCCAGAAACCCAGATTTCTGACAAACATTTCTGAAGCTTTTAATCTTGATGTTGTTTTACAGTTTGGTCAAGTTATTGTTTTTATCTTGTAGCTTGACATGAGAGGTACACATTTATGCTTTCATATTACTCAGATCATGAACAGAATGAAAATTAATCATGGTCAAACTAGGATGACCGATCTGCCCTGATGAAGATTCTGGAAAACCCAGAATCTTCAAGAACGCGTTTCTGACAACAGTTTGACCGAGCTATATCTCTTTGATCTATTGTTGTTATACTGTTTTTATGTAATATATCTGTTGTCTTGTATGCTAGCTACAATATAGAACTCTTAGATCACAAAAACATCACACGAACAGCAAGTAGTGGAAGCCCAAATATGCCGATTCGAACTATTCTTCATTTCTGGGTAACCTAGAAAATGAAGAACAACCTCTGACAGGATTTTTGTAGGTTAGATCTTTCTTGTTGATTATGTTAAAACTTGACCATTGATCAAAACATATACCCTGTAAGTTTGTCTACACAGCCCGACGTCTAGAACACACTTAACATGAACCGATTGACTGGAATAAGGTCACCAAGGTCGTTGACCGACCATGACCATATTTTCTGGGCAGCCCGAAAACTTGATTAACAACTCTAACAGCATGTTTTGATGCTTAGATCTTGCTCATGTTTTTTGATTTGGTCCAGAAATTGTTATGAACTTGTACTCTTACATATATACTACAACATTTAATCAATATCTAGTCCAGAAACATTTTAGACAGTGAATTACACATGGTCAAAGTAGGCTACTCGAACACTGACTTTGAATATTCTTAAGCCACAAGAACACCTAAGGCGACACTTTCTGTCGCCAAAGGACTTTAGCGACAAACTTATTAAAATTAATTAATTTAATTTCTAAAATCATTTAAAAATAGAAAATAATTTCTGAAAATTATAAAAATAATTTTAAAAATTATTTGAAGTTATAAAAATTAACTTTTAATAATTTGACATATTTTTCATAAATATTAATATTTAATTGGATATTATTGATATTTTATTTATTTAATAAATGCATCAAATAAATTAATTAAAATGATTTTATTATATTAAAAATCATTTTAAATGATAAAAAGGTATTTAATAATATTTTAAGTTATAAAATATAATTTTTAATATTTTAAGATAAATTTTATTAATTATTTAATATTAATGATATTAGATTTATTTAATAATTAAATTAAATAAATTGATTAAAATGAATTTAATTTTATAAAAATCATTTTAAATGAAAATAAATAGTTTAAAAATATTTGAAGTTATAAAATATAACTTTTAATATTTGAAGGTAAATTTCATTAATAAATTTAATGTTAAACGATATTAGAGTTATTTAATAATTATATTAAATAAATAGTTTTAAAATAGTTTTATTGAATTAAAAATCATTTAAAAGGATATAAATGATTTAAAAATATTTTAAGTAATAATAAATGACTTTTAATATTTTAGTGAATAATACATTAATATTTAAATATTAATGATAATCATTTAAAATGATTTTAAATGTTTTAAAAATCAATTAAGGGAAATAAAATGTTTTAAAAATATTTTTAAGTTATTATAAATAACTTTAATATTTTGGCAATGGTTTCATTAATAAGTTAATATTAATTAAATATTAATGGTAATAGAATTATTTAATATTTAAATCATTTAATAATGATACCGATGTTTGAAAAATCATTATAAATGATAATAATTATTTTAAAAAAATTTATTATAAGTCATTAAAAATAATATTACTGATAATTACAGTCATTAAAATACAGAATAAAGTTTTAGACTCGATAATTATCCGATAAACTGTCGGTACACCGAAATATTTCAGAAATTGATCTGGACTTAGATAATTTGACTAGATGCGTGTCTGTTTGTGACCCAATAGCTATTAAACTATGTGACAATGTGATTAAGTTATGTGTTGACTGCAAATAACAGTACTATGTGATATGATAAATTATTCTAATCAAATGAATGATCTTATTAATGATAGGTTTCGGTATAAAAGATAAAACTAAGTTGCGTTATTGTAAGCAGTAGCTCAGGCAAGTATCCTACCTTTGCATTTACTTTATGCAATGGACATGAGTAAGAAAGTTTCAGAATCATATCATTGTGCCAGATTATTAACTCTATTGTTATTGATTATGTATCCAATTATTCATATTCATACAAGTTCTTAAATTATCTGATCATTGTTTATCAACACAGTATTAGTGCATAATCCAGATATTTATTCTGTTCATTAGTTTCTAAATATGGTTATACAAGTGTCCCCACTTAGATAATCATTGTATTTAATCACATGTTGATACATACTTGTTGATTTCCAATATGTATACATTGACTTAAAAGCCGTCTAAGCTATTTGATTTGGCTAGACACAAACTTAAAAATATTGTTGAACAAGATAGAACTTTATTGTATCCAACCAGATTGTTTTGGTTTGGATTCCTAACTAAGTATGAACATCCCGAACATGGGAAAACTTTTGTCCACCTAAGGTGGATAAGATGAACGATAATATCGTTCTTGCATGTAGTATTGATCAATACAGGGTATAACGAGCTGATCACCCCTCGTGCCTGTAAGTTATGACAATCTACAGATGAAGTTCTGTTTAACCTTTTCAAAAATAGAAAAAACAATGTTCATAGTTTGTCGACTAATCTCCAGTGATAGTCAGTACGTAGTTTCAAAAATTTGATCTAGAATTGATATGTTGTTATTATTGGTTCAGCTTACTTCACAGCTGTTGATTCGTTGTAGAAGCGTTATTCAAAGAAAACATTTAATTCTTTCACCTAATATCTATTGTTGTTATTACTTGCTGGGCAATCAAATGCTCATTCTTGCTTTAAATTTAAATGTTTTTAGCTAAGTATGATCAACCCGAAGGATCACGCAAGAACAAGGGGAAAGGAAAGCTGTTCGAATGAGTTTTATAAAATTATGTGTAATAGTTAAAGTTTATTAAGACAATGATATTTATTGTCTATGATGTAATGAATGTTTAAAGGTCACGTACTTGGGAATAAACTCTGATGCATATGTAAATTAAAATTGGTATCTATATTATTGTTATTATTATTAGTATTATTCCGCTCATAGAAATGGTATCGTTGATAAGTGGATTTTATATACGCGAATCAGTGTCCATTTCATGCTTATTTGTTGCTAAATTCTTGTGTTCATGTTTGTTTTCATTTGTTTTATGTTATTTTATATGTAGGATGGTTGTTGCGGCATTTAACGTGTATTTGGAGTCAATTGGGATGATTTGGAGTCAATTGGTGCAAGTTTAGAATAAATCATGAAGCTCAACAAAGATTTTAGCGAGCATGAGACCCCACCGGGCGGCCTATTTAGTGTATATACCGCTTGTGCGGGGTCTTCATCGAGAACTAGCGAAAGGTAGCCAACGGAGGCGCCTATTTAGCATATACATACACCCCAAGTAAGCGGGGTTGTCAAATTCTGTAGACTTTTGTTAAGTTTGAAAATCTTCTTGGGCATGGATTCTAGCTTATTGCATGGCAATGGAACTCTAAAGAGATGGAATTTTGGTTGGGACTTGTGTATTGGATATCTATTACTCAATCAACAACAAATTATACAACACACAAGACACATTACGAAGATAAAGTGGAGTTTTTCTAAGCAAGTATTGAAGGAGTATATTGAGGAGATTTTCGAGATGATTGCAATTCTAGGCTGCGTGAAGGGTGTTTTTCAATATTCTTCTTCTTAGGCTATTATTTGTAATTGAAAGAATGATTTCTATGGTTTATTCAGTTTTTATTTCGTTTATGATGAACTAATTCACTTTTTAGGCTTATGATGGATCTTTGAATGAATCGATGATTTTGTAACTTTGATTTCCAGTTCAATAAGCTATTTTCCAGTTTATCTATATTAATTTGATCTTGAATTTATGAATTGCCTGATCAACAATTCTTTGTGGATTTGTATGGATTCGAGAGAGAATATTCAAATCTAGACTTAGTTAATATAGCATGTGTTCATGAATTTTGTGAATAGCAGAATCTTGATGAATGTTAAAGTAGAGATATGTTTGACATCGCATGTAATCGGATAGAGAACTTAATCTTAAACCTTCTTTAATTGTAATTCACATAGAGATATAATGAGTTAGTTAATTAAGGTGTTTAACTTGTTTCTATCTTAATTGTGGATTTAAGTTAATACGGTATTAGTGCATCGAGAGGTGGTTAATACTACGTTCATGTTCTTGATTAATAAACTGGGATAGTGAATTAATCTATAATAAAGGTGTTAAATCAGAGTGTGAAGCTTAAGGTAAAATCATAAGTCTAATTCTCCGTTAATTGTTTGAAATTCAAGATTTTGATGTTTGTGAATGTTTTGTGGTAGTTTGTTATTCTTTAATTTAGAATCTTTAATTATAATTATTGAGTTGAATAGTTTAATAAAATTAGGATTAATAGAAAATTGGTACTTGTGAGTTTAAGATTATTGCTAGTTGATCTCTGTGGGAACGATACTCTACTTATCACTTTATTACTTACTGACCATGTATACTTGCGTGTATTACGTATATAGATTTTACCCAACAAGTTTTTGGCGCCGTTGCTGGGGAATTAATTTAATATATTTTTGCCAATATTAGCTTCAATCAAATTAGCCTTAATTTAAACATTTTTTCCTTTCTTTATTTTTATTTTATTTGATTATCTTCTTATTTTTTTTCTCGTTTCAGGTACCATGGCTGGATGCAATTATCAAAGGCCATATTCGAGTATGACTCAACCAATGGGAGCGGGGATTGATGGACTCAATGTATTTTCAGCTTTATCAGCACAACTTGAGACACTTTCGAGGAGGTTGGACGTTATTTTAGCCCAACGTAATCGAAGGATAGTAGTTACTTGCAATTATTGTGCTGGTAATCATCCGAGTCATCAATGCACCGTTAGTTTTAGGCCGGGACAACATGGTGGTGAATACCTCAATGATTATACATATGCTAATTATCATCAAGTTTGGGGGTATCACCCGGATTCGTCATGGAGCTATACTTATAAAGACCAATACTAAGCTCCAAATCCAACATACACACCGGAATTTTCATGTAAACCTCCATTGCCAAAAGAAGAAAAGTCAAAGTTGGAGGAATTACTGTTAAAGGTCATAGAAAACCAAGAGGAGAGGATGATGACTCAAGAAATATCAAGCCACAATTTTCAGCACCAGATGGAACAACTCATCACCACTTCAACTCATGGTCCTCAATACATGGATTCCAAAACTGAGACAGATAATTCGATATTGGAGGAATTATTTTCCAAGTTCATAGCATCAAATGAGGAGAGAAGGATTAATCAAGAGAAGTCAATTCAGAATCTTTAGAATAAGATAAATCAAATTACCAAAGCTGTGACGCCCCCAAAATAGGTCCAAACCACCCAACCTATTCTGAGTCGCCAAATACATGGTACAAAAAACAACTACAACTTCATTATCACAATTGTCGTGCAAAATATACAACATATATGTTGTGAGTTTTGTTACAAATGTATATACCAACTGTGACTCTTGACACCAACTTGGATAGCATGTCACAATGACACCTTATAAAAAGGTATAGTCAAAAACTATTTTAGAAATTAAAATCTTTGGAAAGTGCTCAAGGAAACCTTCGTACGTGGGAGGCCATGCGTCTAGGTTATGATAGATATCATATGTCCACATAATTATCCTTGGTTGACCCAATAGTCCCCAAAGAAAAATGAGAATATTACTATTGTGACGCCCCCATAATTAGCTATACATCACACATCTTGGGTCGCCAGATACATGGTACAGAATACAAATACAAACTAATTACACAACAGTCGTGTAAAATACGACAAAACATATGCTGTGAGTTTTAATATAAATATTGTCATCTAGACAATATCCACACTCAATGGAGTCCTCATTACATTTATTGTTACACTATTTCACATAATAGTGAGGACTACTAATGCACCATCTAGGACCATCACTCTGTTCCCCGACTAGCCCCAGCTACGTTCTCATTTCCTGAAGAGAACAATGAAAGAAAGGGTGAGCTCAACTAGCCCAGTAAGAAATATTATGACTAAGATAATGCAGAATAAATTATTGTTAGCCTTCAACAGTGTTAAACTGATACAATATAACAAACATCAAGTTTAACTGCAGCGGAACAAGCAATCCATTAGAAGAGTCAAGTAGAGAATAAAGTCTACTATCTTCTATGATTTAAAAGGTTTTTCATCACTTTTATTGCTGAGACTCAGCTCAATAAATAATCCACATCATCAAATCATCCCTGCACTACAGGCCAAGGATATTCGACCACGAATTATCCATGCACTACGGGCGAAAGATAATCGTGTTTTCATCAACGGTGCTGATCATGCCATAAAACAATTCATCTTTGCACCCTTGGCCAAAGAGAATCCATAGCCATAATCATACCAAAAACTGTCCATCAATGCATTACGGGCCAATGAGGACTTTTTCCACATCATTTGTAACATTACGGTCATAATTATACCGAATAATCCATGGTCATAATCATACCACGCCCATCTATGTACTACAGGCCACAGATGACTTTCAATATAAACATGAGGTTGATGACAATGACATAATAATTCAATAAAACAAGTTCAAGAATTAATTTATCCAGGAACCAATAACGTCCAAATTGTTAACATGATACTTCTTTGTAGAGTAAAATTCAAGAATGCTCAGAAGAATATTTCCATGAAAAGATACTGGATGAAGCGCAAATATCAAGGATATTCCATTAATTTCATGGAGTATAGAAGCTAAAACTTTAACCAACCATATAATAGAATATATGAAGCTATGAATGGATTTTTTTGCCGCCATGCAGTAATCACTTAGACAAATCATTTTATAATTTAATAAGGAATGAATACAAAGGATCATTCACCATGAATGTGATAATCCACATGAGGCAAGTTATTCCAATGAATAATAAAGAATGAAATAACGTAAGAAATCACCATGCATGCGATAGACCGCATGCATGACGGTGTTATTCAATGAATTTTAAATAAATGGAACCAGTGTCAATGCGTAAATCGAATGCAGACGTGATATTCCAATAGAATAATAAATAACGGAACCGTGTCATGCATAAACGCACTGGCATGTGATGTTCCAATAGAATAATAAAGAATGGAATAACAAAAGACTTCACGGTACGCGATAGATACATGCAGACGGAGTTATTCCAATAGAATAATAAATAATGGAACAAGGTCAAAGTAATGCCGCATGCCAATGAAGATATTCCAATAGAATAATAAAGAATGGAATAACAGAAGAATTTCACCATGTATGCGGATTGCAGATAAACAAAGTTATTCCAACATAATAATAAAGAATGGAATAACAGAAGAATTTCACCAAGTATAGGGTAGTCCGCGTATACAGGTTATTCCAACAGAATAATAAATAATGAAATAACATAAGTTCTCTTCATGAATACAAAAGAAATAATACCCCTTACGGGTACAACAAATAATATCCCTTACCTTTGGAAAAAGAGTACTCCGACTGTAGGGCGATGATATACTCGAAGAAAACTTGCACTATACTCAAAGCTTTCTTAAACTCTAAAGAAATACGCTCAAGATTATAGAAGAAGAACTCTCTATAGTTTTTCTCTCTAAAATTTCAGTGAATTCGTAAAAAATAATGAAGGAATGAGCTTCTATTTATAAGAGAATGAACTACATAGTTACTAATTCATGAACGGTCCAGATTAATTTACTTTAAACGGACGGTCCAGATTGATTTAATAAAATATTCTAATAAAATAAAATCTTTTAAATAAAATATAATATATTCTATTTATAATCTAATAAAACGAATAACTTTATAAAAGTATTTTGTTTTATATAAAAAGATTTTACTATGCAAAATACTATGCGATACACTATGCAATACTATGCATAATAAAATATAATATATTCTAATTATTGTCTAATAAAACAAATAATTTTATAAAAATATTACATTTTATATAAAAGATATTACTATGCAAAATACTATGCGTAATAGAATATAATATATTCTATTTATAGTTTAATAAAACGAATAACTTTATAAAAGTATTTTTTTTTATATAAAAAGCTTTTACTGCTTTTAATACATTAATAATACTAATAAAATAAAATTGGTGACTTATCACGTAAAACATCAATAATCAAAATCGTGTGCTACTATTATGCAACCACGCCAGATATCATTCTTTGTACTTTTACTACTAAAGGTAGTTCAACAAGATTAACGGTAAAACTTCCGTAGTTATTTTTATAAAATATTTTTTGTCGTTTTTCTCAATCCGACAATAATTCCGCTAGGGGTCCACCAATGATTGTCTGCGCGGTAATGGGATATTCCCACAAAAAGAATAATCCCTAACAATCGAATATTATACAACAACTTGCATACTTTTCAAAATTTATAAATATTACCCACAACTATAACATTATCTCAAATCCACACCATAATATTAAAAAAAATTATTTTGAGAAAATTAAATATTTATTCATAAAATCTGGGATCTCACAATCTCCCCTCCTTATGGAATTTCTCCCTCGAAATTTACGTACGTACCTGGTATGCCAAACAGGTGAGGATACCTTGACTTCACTTCAAATTCTAACTCTTGAGGTATAACCTTTGAGCGTCGAATATGATCCTTCTTATCCAAGATTTTAACACGTATCTCCTCATACGTTAAATCTTCTGTAATCTCGTCCGGTTCTAAATTAATAATGTGGTTCGGGTCGTCCACATATTTACGTAACATCGATACGTTAAAAATATTATGAACACGCGACATACTTGGCGGTAAAACGAGTCTATAAGCCACAGTTCCTACTTGATCGAGGATTTCAAATGGGCCAATTAAATCGAGGGTTGAGATTTCCTCTCTGCGTTAATTCTTACTTCTAGAATAACGCCCTCTTGAACCTTCTTAATTCTTCACATTCATCAGCTCCAGGTGTGTAGCTTGAGCAGCTTTAACTTTATCGATTAAAGTCGATTCTACTCGTATATTCGTTATCTTCATATGGGTTCGTATATTCGCACTTGTAACCGCATACGATCTTCTACTCAACGTGTTAGTTACCATGTTCGCTTTTCCTACGATGATATTGAATGGTACGATCGTAATCTTCAACAGCTCGAGCCAACATCTTTGGCGCATGTTACGTTCATTTTAGTTGAAGAAATATTTGAGGGTTTAAGAAATGGGTTTTGTACTGGGGTCAATACAAAATTTGATTTTATGCTCTAGGGGTAGGCTAAGAAGTCTTTAGGAATACGTCAGGAAATTTATTAACGATAGAAATATCATTCAAAACTGTGACTCTCATCCAAGACTTGGATAGCACGTCACATTGATACCTATCAACTTGTCATCATTATACATGGTTTCCCCTACAGAAAGTCTGGCTTCAGTGCATTCCACACAAGGAAGTCACTAGCGAAAGGCTCGGGGCTCTTTACTTATGGCTTGATATGATAATGATTGACTTTAGTGGTTTGGTTACTTTGAATTCGCATAACAGGTTGGTTAGTAGTATGAAAGCTAACAACCTTACAAAAAGCATGATGAGTAGTTAACCAATTGATTCCTAAAATCACATCAAAGACAAGTATTTTCAAAGAGATATGATCAACAGGTAACGTGGAAGTGTCAATTTGAATTAAACAAGATTTATAAATAGTGGATGTAACGAAGGTTTCTCTAAACGGAGTTTCAACAGATAAATCAAAGTCTAATTTCTCAAGAGCCAAGTTCAAACATTGAACACAACTAGGTGAAATAAAAGAGTGGGTAGAACCAGTATCTAACAAGGTATAGACTTCGTAAGAGTTTATGATTAACTTACCCGTGATAACTTTGTTCAGGTTCCTCGTCAAAAAAAATACTCTCTCTTAAACTACCGATTTTGACTTGTCTGGGACATCCCGGTTGGACTTAACTTTGCTGTAGAGTACATTCCACCTTTAATTGCTTCGTCATATTCCTGATCAATGATTTGAATCTTTATTCTCCGATCCATATCAAATTGGGGTTGACCACTCTGCACAAGGTAATTCCGAATTTGATGTTGGATTCTCCCAATTGCTGTCCAAAAAGAAAAATCCATTTCATCTATTTTGGCCTTATTGGATCGGACGTCTTTTTTCTACAATATCTACTTGTCGTGCAGCTTTTACCCATACATCATCTATTCTCCTTCGTTCAGTTATTTCTTCTTTCATCAGAACTTTGATCATAGCATTCTTAGATTCCAGCTTCTAATATCTTATACTCTACCAAAGAGTGCTTCTGTTCAAGCATCGCACATCGGGTAACACAATTTTGAATTGTTACATCTCTTTGCTCCACGACCACCTTCCGTTCTTCAGCCTGCTCTTCTAACTCATGAACACGATTCTGCAATTCTAAATTTTGATCATAAAATTCTTTTAATAAATTCTCCTCAGGTTCCTCTTCTTCCTCTTCTTCCTCACTCTCAACTGCAACCTCTGCGACTAGCTTGGGTGCAACTACTAGTTCTTCACTCACCACGTAGATATCTCTAATTTCTTCTCCGTCTGACATTATATTAACCTGGTTAATGATTAAAGGTGTCTCAACGGTCTCATTCACTCCATTGTTATCATTTTCAACTGCCTTTTCCAAACACTGCCACAAAACAAGGGTTAATTAACATGTCACATATTATCAATATACTCTGACCGACCAATTAAATACCAAATAAACTTAGGTAGGTCATACTAGCGAAGGAATTCCCCGTCTCTCCCCTCCTAGTTCTTATCTCACATCTCAGCCAGGGTTCATATCCCTAAGCTTTGATACCAACTATGACGTCCCCAAAATTATGTATACATCACCCATCTTGGGTCGCCAGATACATGGTACAAAATATAAATACAAACTAATTATACAACAGCCGTGTAAAATACGACAAAACATATGCTGTGAGTTTTAATACAAATATTGTCATCTAGACAATATCCACACTCAATGGAGTCCTCATTACATTTATTGTTACACTATTTCACAGAATAGTGAGGATTACTAATGAACCATCTAGGACCATCACTCCGTTCCCCGACTAGCCCCAGCTACGTTCTCATTTCCTGAAGAGAACAATGAAAGAAAGGGTGAGCTCAACTAGCCCAGTAAGAAATATTATGACTAAGATAATGCAGAATAAATTATCGTTAGCCTTCAACAATGTTAAACTGATACAATATAACAAACATCAAGTTTAACTGCAACGGAACAAGCAATCCATTAGAAGAGTTAAATAGAGAATAAAGTCTACTATCTTCTATGATTTAAAAGGTTTTTCATCACTTTTATCGTTGAGACTCAGCTCAATAAATAATCCACATCATCAAATCATCCCTGCACTACAGGCCAAGGATATTCTTTAGTATCACGACCACGAATTATCCATGCACTACGGGCCAAAGATAATTGTGTTTTCATCAACGGTCCTGATTATGCCATAAAACAATTCATCTTTGCACCCTTGGCCGAAGAGAATCTATAGCCATAATCATACCAAAAACTGTCCATCAATGCATTACGGGCCAATGAGGACTTTTTCCACATCATTTGTAACATTACGGTCATTATTATACCGAATAATCCCTAGTCATAATCATACCAAGTCCATCTATGTACTACAGGCCACAAATGACTTTCAATATAAACATGAGGTTGATGACAATGACATAATAATTTAATAAAACAAGTTCAAGAATTAATTTATCTAGGAACCAATAACGTCCAAATTGTCAACATAATACTTCTTTGTAGTGTAAAATTCAAGAATGCTCAGAATAATATTTCCATGAAAAGATACTGGATGAAGCGTAAATATCAAGGATATTCCATTAATTTCATGGAGTATAGAAGCTAAAACTTTAACCAACTGAGTATAATAGAATATATGAAACTGCAAATGGATTTTCATTTGCCATGCGGTAATCCACTTGATGCATCATTTTCACAATTTAATAAGGAATGAATACAAAGGATCATTCACCATGCATGTGATAATCCACATAGACAGGTTATTCCAACAGAATAATAAAGAATGGAATAAAAGAAGAAATCACCATGCATGCGATAGACCGCACAGACAGGTTATTCTAACAAAATTTTAAAGAAATGGAACCAGGTCATGCTTAAACGCACAGACAGGATATTCCAACAGAATAATAAATAACGGAACCATTTCATGCGTAAACGCACCGACATGATGTTCCAACAGAATAATAAAGAATGGAATAACAAAAGACCTCACCAGGCATGCGATAGACCGCACAGACAGGTTATTCCAACAGAATATTAAATAATGGAACCAGGTTAGGCGTAAATGCACTTGAAGCGGGATATTCAACGAGAATAATAAAGAATGGAATAACAGAAGAATTTCACCATGTATGCGGTACTTTGCATAAACAGGTTATTCCAACATAATTATAAAGAATGGAATAACAGAAGAATTTTACCAAGTATAGGGTAGTCCGCGTATACAGGTTATTCTAACAAAATAATAAAGAATGAAATAACAGAAGTTCTCTTCATGAATACAAAAGAAATAATACCCCTTACGGGTACAACAAATAATATCCCTTACCTTTGAAAGAAGAGTACTCCGATTGGTAGGGCGAGGATATACTCGAAAAAAACTTGCACTATGCTCAAAGCTTTCTTAAATTCTAAAGAAATACGCTCAAGATTATAGAAGAAGAACTCTCTCTATAGTTTCTCTCTCTAGAGTTTCGATTGAATTAAGTAAGAAATAATGAAGGAATGAGCTTATTTTATATAGAGAATAAAGCTGCATAGTAACTAATTCATGAGCGGTCCAGTTGATTTAATTTAAGCGGGTGGTCAGTTGATTTAATAAAATATTCTAATAAAACAAAATCTTTTAAATAAAATATAATATATTCTATTTATAATCTAATAAAACGAATAACTTTATAAAAGTATTACATTTTTATATAAAAAAGATTTTACTATATAAATGCATTTATCTATACACTTATCGTAATAAAATATAATATATTCTAATTATTGTCTAATAAAACAAATAACTTTATAAAAGTATTACATTTTATATAAAAAAGATATTACTTATGCAAAATACTATAATAATAGAATATAATATATTACATTTATAGTCTAATAAAATGAATAACTTTATAAAAGTATTACATTTTATATAAAAAGCTTTTCTATTTTATTACATTAATAATACTAATAAACCAAAAGCGGTGACTTATCACGTAAGCATCAATAATCAATATAAATAGTGTAGCTCTTTTCTTCATTATTTCTATTACTTCACTTTTACTCAAAGTAGTTCGATAGTAAAACTTCTAGTTATTCTCACGAAAATATTTTCTTTGTTGAACTTACTGCATTAGTAAGAAAACTTTATATCAAGTATTGATACCAAATGGAGTACTCTTCTTTCAAAGGTAAGGATATTATTTGTTGTAATTCGTAAGTGGGTATTATTTTTTCAGATTCATGAAGAGAACTTTTGTTATTCCATTCTTTACTATTATATTGAATAACTCCGCCCATGCTAAGTACCGTATATGGTGAAATTCTTCCGTTATTCCATTCTTTATTATTATGTTGAATAACTGCTTATGCGGTGGCAAGCATTGTGAAATTGAAAATACATGGTAAAAATTCTTCATTATTCCGCTTTCTTTATTATTCTATCTAATATCCTGTCAAATGCGCATGCATTACGCCGACCGCGGTTCATTATTTATTATTCTATTGAATATCTTATCTCGTATGCTTACGCATGACCGGTTCCGTTATTTATTATTCTATTAGAATAACCTGTCTGTGAGGTCTATCACATGCCTGGTGATTTCTTTTGTTATTCCATTCTTTATTATACTCAGTTGGTTAAAGTTTTGGCTTTTATACTCCAAGAAATTAGTGGAATATCCTTGATATTTGTGCTTCATCCAGTATCTTTTCATGGAAATATTCTTCTGAGCATTCTTGAGTTTTACCCCCACAAAGCAATATCATGTTGACAATTTGGACATTATTGGTTCTTGGATAAATTAATTCTTGAACTTGTTTTATTGAATTCTTATATCATTGTCATCATCCTCATGTTTATATTATGTTGAATGTCATCTGTGGCATGTAGTGCATAGATGGACTTGGTATGATTATGACCAGGGATTATTCGGTATAATCATGACCGTAATGTTACAAATGATGTGGAAAAAGCCTTCATTGGCCCGTAGTGCATTGATGGATAGTTTTTGGTACGATTATGGCTATGGACTCTCTTCGGCCAAGGGTGCAAAGATGAATTGTTTTATGATATGATCAGGACCGTTGATGAAAACACAATTATCTTTGGCCCGTAGTTCATGGATAATTTGTGGTCGTGATACTAAAAAAGAATGTCCTCGCCCGTAGTGCTCGCTTGTTCTCACAAGCAGCTTAAATTTGATGTTTGTTATATTGTACGCTTTAACACCGCTGGAAGGCTAACGATAATTTATTTTGCATTATCTTAGTCATAATATTTCATCGACTAGTTGAGCTCACCCTTTCTTTCATTGTTCTCTTGTGAAATGAGAACGAATGGACTAGCTCTGGGAACAGAGTGATGGTCCTAGATGGTGCATTAGTAGTCCTCACTATTCGTGAAATAGTGTAATAATAAATGTAATGAGGACTCCATTGAGTGTGGATATTGTCTAGATGATAATATTTGTATTAAAACTCACATAGATATGTTTTGTCGTATTTTACATGATCGTTGTATAATTAATTAGTATTTGTATTCAGATTCGCATCACGTATCCTGCACCCAAGATGGGTGATTTATAAGACCCCAACTTATTATGAATAAAATTAAATTTTCTCTATTTATTATCTTGAAATAATAAGGAGTTAATTTGATATAATACTTTTGTTATGGGTGAAATGTGCAAATTTTACAAAATAAACAAGTGGTTATAAAATATTAATTTTTTTGTCGGGGAATATTCGTTTGGTTGTGGAATATTCTTGTTTTCGGGGAATATTCATGCGATTTACCTTGACCCATTCGTGGGCCTCATAATGTAATAACTGTCTTGATGAAGAAAACAACAAAGTATGAGTTTTTATAAATAATTGGCGTAATTGTTACCATTAACACCGTTGGATTACCCGATGGTTAAAATACAAGAATACGCTGCCATTGGTTGCACAAGAGCACACCAGTATTGCACAAGATTTTTTGAATTATTGATTCTTACGTAAGAAGGCACTACTCAATAATTGTTACAGTAATTTACTTTTCAATATTTTATTTTATTGATTCAATAATTGCTACGTTGATATTTTATATTATTGTTGTTTCAATAATTGTCACTGCACAGTATTTCCCATTATCGATCAATAATTCATATTATTTGAATAATATTATTAGATAGCATTATTGGAAATGTCTAGAAAGTTCTCATTTAAGGAGAGGTTTGATCACCTAATCATTGCGCGCCAAGAAGAGAGAAATCCTTATCGAAAGCCCTCTTTCCTGGAACTACCGGTCATCATAATTGTGATTCTCGTAATATTATTTGTGAATAATTAATTATTGATTATATGATAAGAAAATATTTATTTTATGTGGATATAATTGATGAATATATTTATTTTATGCGGTTATAATTGAAGGAATTAATGTTGAGGTGTTTTTGTTAGAATGGAGGTATTAAAAATTAAATCACTATTCATGAGATATATTGCGTGAGTTATAATTTTTAATCCGACCGTTGGATCGTTGTGATTTTTGGATATGTTATACATATATAAGTTGAGTATATGTCCACAAATTTTGAACCGTTAAAAATGAACGAATGATTTGTTATGAATTTTAAGAGGTGTCTGATTCAAAAATTAGGGTTATAATTGATTTTGGTGGAAAATTCTAGAATTGAGTGGGCCCCACTTGTGGTTGGTGAAAAAATGTGCTGAATTTTATTTCAAATGTGGTGGGTGGCAATAGTAGCAGGTAAAGTCATCGTGTAGCGGTGTCAAGTCCGCTTTTGGCTAACATTTTCCTATAAATAGAGGGCTAAGTTAGAATTGAAAATCACACCAGAAACATAAGCTTTCTCTCTTTCTCTCTATATTATCGAGCGTATTTTGTGAGTATTTAGATACTTTGAGAGTTGTTGTTCAGTACAAGTTTCATCCAGCATCACTTCCGACCTTTCATTCTGAAGTACTGATTCTTTGAGGTAAAGGATATTATTTTCTTCTTAAATGATATTATTTTCTTTAATATCATTATGTTGAGATATTGTTATGAATTTTATTGTGGAATTTTTACCTTTTTGTGTTGGGGTTACTATTCATGTATACGGCACTATTCATATATACGGCACTATTTACAAATACAACACTATTCACCGAAAAATGATATTTTCTCTTTTTCATTCCAGATGTCTTTTATGGTTACTATCTTTGATTGTATCCATGTTTTGATCTTTATTCTACTTCACACTTGGTTATTATGGAGTATTATTGAATTTGGATAAACCAAATATACGAATCCCTAATATTGGCCCTTCATTTCATTTACCGGATTCGTTCTCTAAAATGTTTTTCATCATCCTCGGTCCTTAATGGTGATACTTAATGAATATCTTTGGCTGTAGTAGTGCAAGATGTATGATTACTGATGAATATCTTTGGCCCGTAGTGCAAAGATGAATGTGTTGAGATGAACATGACCAACTCGGTGATACAAATGAATATCTTTGGCCCATAGTGCAAAGATGAATATTTGATGCAAGATGTATATTGATTGATGTTATAGGGATAAAATATTGATGATGGACTTTTAAATTCATAGATGATAGTAGATTTGATTCTCTATTTAACTCTTCTAATGAATTGTTGTTTTCGCTGCAGTTGTTGATCTAAAACTTGTTGTCTATTGTATTCTATCAGATTTTTCCCTGTTGAAGACTAAGGATAATTTGTTGTATATTATCTTAGTCATAATATTCTTTACTGGGCTAGTTGAGCTGACCCTTTTCCTTTTTGTTCCATTTTTTTTCTCAGGAAGCGAGAACATAGCAGGAATCAGTCGGGGTATAGAGTGATGGACCCAGTCAGTTGTTTTAGCAGTCCTCACTATTTTTGTAAAATAGTACATCAATAATTGTAATGAGGACTTTATTTGGGTGTGGATATTGTCTAAAAGACAATATTTGTATTTAAACTCAAAGTATGTGTTGTCGTATTTTGCACGACAATTGTAATAATAAAGTTGTAGTTGTTTTTTTGTACCATATATTTGGCGACTCAGAATGGGTATTGTATACCTATTTTGGGGGCGCCATAGTTGAATATCGAGCTTAGGATATGGTCTCCGGGATGAGATCGGGAATAGAACTAGAGGGGAGAGATGAGTAAATTCTTCGCTAGTGTGTCCTACCTAAGATTACTTGTTGGTCGGTCATAATATAGGGATATTATGTGATATGTTAATTTGTATAATTAACCCCTGTTTTATGGCAGTTTTAAGAATGGCAGCTGAGAACGTTAACAATGGAGTCTATGAGACTGTGGAACAACCTTTGATTACCAACCAAGAGAACGTGCAACATGAAGGCAATATTCCTCCTGTAAACAACACTACCGAGCAAATGATGAATGATGCGATGTTTAGAAGCTTTTTGCAGTTCATGCAAAACCAGATGAGGGAAACTCGTGTACAAAATATGGGGGGAAATGATAGCAACGCACGGTCTGTCACAGCCAAGCAGTTCAAGGAGTTGGGACCACTAGATTTCTGGGGAAAGCCCGGTCCGATTAAGGCGGAAACATAGGTTAAGAAAATGACTAAGATATTCGATGTCTTGGGCTGCACGGAGGAACAAAAGGTTCCATTCGCCACCTTTATGTTCCGTGGTGAGACAGATTATAGGTGGGAGTCTGTGAAGCATACCCAGCCATTCGCACTCAACATGTCTTGGGAAAAATTTCAAAAACTGTTTAATGACAAGTACTTTCCTGAAAGTATTCGTCATATGAAGGAGGTAGAGTTTATTAGATCGAATGTAACAACATGACGATGTCCCAACACGAGGCAAAGTTCATGCGAGTTATCCAGTTTTGCACCTCATTTGGTAGAAAATGAGGAACGATGACGCTGGATGTTTCGAGAGGTCTAAAACCGAGATTCGACAATATCTTATCTCTCATAAATTTTCTTTATATTCGGATGTTGTAAATGTGGCTCAATTATTAGAGCGTGATAACGAGTATGTTCAACCGAGGGACCACAACTGTGGTCATACCGGTGATGAAGTCATCGAGCGATGATAACCAAATGAGGAGGAAAAATACGGACAAAAAGCGGTAACCACTCGGGTGGTCATCGTGGCCATGATAATAGGAGAGGTGAGTCAAGTGGAAATTTCAAAAAGAGGAGATTCAACAATGACGGAAAGACATCAGCACCAGCACCAACAACAAATTCTAAGGGAGGAGAACGACCGCCAGTTAGATTCTACAGATGCGGAGAGGAGGGACACATAAGTCCAAACTGTTCACAGCCTTCCAAGGTGTGTTTCAATTGTGGAAAAGACGGTCACATATCCCGATTTTGTCCTGTAGCAAAGTCAAGTCCAACTGGGACAGTAGCACCAAAGGCGACTACGGACAAAACAAAGTCGGTGGTTCAAGGAAGGGCGTTTGTCGTGACTGGCCAAAATGCGAGAAACCCAAACGAGGTGATCACGGGTAAGCTAATCTTGAACTCTTGCGAAGTTTATACCTTACTAGATATCGGTTTTACCCATTCTTTTATCTCTCCTGCTTGTGCTCAACGTTTAAACTTGACTCCAGAGAAATTGGACTTTAACTTATCTGTTGAAACTCCGTTGGGTGAAACCTTCGTTACATCCACAGTTTATAAATCTTGCTTAATCCAAGTTGGCACAATCACATTACCTGTTGATCTTATTTCTTTAAAGATACTTGCATTTGATGTGATTTTAGGATTGATTGGTTAACTACTCATCATGCCAAAATTGATTATTTTCGTAGGGTCATTAGTTTTCATATTCCTAACCAACTCCGTTATACTTAATTCAAGCCACTAAACCACTAAAATCAGTCACCGTCATATCAAGCCATAAAGCTATTTGTTTATTGAAAATGGATGTCAAGCTTTCTTAGCCCATATTATGGACTTGAACAAAAACACGTCGATTTGAATAATATTCCTATTGTTAATGAATTTCCCGATGTATTTCTTGAAGAACTTCCTGGTCTACCCCCAGAGCGTGAAGTTGAATTCTTTATTGATCTTGAACCGGGTACAAAGCCCATTTCTAAAACCCCATATCGAATGGCTCCTATTGAACTTCAGGAGTTAAAAGTCCAACTACAGGAATTGTTAGACATTGGTTTCATTCGTCCTAGTACATCTCCTTGGGGTGCTCCTATTATATTTGTAAAGAAGAAAGACGGGAGTATGCGACTTTGTATTGACTACCGAGAATTAAACCATGTCACCATCAAGAATAGGTATCCACTACCTCGCATTGATGACCTGTTTGACCAGTTGCAAGGAGCACAATTCTTTTCAAAGATCGATCTTCGTTCTGGATATCATCAGTTGAAGATTAAAACTAAGGATATTCCAAAGACTGCCTTCAGAACTCGGTATGGGCATTATGAATTCTTAGTTATGTCTTTTGGATTTACTAATGCTCTTGCTACTTTCATAGATATGATGAACCGTATATTCAAGGAATATTTGGATCAGTTCGTTGTTGTCTTTATTGATGACATCCTCATCTATTCCAAAAGCCGTGAAGATCATGAGCACCATTTGAAGCTGGTACTTCAAAGACTTCGTGACAACAAGCTATATGCCAAGCTGAAGAAATGCGAGTTCTGGCTTAAGGAAGTAGCATTCCTTGGGCACGTGGTGTCAAAACATGGAGTATCTATTGACCCGACAAAGATTGAAGCAATCCAAAGTTGGGAACAGCCTAAATCGGTGACCGAAGTCCGTAGCTTTCTGGGCTTAGCTGGTTATTATCGGAGATTCGTGGAAGGATTTTCTCGAATCAATACTTCGTTAACTCAGCTGACTCGGAAAGATGCAAAATTCTTATGGAGCAAGGAATGCGAGAAGAGTTTCCAAGAGCTCAAGAGGAGACTCATTTTGGCACCTGTTTTGACAATACCATCTCATTCGGATGGATTTGTTATCTACAGCGATGCTTCAGGCAAAGGGTTAGGATGTGTTCTCATGCAACATGGGAAAGTCATAGCCTATGCCTCACGACAACTCAAAGAATATGAGAGGAATTATCCTACTCATGATCCGGAGTTAGCGTGATCGCTTTTTTCTTGAAAAACTGGAGACACTACCGTATGGGGAGAAAGTGGAGATTTATACGGATCATAAAAGCCTCAAATATTTCTTCACCCAAAAGGAACTCAACATACAGCAATGATGTTGGCTCGAGTTGTTGAAAGATTACGACCATAGCATTCAATATCATCCTCGAAAAGCAAACGTCAGAGTTATACGATTATTGAGTAAAGATCATATGCGTACGAAAGTGCAATGTTGTTAACACAAAGACCCATTTTGTACGACTTACAAAGGATGGAGATAGAGTTAAAGACTCCAGGACCCACATGATGATGGCAAATATACGAGTAGAACCGACTTTTAATCGATAAAGTTAAAGTCGCCAAACCACGCACCCCGGAGATGATGCGTATGAAAAGAAAGTGCAAGAAGGTGCTATTCCTAAGCAAGAATCGATGAAGAAGGAATACTTGAAATCAACTCCAGACTTTGCATTCCTCTAACAATTTTGACTTGAAGCATAGAATCATGATGGAGGCACACAACACACATTTTCAATCCATCCCGAGAGTACTAAAATGTATCACGATCTTCGACATACATTTTGGTGGAGCAATATGAAGAAAGAGATCGCGGAGTTTATCTCGAGGTGTTTAACTTGTCAACGTGTAAAGGCGGAGCATCAAGTGCCAAAGGGTCCATTGCAACCACTTGAGATTCCGAAATGGAAGTGGGAACACATTACTATGGATTTCGTTACAGGTCTTCCCAAGGTTTCTCAAGGTATAGATGCGATTTGGGTTATTGTTGATAGATTAACCAAGTCGGCTCATTTCTTGCCTATACGTGAGACTTATTCCCTTGAGCGTCTTGCTAGTATGTATGTGAATGAGATTGTGAGATTTCATGGCATGCTAGTATCCATAGTTTCAGATCGTGACCCAAGATTCACTTCACGATTTTGGGTTAGCTTGCAGAAAGCTATGGGCACGGATTTACGATTCAGTTCGGCATACCATCCTCAAACAGACGGACAATCGGAAAGGACTATTCAAACCCTTGAAGATCTATTAAGACTCCGTGTCCTAGATTTTAAAGGAAGTTGGGATAAGTACTTGCCACTAGTGGAATTCTCCTACAACAACAGTTATTAGGCAAGTATAGGCATGGCTCCATTTGAGGCGTTACATGGACGAAAGTGTCGTTCTCCAGTATGTTGGGACGAGGTGGGAGAAACAACGTTGTTGGGACTAGAATTAGTACGCATGACTACAGAAAAGATTCAAATGATCCGGCAACGTATAAAGGCCTCACAAGATAGACAAAAGAGTTATGTTGATCTTCATCGAAAGGACGTCGAGTTTAATATTGGAGATCATGTATTGTTACGTATTGCTCCATCGAAGGGAGTTACAAGATTTGGGAAGAGAGGAAAGCTCAATCCACGATTTGTTGGTCCATTTGAGATTCTTGACCGAATAGGAAATGTGGCCTATAGACTCGCGTTACCTCCAAGCATGTCTCGTGTTCATAATGTTTTTCACATATCTATGCTTCAGAATATGTGAAAGACCCAAACCACATTATTGCATTAGAACCCGCATTTAGATAGTCAAGATTTAACGTACGAGGAGGTACATGTTAAGATATTGGATAGAAAGAGCATATCCTATGATTTAACAAAGGTTATACCACAAGTCAAGGTTTTGTGGAGGAACCATGCTATTGAGGAAATGACTTGGGAGTTGAATCGAAAATGAAAGCGAGGTACCCTCACCTTTTTGAAACACTGTGTATGTACGCCAATTTCGAGGACGAAATTTTATAAGGAGGGGAGGTTGTAAGACCCCAACTTATTATGAATAAAATTAAATTTTCTCAATTTATTATCTTGAAATAATAAGGAGTTAATTTGATATAATACTTTGGTTATGGGTGAAATGTGCAAATTTTACAAAATAAGTAAGTGGTTATAAAATATTAATTTTTTTGTCGGGGAATATTCGTTTGGTCGTAGAATATTCTTGTTATCGGGGAATATTCGTATGACGACAGTAGCATGACCATTCGTGGGCCTCATAATGTAATAAATCGTTTGATGAAGAAAACGACAAAATATGAGTTTTTATAAATAATCGGCGTAATTGTTACCGAATTAACACTATTGATTACCTCGGTGATTAAAATACGATGTCTACGCGTGGTTGAATAAAGAGACACCAGATTGCATACATTTTTTATGAATTATTGATTCTTACGTAAGAAGGCACTACTCAATAATTGTTACAAATGAATTACTTTTCTTCAATATTTTATTTTATTGATTCAATAATTGTTTGCATTGATATTTTATATTATTGTTGTTTCAATAATTGTCACTGCACAGTATTTTCCATTATCAGATCAATAATTCATATTATTTGAATAATATTATTAGATAACATTATTGGCAATATCTTGAAAGTTCTGTCTAAGGAGAGGTTTGATCACCTAATTGCATGCCAGTAAGGAGAAATCCTTATCGGAAAGCCCCCTCTTTCCTGGGAACGGCCTGATTGTCATAATTGTGATTCTGTAATATTATTTGTGAATAATTAATTATTGATTATATGATAAGAAAATATTTATTTTATATGGATATAATTGATGGATATATTTATTTTATGCGGTTATAATTGAAGGAATTAATGTTGAGGTGTTTTTGTCAGAATGGAGGTATTAAAAATTAAATCACTGTTCTTAAGATATATTGCGTGAGTTATAATTTTTAATCTGACCGTTGGATCGTTGTGATTTTTGGATATGTTATACATATATAAGTTGAGTATATGTCCACAAATTTTGAACCGTTAAAAATGAACAAATGATTTGTTATGAATTTTAAGAGGTGTCTGATTCTGAAAATTAGGTTTATAATTGATTTTGTGGAAAATTCTAGAATTGAGTGGGCCCCACTTGTGGTTGGTGAAAAATATGCTGAATTTTATTTCAAATATGGTGGGTGGCAATAGTAGCGAGTAAAGCCATCAGTAGTGAAAGTCAAGTCTCCGCTTTTGCAATAACATTTTCTATAAAAAGAGGGCTAAGTTAGAATTGAAAATCACACCAGAAACATAAGCTTTCTCTCTTTCTCTCTCTATATTATCGAGTGTATTTTGTGAGTATTTAGATACTTTGAGAGTTGTTGTTCAGTACAAGTTTCATTCAGCATCACTTCCGACCTTTCATTCCGAAGTACTGATTCTTTGAGGTAAGGGATATTATTTTCTTCTTAAATGATATTATTTTCTTCAATATCATTATACTTAAATATTGTTCTAAATTTTACTATGGAATTTCTACCTTTTTGTGTCTGGGTTACTATTTATGTATACGGCACTATTCATGTATACGACACTATTTACAAATACAACACTATTCACCGAAAAATGATATTTTCTCTTTTTCGTTCCAGATGTCTTTTATGGTTACTATCTTTGATTGTATCCATGTTTTGATCTTTATTCTACTTCACACTTGGTTATTATGGAGTATTATTGAATTTGGATAAACCAAAATACGAATCCCTAATATTGGCCCTTCTGTTTCACTGGATTCGTTCTCTAAAATGTTTTTCATCATCCTCAGTCCTTAATGGTGATACTTAATGAATATCTTTGGCCTGTAGTGCAAAGATGTATGATTACCTGATGAATATCTTTGGCCCGTAGTGCAAAGATGAACAGGTGTTAAGATGAACATGACCAACTAGTGATACAAATGAATATCTTTGGCTCGTAGTGAAAAGATGAATATTTGATGCAAGATGTATATTGATTGATGTTCTAGGGATAAAATATTGATGACGGACTTTTAAATTCATAGATGATAGTAGATTTGATTCTCTATTTAACTCTTCTAATGAATTGTTGTTTCCGCTGCAGTTGTTGATCTAAAACTTGTTGTCTATTGTATTCTATCAAATTTTTCCCTGTTGAAGACTAAGGATAATTTGTTGTATATTATCTTAGTCATAATATTCTTTACTGGGCTAGTTGAGCTCACCCTTTTCCTTTTTGTTCCATTTTTTTTCTCAGGAAGCGAGAACATAGCAGGAATCAGTCGGGGTATAGAGTGATGGTCCTAGTCAGTTGTTTTAGCAGTCCTCACTATTTTTGTAAAATAGTACATCAATAATTGTAATGAGGACTTTATTTGGATGTGGATATTGTTTAAAAGATAATATTTGTATTTAAACTCACAGTATGTGTTGTCGTATTTTGCACGACAATTGTAATAATAAAGTTGTAGTTGTTTTTCTGTACCATGTATTTGGCGACTCAGAATGGGTGTTGTATATCTATTTTGGGGGCGTCACATATGATCCCTGGTTGAGATGTGAGGCAAGAACTAGGAGGGGAGAGACGGGGAATTCCTTCGCTAGTATGACCTACCTAAGTTTATTTGGTATTTAATTGGTCGGTCAGAGTATAGAGATAATATGTGATATGTTAATTAACCCTTATTTTGTGGCAGTATTTGAAAATGGCATCTGAAAATGTTGAGATAAGCAATGGAGCACAGGAGACCGTTGAGTCTCCACAGATCAATAATCAGGACAATGTGCAACAGGATGGCGATAATCCTCCTGTAAATAACAACACTGATCAATTGACGAACGACGATACGTTTAGGAGCTTTTTAGAATTCATGCAACATCAGGCGAAGGCGGCTCCTATTCATAATGCAGGTAAAAATAATGGCAACCCACGGTCGGTCACCGCTAAGCAATTCAAGGAGCTGGGACCACCGGAATTTTTAGGAAAGCCAGAACCACTTAAGGCGGAGACGTGGTTAAAGCAGATCACCAAGATATTTGATGTCTTGGGATGCTCCGAGGAGCAAAAGGTTCCATTCGCCACCTTTATGTTGCGTGAAGAGGCAGATTACTAGTGGGAATTTGTAAAACGTACCCAGCTTGACGCACTCAAGATGTCTTGGGAGAAGTTCCAAGAGCTGTTCAATGACAAGTACTTTCCGAAAGTATTCGTCACATGAAGGAGGTGGATTTTATCATGTTGGAGCAAAATAACATGACAGTGTCGCAGTACGAAGCCAAGTTTGCCGAGTTGTCCCAATTTGCGTCTCATTTGGTTGATAATGAGGAGAGAATGACGTGAATGTTTCTAAGAGGTTTGAAACCTGAGATACATCAATATCTTATCTCTCATAAATTGTGTTTGTATTCAGATGTTGTTAATAGGGCTCAGTTATTGGAGCGCGATAATGAGTCAACCCAACCAAAAGAGAGCAACCGAAAAAATGATAATACCGGTGATAACAGTCATCAAAGCGGTGACAATAAGCATGGACGAAATCAACATGCCATAAATGATAACCACTTCAGTGGTAATCATGGTCAAAATAATAAGAATGGACATTTCAAGAAGAGAAGTTTCAACAATGACGTGAAGACGTCGACCAAAGACCCGTTTGAAGGGAAGAACGACCACCGGTCAGATGTTTCAAATGCGCATAGAGGGACACATCCGTCCAAACTATCTGTGACAATCTAAAGCGTGTTTTAATTACGGAAGAGAAGGTTACCTAGCTCAATTTTGTCATATGGTGAAGTCAAGTCCAGCTGAGATAGTGATGCCAAAGGATGTCCCAAACAAGCCAAAGCTGGTAGTTTAAGAGAGAGCATTTTTTTTCGTGACGAAGAACCTGAATAAAATTATCACGGGTATGTTAGTCATAAACTCTTGCGAAGTCTATACCGTGTTAGATACCGATTCTACTCACTCTTTTATTTCACCTAGTTGTGTTCAATGTTTGAAGTTAACTCCGGAGAAGTTAGACTTTGATATATCTGTTTAAACTCAGTTGGGAGAAACCTTCGTTACCTCCACTATTTATAAATCTTGTTCAAATCAACACTTTCACGTTACCTGTCGATCTTATCTCTTTGAAAATACTTGCCTTTGATGTGATTTTTAGAAACGATTGGTTAACTACTTATCATGCTTTTCGTAAGGTTGTTAGCTTTCATACTCCTAACCAACCTGTTATGCGAATTCAAAGTAACCAAACCACTAAAGTCAATCATTGTCATATCAAGCCATAAGTAAATTACCCGATCCTTTTGTTGTTGACTTCCTTGTGTGGAATGCGACCGCCGACTTTTTCAGTAGGCGACATCGTGAATGAAGATGGCAAGTTGATAGGTATCGATGACGACGTCTATCCAAGTCTTGGATGAGGGTCACGCTTTTGAATGATATTTCTATCGTTAATAAATTTCCTGACATATTCATGAAGACTTCCTAGCCTACCCCTAGAGCGTGAAATCGAAATTTGTATTGACCCCAGTACAAAACCCATTTCTTAAACCCTCAAATATTTCTTCAACTAAAATGAACGTAACATGCGCCAAAGATGTTGACTCGAGCTGTTAAAGATTACGATCGTACCATTCAATACCATCATAGGAAAAGCGAACATGGTAGCTGACGCGTTGAGTAGAAGATCGTATGCAGTTACAAGTGCGAATATACAAACCCACGTGAAGATAACGAATATACGAGTAGAATTGACTTTAATCGATAAAGTTAAAGCCGCTCAAGCTACATACTCAGAGCTAATGAATGTGAAGAAGAAGGTTCAAGAAGGCATTATCTTAACCCTCGATTTAATTGGCCCATTTTGAAATCCTCGATCAAGTAGGAACTGTGGCTTATAGACTCGTTTTACCGCCAAGTATGTCGCGTGTTCATAAAATTTTTCACGTATCGATGTTACGTAAATATGTGGACGACCCAAACCACATTATTAATTTAGAACCGGACGAGATAGCAGATGATTTAACATATGAGGAGATACGTGTTAAAATCTTGGATAAGAAGGATTATATTCGACACTCAAAGGTTATACCTCAAGAGTTAGAATCTAAAATGAAGTCAAGGTACCCTCACCTCTTGAAAGATACCGAATGCGTGCACGTAAATTTTTAAGGGCAAAATTCCATAAGGAGGGGAGATTGTGAGACCCCAGATTTTATGAATAAATATTTAATTTTCTCGAAATAATTTTTTTGAATATTATGGTGTGGATTTGGTATAATGTTATAGTTGTGGGTAGTATTTATAAATTTTGTAATGTATGCAAGTTGTTATATAATATTCGATTAGTCGGGGAATATCCATACGATGGTACAATCATTGGTGGACCCCACAACGAAAAATATTGTCAGATTGAGAAAACGACAAAAATATTTTTATGAGACTAATGGCGGAAGTTTTACCGTTAAAACTGTTGAACTACTCAGTAGTAAAAGTACAGTAATACGCGTGGTTGCATAGTAGCACACAGTATTGATTATTAATGCTTATGTGAGAAGTCACTCAGTTTTGTTTTATTAGTATTATTAATGTAATAAAACAGAAAAACTTTTTATATAAAATAGAATACTTTTATAAAGTTATTCGTTTTATTAGACTATAAAGAATATATAATATTCTATTATGTATAGTGTTTTGCATAGTAAAATCTTTTGATATAAAACAGAATACTTTTATAAAGTTATTTGTTTTATTAGAAAATAATTTGAATATATTATATTTTATTGTGCATAGTATTCCATAGTGCATGCATAATGTTTTGCATAGTAAAATCTTTTTATATACTTTTATAAAGTTATTCGTTTTATTTGATTATAAATAGAATATATTATATTTTATTTAAAAGATTTTGTTTTATTAGAATATTTTATTAAATCAAAATGCACCGTCCGTTTAAAAGTAAATCAATCTGGACCGTTCATGAATTAGTTACTACGCAGTCCATTCTCCTAGAAATAGAAGCTCATTCTTTCATTATTTCTTACGAATTCACTAAAACTCTAGAGCGAGAATTCTTCTTCTATAATCTTGAGCGTATTTCTTTAGAGTTTGAGAAAGCTTTGAGCATAGTGCAAGTTTTCTTCGAGTATATCCTCGCCCTACCAGTCGGAGTACTCTTCTTTCAAAGGTAAGGGATATTATTTGTTGTACCCGTAAGGGTTATTATTTCTTTTGTATTCATGAAGAGAACTTCTGTTATTCCATTCTTTACTATTATGTTGGAATAACCTGTCTATGCGAAGTACCGCATACATGGTGAAATTCTTCTGTTATTCCATTCTTTATTATTATGTTGGAATAACTTTTGTTTGCTAGTACCGCATACATGGTGAAATTCTTCTATTATTCCATTCTTTATTATTACGCATGAATATCCTGTTGGTGCGTCTTCACGCCCGACTCAGTTCCATTATTTATTATTCATTGGAATATCATGTCTGCATGGATTACATCACATGCTTGGTGATTTCTTTTGTTATTCCATTCTTTATTATACTCAGTTGGTTAAAGTTTTGGCTTTTATACTCCATGAAATTAGTAAAATATCCTTGATATTTGCGCTTCATCTAGTATCTTTTCATGGAAATATTCTTCTGAGCATTCTTGAGTTTTACCCCACAAAGCAATATCATGTTGACAATTTGGACGTTATTGGTTTCTTGATAAATTAATTCTTGAACTTGTTTTATTGAATTCTTATATCATTGTCATCATCCTCATATTTATATTATGTTGAAAGTCATATGTGACATGTAGTGCATAGATGGACTTGGTATGATTATGACAAGGGATTATTCAGTATAATCATGACCGTAATGTTACAAATGATGTGGAAAAAGTCTTCATTGGCCCGTAGTGCATTGATGGACTATTTTTGGTATGATTATGGCTATGGATTCTCTTCGGCCAAAGGTGCAAAGATGAATTATTTTATGGCATGATCGGATCAAGTTAATGAAAACACGATTATCATTGGCCGTAGTTCATGGATAATTTGTGGTCGTGATACTAAAAAAATGTCCTCGGCTTGTAGTGCGTGGATGATTTGATGATATGGATTATTTATTGAAATGAGTCTCAAATGATAAAAGTGATGAAAACTTTTAAATCATAGAAGTTGGTAAATTTTATTCTCTACTGACTCTTCTAATGGATTGCTTGTTCACCGCAGCTTAAACTTGATGTTTGTTATATTGTATCGGTTTAACACTTTTTGAAGGCTAACGATAATTTATTACGCATTATCTTAGTCATAATATTTCTTCTTTGGGCTAGTTGAGCTCACCCTTTCTTTCATTGTTCTCTTCAGGAAATGAGAACGTAGCTGGGACTAGTCGGGGAATAGAGTGATGGTCCTAGATGGTGCATTAGTATTCCTCACTATTCTGTGAAATAGTGTAATAATAAATGTAATGAGGACTCCATTGAGTGTGGATATTGTCTAGATGATAATATTTGTATGAAAACTCACAACATATGTTTTGTCGTATTTTACACGACTGTTGTATAATTAGTTTTTATTTGTATTCAGTACCATGTATCTGGCGACCCAAGATGGGTGATGTATACCTATTTTTGGGGGTGTCACAGGTCATCTTTGCACTACGAGCCAAAGATATTCAACAACAGGTCATCTTTGCACTACGGGCCAAAGATATTCCTAACTCAAAGAAATACATAACCATTTCAAAATTTATATAAACCATAATTATAACCATGTTGATCAATTCACCTTTGCACTTAAGCTAAAAATATTTAATTATAAATTCAATGGTCATGATCATACCAGTCAACGATTCAACTTTGCACTACTGGCCAAAGTGAACCCATAGTCACAATCATACTAATAATCTACCCATCTTTACACTCAAGTTAAAGAAAAATTTCTTCACCAGGATTATAAAAATGTTATATATGATAATAAAAACAATATGATCAAAACATGGATTTAATTTCAAGTGTAAGATTTATAAATCAACGATAATTTAGTGGAAAAAAAACCAATTTTGTCGTGAATAGTATCCTATCACGAAAAGATAAAGTTTCACAAATAAATCCATATCAATATTTATAACACCTTAATCCAAATGTTATAAATCACTTAATAATCTCATAATCTAATATTATTAATATTACAACAATATTTTAATCATTTCTTAAACTTATAAACAATTTATTTTAATTATTTACACTTTACTAATTAATGCAATTAATCATCCTAAAATGCCAAACTCATAAGATTTCATCAACAATAACCAAAACCCTCATAAAAAATCTGCATATACCTCAGATAGGATTCTCAAGCCATAAAATCATATTTTCCAATTTTCTTACTTCACATAACATATTTAATTCATTTACTCATAACTAGTCCATTTTCTTGAAAAATACCAAATCGGTCTGAAAAATTTTCTTTTACGAATTTAGCGTAATATAGTCCTATATTGAACATATATTTTTCTCGAATTTTTAAAATTCATTTACTATTTTTCATATAGCCAAAACTGCCGAATATTTAGACATTTATCATAAACTGTACTTTTGTCCAAAAATTCCAAAATTTACAGAGTATACTGCTGTTATATACATGTACTCCCAATAAAAATTTCACCAATTTTGGAGTTAACCACAAGGAGTTATAAGGGTTTACTTTTAAAATAGTCTTTTCCCATAAAATTCATAACCCATAATCTATACATCCAAAAATCTCCATTTTTGAACACAATCTAGAAAACACATCAAATTATCATTTCAAATTTTTCAAGAATTTTTGAGTGTCGGAAAAATTACGAAACCTGAAAAACATAATAACCCTTACAATCCCTTACCTCAAAAGAGCAATATTTCTGACTGGAATATCGGATGAAAAACCGAAGGAAACTTGCACTGAAAAGAAACTCTCAAAGTATCTAAATACTCACAAAAATATGCTCGATAATATAGAGAGAGAAAACTTATGTTTCTGGTGTGATTTTCAATTCTAACATAAGCACATATTTATAGGAAAATGCTAAAACGCCAAAGGAGACTAAATTAATAAAATAATATATATAATTTTTCCTCTTGTACGCCCACTCTTGCTGAAAAATTTGAGCAGGCAACATTGAACAAAATTCAGCACATGCTTTCAAAAGAAACAAAAGTGGATCCCACCCATAATTTTAATAAAAATCCTTTTATTTTCTAAAACTTTAGTAATTCATAATAAATAGCCCTTTTATCAGAAAAATACAAATTTTATGTCCATTCCACACAAAATCGAATTCTCTACAACTTTGTAGCTTTAAGTTTTTCCAAATTTGAGACTTAAAATATCCGAAATCCACAAACGGATGATTTTCAACACCTCTTAAAATTCATAACAAATCATACATTAATTTTTAATTGTTCAAAATTTGTGGATATGAACTCAACTTATATATGTATAACATATCCAAAAATCACAACGATCCAACGTTCGAATTAAAATTATAACTCACACAATAGAGCTTTAAGAACACCAATTTGATCTTTTAATACCTCCAATCCGACAAACTACTGATAAAATACCTCCACATTAATTCTTTCATTTATAACCACATAAATAAATTCATCATTTATATCCGCAACAAATAAATATTTCCTTATCATATAAATCAATAATTAATTATTCACAAATAATATTACAAAATCACAATAATGACAACTAGGTAGTTCCCAGGAAAGAGGGGGCTTTTCGATAAAGATTTCTCCTTACTGGCACGCAATTAAGTGACCAAACCTCTCATTGACAGAACTTTCTAAACATTGCCAATAATGTTATCTAATAATATTATTCAAATAATATGAATTATTGATCTGATAATGAAAAATACTGTGCAGTGACAATTATTGAAACAACAATAATATAAAATATCAACGCAACAATTATTGAATCAATACAATAAAATATTGAATAAAGAATTACCGTAATAATTATTGAGTAGTGCCTTCTTACGTAAGAATCAATAATTCCAAAATATTGCATGTAATACCGGTATACTTCTTTATGCAACCACGTGTATTACTATATTTTGACCACCAGGTATTCCAATAGTGTTAACGGTAACAATTACACCGTTATTTATAAAAACTCAAACTTGTCGTTTTCTTCATCCGACAATTATTCTATTATGGGGTGCATAAATGGCTGCGCCGTCGTACGAATATTCTCCGACAGCAAGAATATTCCACGACCAAATGAATATTACCTGACAACAATGAGTATTTTATAACCACTTGCGTATTTTAAAAAATTTTATAAATTACCCTTAACTTTAACTTTTTTATCAATTTAACCATTTACTGAATAATAATTATAAGAAAAATTGAATATTTTTAGTTCATAAAATTCGGGGTCTTACAATCTCCCCTCCTTATGAAATTTCATCCCCGAAATTTACGTACCTTGTATTTCAAAGAGTAGAGAATACCTTGCTTTCATTTCAGATTTCATCATGATTTCTCTATTGCTCATCTCTTGTATTTCAGATATCATTCTACAATATAGCTTCAAAACAAAGGCTAATTGACATATCACAATTTCCCAACTTAAGTAAGAAAATTCAGCTTAGGTAGGACACACACTAGCGAAGGATATTACTCGTCTCTCCCTTCCCAGTTCTAATCTCGGATCTCCGCTAGAAATCATATCCCTAAGCTCTGATACCAACTGTGACGCCCCCAAAATAGGTCCAAACCACCCAACCTATTCTGAGTCGCCAAATACATGGTACAGAAAACAACTACAACTTCATTATCACAATTGTCGTGCAAAATACAACAACACATATGTTGTGAGTTTTGATACAAATATATATACCAACTGTGACTCTTGACACCAACTTGGATAACATGTCACAATGACACCTTACATAAAGGTACAGTCAAAAATTATTTTAAAATTAAAATCTTTGGAAAGTGCTCAAGGAAACCTTCGTGATACGGGAGGCCGTGCGTCTGTTATTATGATAGATATCATATGTCCACAGAAATTATCCTTGGTTGACCAATAGTCCCCAAAGAAAACGAGAAGATTACTATCATATTCTTTCCAATGGTGAGTCTTCTCTTGACATATAACTATCTCCATTTTCAGCGTAATTGAAAATTATATTTCAACCAAACTCTAAGATCATATAGGTAGTGCTCGTAGATATACTCGGTAAGTGGATGTGCACAACCTCTGCCTTATATGATAACAAGAGTTGTATGTCATTAGACATTTTGTATGATAGTGGCAAAACACCCTTCTAAAGTTGGGTTCACGTCACCCTATTCGGTTCACAAAATTAAATATCAAATGACGTATACAATACGACACACTTATCTAAAGTTCTCAATAAAATTATTTCCATACTATTTAGGGAGAACCTCAACAAATATAGACCACCGCTTCTATTCTCCTCATTATCCCTACTCGAATTCCAAAGAACACTCTTATTACCGAAAGGAATTGTGAAGCAAAAGGGTGAGCCACAACTAGCTCACTAAAGAATATCATGACTAAAGATAATTAAATTATCAATAGCCTTTCGTCGATAAGAATAAATCGTAGATTTAGAACATATGGTAGATGATAAAACTTTTCAACCATAGTTGCAGCGAACGAGCAATCCATTAAAAGAGTCAAATAAACCATAAAGTCTATTATCTTCTCCATGTTAAAAGTTCACCAACAATGTTTTATCCCTGTAACATCAATCAATAGTTCTTGCCCACATTCATGTGAATAACTCATAATCATAATTGTGGTTCTAAATTCCTCTTCTCATCCAGGACAAAGATAATTTTTATCACTTGTCTTTACCTGAAACATCAAAGATCATGATTATACCAAATCATAGTTCCTGTTCATAATACTACTAATAAATTCATCTTAATTTGCACTACGAGCCAAAGAAATTCATCAACAAGTCATCTTTGCACTACGGGCCAAAGATATTCAAAAATAGGTCATCTTTGCACTACAAGCCAAAGATATTCAACAACAGATCATCTTTGCACTACAGGCCAAAGATATTCAACAACAGGTCATCTTTGCACTATGAGTCAAAGATATTCAAAAACAGGTCATCTTTGCACTACGGGCCAAAGATATTCCTAACTCAAAGAAATACATAATCATTTCAAAATTTATATAAACCATAATTATAACCATGTTGATCAATTCACCTTTCCACTTAAGCTAAAAATATTCAATTGTAAATTCAATGGTCATGATCATACCAGTCAACGATTCAACTTTGCACTACTGGCCAAAGAGAACTCATAGTCACGATCATACTAATAATCTACCCATCTTTACACTTAAGTCAAAGAGAAATTTCTTCATCGGGATTATAAAAATGTTATATATGATAATAAAAACAATATGATCAAAACATGGATTTAATTTCAAGAGTAAGATTCATAAATCAACGATAATTTGGTCAGAAAAAGAAACCAATTTTGTCGTGAATAGTATCATGTCATGAAAAGATAAAGTTTCACAAATAAATCCATATCAATATTTATAACACCTTAATCTAAATGTTATAAATCACTTAATAATCTCATAATCTAATATTATTAATATTACAATAATATTTTAATCATTTCTTAAACTTATAAATAATTTATTTTAATTAGTTACACTTTACTAATTAATGCATTTAATCATCCTAAAATGCCAAACTCATAAGATTTCATCACCAATAACCAAAACCCTTATCAAAAATTTGCATATACCTCAGATAGGATTCTCAAGCTATAAAATCATATTTTCCAATTTTCTTACTTCACATAACATATTTAATTCATTTACTCATAACTAGTCCATTTTCCTGAAAAATACCAAATCAGTCTCAGAATTTTTTTTTCTGGGATTTAGCAGAATATAGTCCCATATTGAACATATATTTTTCTCGAATTTTTAAAATTAATTTACTATTTTTCATATAGCCAACACTGCCGAATATTTAGACATTTATCATAAACTGTACTTTTGTCCAAAAATTTCAAAATTTACAGAGTATACTGCTATTATATACATGTACTCCTAATAAAAATTTCACCAATTTTGGAGTTAACCACAAGGAGTTATAAGGGTTTACTTTTAAAATAGTCTTTTCCCATAAAATTCATAACTTCTAATCTATACATCCAAAAATCTCTATTTTTGGACACAATCTAGAAAACTCATCAAATTATCATTTTAAATTTTTCCAGAATTTTTGAGTGTCGAAAAAATTACGAAACATGAAAAACATAATAACCCTTACAATCCCTTACCTCAAAAGGCAGTATTTCTGACTGGAATATCGGATGAAAAACCAAAGGAAACTTGCACTGAAAAGAAACTCTCAAAGTATCTAAATACTCACAAAAATATGCTCGATAATATAGAGAGAGAAAACTTATGTTTCTGGTGTGATTTTCAATTCTAACATAAGCACATATTTATAGGAAAATGCTAAAACGCCAAAGGAGACTAAATTAATAAAATAATATATATAATTTTTCCTCTTATACGCCCACTCTTGCTGAAAAATCTGAGCAGCCAACATTGAACAAAATTCAGCACATGCTTTCAGAAAAAACAAAAGTGGATCCCACCCATAATTTTAATAAAAATCATTTTATCTTCTAAAACTTCAGTAATTCATAATAAATAGCCCTTTTATCAGAAAAATATGAATTTTATGTCCATTCCACACGAAATCGAATTCTCTACAACTTTGTAGCTTTAAGTTTTTCCAAATTTGAGACTTAAAATATCCGAAATCCACAAACGGATGATTTTCAACACCTCTTAAAATTCATAACAAATCATACGTTAATTTTTAATTGTTCAAAATTTGTGGATATGAACTCAACTTATATATGTATAACATATCCAAAAATCACAACGATCCAACGGTCGGATTAAAATTATAACTCACGCAATAGAGCTTTAAGAACACCAATTTGATCTTTTAATACCTCCAATCCAACAAACTACTGATAAAATACCTCCACATTAATTCTTTCATTTATAACCATATAAATAAATCCATCATTTATATCTGCATCAAATAAATATTTCCTTATCATATAAATCAATAATTAATTATTCACAAATAATATTATAAAATCACAATAATGACAACCAGGTAGTTCCCAGGAAAGAGGGGGCTTTCCGATAAAGATTTCTCCTTATTGACGCGCAATTAGGTGACCAAACCTCTCATTGACAGAACTTTCTAGACATTGCCAATAATGTTATCTAATAATATTATTCAAATAATATGAATTATTGATCTGATAATGGAAAATACTGTGCAGTGACAATTATTGAAACAACAATAATATAAAATATCAACACAATAATTATTGAATCAATAAAATAAAATATTGAACAGTAATTACTGTAACAATTATTGAGTAGTGCCTTTTTACGTAAGAATCAATAATTCCAAAATATTGTGCAATACTGAAGTGCTATCTTTATGCAACCACGCATATTAATCAGATTTTAACCACCAGGTATTCCAACAATGTTAACGGTAACAATTATGCCATTATTTATTAAAACTCAAACTTGTCGTTTTCTTCATCCAACAGTTATTCTGTTATGGGGTGCAAAAATGGCTGCGTCGTCGTATGAATATTCTCCGATAGCAAGAATATTCCATGACCAAACAAATATTCCCCGACAACAATGAGTATTTTATAACCACTTGCGTATTTTGAAAAATTTCATAAATTACCCTTAACTTTAACTTTTTATCAATTTAACCATTTACTGAATAATAATTATAAGAAAATTTGAATACTTTTATTTTATAAAATTCGGGGTCTTACAATCTCTGTGAGATCCCAAATTTTATGAAATAAAAGTATTCAATTTTTCTATTTTGGTAAATAGTTAAATTGATAAAAGTTTAAAGTTAAGGGTGACAATTGAAAATTTTTCAAAGTAAGCAAGTTGTCATAAAATAATCGGTGATAAAATACGCGTGGTTGCATAGTAGCTCACGGTATTGATTATTAATGCTTACGTGAGAAGTCGCTTAGTTTGATTCAATTATTGTCGATATTTTATATATTATTAAATCAATAATTATGATAAAAAGTTGCTAATATTATTATTTGCAATATTAACGATGTCTAGAAGTTATGTCAAAGAAAGGTTTGGTCACCTAATTGTGCGTCAATAGGGAGAAATTCTTATTGGAAAGCCCCCTCTTTCCTGGGAACGACCTGGTCGATTAATAGTGTGAATTATAATAATGATGATGAAGTTTTGTTTTATTAGTATTATTAATGTAATAAAAGCAGTAAAAGCTTTTATATAAAATAGAATACTTTTATAAAGTTATTCGTTTTATTAGACTATAAATAGAATATATTATATTCTATTATGATAGTGTTTTGCATAGTAAAATCTTTTTATATAAAATAGAATACTTTTATAAAGTTATTTATTTTATTAGATAATAATTAGAATATATCATATTTTATTATGCATAGTAAAATCTTTTATATAAAATGTAAATATTTTTATAAAGTTATTCGTTTTATTAGATTATAAATAGAATATATTATATTTTATTTAAAAGATTTTGTTTTATTAGAATATTTTATAGTAAACCAATACGGATAATCTGCTTAAAAGTAAATCAATCTGGACCGCTTCAGAATTAGTTACTATTCAGTCCATTCTCCTATAAATAGAAGCTCATTCCTTCATTATTTCTTACGAATTCACTGAAACTCTAGAGAAAGAAACTATAGAGAGAAAGAAGAAAAGTATTCTGCTACTTCACTACTCCTATATCCAGTTTGTTCTAAGGTAAGGTATATTATTTGTTGTACTCATAAGGGGTATTATTTCTTCCGTATTCATGAAGAGAACTTCTGTTATTCCATTCTTTATTATTCTGTTGGAATAACTTGTATACGCGGACTACCCTATACATGGTGAAATTCTTCTATTATTTCATTCCTTATTATTATGTTGGAATCACCTGTCTATGCGAAGTATTGCATACATGGCGAAATTCTTCTAATATTTCATTCTTTATTATTCTGTCGGAATATCCTGTCTGTGCGTTTACGCATGACCTGGTTCCATTATTTATTATTCTGTTGGAATATCATGTCGGTGCGAATTACGCCTGACCTGGTTTCGTTCTTTATTATTCTGTTGAGAATAATCTGTTTGTGCGATCTATCGCATGCATGGTGAATTCTTCAGTTATTCCATTCTTTATTATTCTATTGGAATAATCTGTCTATGTGGATTACCACATGCATGGTGAATGATCATTTATATTCATTCCTTATTAAATTGTGAAAATAATCTGTTTACGTGGATTATGATGAAAGTCATAATAAAAGCATTGGACTGATGAAAATCATAGGTATATGTAGTATTAGTAAGTGTTATGATGAGTTATGTTGGTTATTATGTGAAAACATGAAAGTTTCTTAGAAATCACAAAAGGTTGAAAATCAGATTTTGGGAGAAAATGGAACATGAAATTCAATTGACCATATCTCCTATTATATTTTAAATTTTTGAGTGTGGTCAAGTTCTAGAGTTAGATCTATGAGTTTTCTAACTTATCCAGGTGGAATCAATGGAAAAGGTGTTGTAGATTTTCGTGTGGACTGATTTTAGCAAAGGAGTCAAAACTTGCAAATTATGAAAAAACTACTGCCCAGAAATTTAAAAGGGCGTTTTTGGCCACTTAATTTGTGAGAAAAATTCTGGCCTTTTGGGACATGGAAATATATGGTATAAAGTACCTCCTGTCCAAAAATGAGCTCATTCCGACTTAAAATGAGCAAGTTATGACTATTTCAATATTTAGGTTTTTCTGAAGAAAAATGATATAACCGGAGTTCTATAATTAAAAATTGATTTTTGAAAAATAGTAAATGATTTTTAAAATTCCGAGAAAAATATATATTCAATATGGGACTATAGTCTGCTAAATCCCAGAAAAGAAATATTTTTGGGACTGATTTGGTATTTTTCATGAAAATGATCTAGTTATGAGTAAATGAGTTAAATATATTATGTGAAGTAACAAAGTTGGAAAATAGGATTTTATGGCTTGGGAATCCTATATAGGGTATATCTTGAGATTTTGATGAGGATTTAATCATTGGTGATGAAATCTTATGAGTATGACATTTTTGAATGATTAAATGCATTATTTGGTAAAGTGTAAACAATTGAAATAAATTGTTTATAAGTTTAAGAAGTAATTAAAATATTGTTATAATATTAATAATATTAGCTTATGAGTTTATTAAGTGATTGATAATATATGGATAAATTTAAAGTCTTTAATATTTACCCTTGTTTTCGTTTGATTAATGCTTATATCATTGTCATCATTCTCATGCTTGTGTTGTGTTGAAAGTAATCTGTGGCCTGTAGTGCATAGACGGACTTCGTATATGATTATGATCAGCGATTATTCGGTATAATCATGACCATAATGTTATAAATGATGTGGTAAAAGTCATCTTTAGCCCGTAGTGCATATATGGACTTGGTATGATTAGGATCAGGGATTATTTAGTATAATCAGGACCGTAATGGAAAACAACGAATATCCTTGGCCCGTAGTGCATGGATAATTCGTGGTCGTGATACTATTAAGCTGAGTCTCAGCATTATTAGTTTTACAGTTGTATATCTTTGGCCTGTAGTGCAAAGATGAACTATTGATTATTGGTTATATTGTTGTATATCTTTGGTTGTAGTGCAAAGATGAATTTATTAGTATGATTATGAGCAGGAATTGTGATTTAGTATAACCATGATTTTTGATGTTTCAGGTGAAAATAGGTGATGTAAATTATCTTCGTCCTGGGTGCAAAAAGGAATTCAGAATCACAATTATGATTATGAGTTATTCATATAATTGTGGACAGGAATTGTTGATTGATGTTACAGGGATAAAACATTATTGGTGGACTTTTAACATGGAGAAGATAATAGACCTGATGGTCTATTTGACTCTTTTAATGGATTGCTCGTTCCGCTACAACTATGGTTGAAAAGTTTTATCATCTACCATATGTTCTAAATCTCTGATTTATTACTGACGAAGGCTATTGATAATTTAATTATCTTTAGTTATGATATTATTTACTGGGCTATTTGTGCTCACCCTCTTACTTCACAATTCCTTTCAGGTAATAAGAGTGTAGCTGGGTCGAGCAAGGGTAATAGGAGAATAGAATGGTGGTCTATAGTTGTTGAGGTTCTCCCTAAATAGTATGGAAATAATTTTATTTAGAACTTAAGATAAGTGTGTCATATTGTATACGTCATTTGATATTTAATTTTGGTGACCCGAATAGGGTGAGGCGAACCTAACTTTGGAAGGGTGTTTTGTCACTATCATACAAGATATCTAATGACATACAACCTCGTGTTATCATAAGACAGGGTTGTGCACATCCACTTGCTGAGTATATCTACGAGCACTACTTATATGATCTCGGAGTTTGGTTGAAACATAATGTTCAATTGCAGACGGTGGAGATAGTTATATGTCAAGAGAAGACTCACCATTGGAAGGAACGTGATAGTAATCTTCTCGTTTTTCTTTGGGGACTTTTGGGTCAACCAAGGATAATTCTCTGGACATATGATATCTATCATAACTTAGATTCATGGCCTCCTATGTACGAAGGTTTCCTTGAGAACTTCCCAAAGATTTTAATTTCTAAAACAGTTTTTGACTGTACTTTTATGTAAGGTACCTTTGTAAGGTGTTTGTGGTCAAGGCACCATGAGAGTTACATAGATTTTGTATTGAAACTCACAGCTTATCTGTTGTCATACTCTGCACGACAGTTCAACAGTTGTATAAATGAAGTTTGTATTTGATTTTTATAAAGTGATATCTGGCGACTAAGAATGGGTGATGTATACCTATTTTTGGGGCGTCACATTTGGTATCAGAGCTTAGGGATATGGTCGTTGGCGGAGATATGAGTCTAGAACTAGGAGGGGAGAGATGAGTAATATACTTTGCTAGTGTGTGACTTACCTATGCTGAAATTGTTTACTTGATAAGTTGACAAATTATGATATGTCAATTAACCTCGTTTTGAAGTATATTCTAGAATGATATCTGAAACATAGGAGATGAGAAATGGAAAAACCATGATACAGAGGTAATAACTGGGAAGGTACAATCCGAAAAGAAAGCAAGGTATTCTCATATCTTCGAAATACCAAGTACGTACGTAAATTTCGAGGGCGAAATTTCATAAGGAGGAGAGATTGTGAGATCCCGAATTTTATGAAACAAAAGTATTCAATTTTTTATTTTGGTAAATAGTTAAATTGATAAAAGTTTAAAGTTAGGGTGACAATTGAAATTTTTTCAAAGTAAGCAAGTTGTCATAAAATAATCGATGGTAAAATACGTGGTTCGCTTACGTGACAAGTCACTCGGTTTTATTCAATTATTGTCATATTTTATATATTATTAAATCAATAATTGAGATAACAAAGTTGTTAATATTATTATTTGCAATATTAACGATGTCTAGAAGTTCTCATCGAGGAAAGGTTTGGTCACCAATTGCTGGCGCTTATCGAATAGCATAGGAAAAGCCCTATAACTTTCGGGAATACTTTGTTGATTAATAGTGTGAATTATAATAATGATGATAAAAAGTTTTGTTTTATTAGTATTATTAATGTAATAAAAAGAAAAGCTTTTATATAAAATAGAATACTTTTATAAAGTTATTCGTTTTATTAGACTATAAATAGAATATATTCTATTCTATTATCGTAGTGTTTGCAGATAGTAAAATCTTTTATATAAAATAGAATACTTTTATAAAGTTATTTATTTTATTAGAAAATAATTAGAATATATCATATTTTATTATGCATAGTGTTTGCATAGTAAAATCTTTTTATATATAAAATAAAAATACTTTTATAAAGTTATTCGTTTTATTATATTATAAATAGAATATATTATATTTTATTTAAAAGATTTTGTTTTATTAGAATATTTTATAGTAAACCAATTTGACCGTCTCGCTTTGAAAGTAAATCAATCTAGACTGCTTTGAAATTAGTTACTATTCAATCCAATCTCCTATAAATAAAAGCTCATTCCTTCATTATTTCACGAATTTCATCAAACTCTGGAGAGAGAAAACTATAGAGAGAAAGAAGAAAAGTATTCGCTACTTCACTACTCCTATATTCAGCTTTGTTCCTGAGGTAAAGGATATTATTTGTTGTACTCATAAGGGGTATTATTTCTTAGTATTCATGAAGAGAACTTATGAATAACTCAGATACGCCGACCCTATATACACGGTGAAATTCTTTTTTATTATTCCATTCCTTATTATTATGTTGGAATAACCTGCCCATGTATTTCTTCTAATATTCCATTCTTTATTATTACGTAATATCCTATCTATACGTACATTTATGCATGACTCGTTCCATTATTTATTATTCTGTAGAATATCCGCCGGCGTCTAATTACGCCGACACGGTTTTGTTCTTTATTATTCTATTATGCATGGTGAATTCTTGATTATTCCATTCTTTATTATTCTATTGAATAATGCATACATGTGGATTACCACACCATATTAGACATTCCTTATTAAATCATGGAAATTTTACGTAGATTATGATGAAAGTCATAATAAAAGCATTGGACTGATGAAAATCATAGGTATATGTAGTATTAGGTAGATTTTCGTGTGGACAATTTTAGTAAAGGTAATAAGAGTGTAGAAAATTTAAAAAAGGGCATTTTCAGCCACTTAATTTATGGGCCTTTTTGGGACATGGAAATATATGGTATAAGGTCCAAAAATGAGCTCATTCGAGCAAGTTATGACTATTTCAATATTTAGGTTTTTCGATTTAAAATGCTATACCTAGAGTTCTATAACTTTCAAGCACCATGAAATTTAAAACTGGAAGCTCAAGTTAACATGTGTAAGATCCTTCCATGATTTGGGAATTTCTAGAGTTAACTTGAGGTAGCTAATTTCTTAAGGAATTAATTAGGAATTGAATTTTGAAAAATAGTAAATGAATTTTAAAAATTTCGAGAAAAATATATATTCAATATGGGACTATATTCTGCTAAATCCCGAAAAGAAATATTTTTGGACTGATTTGGTATTTTCATAAAAATGATCTAGTTATGAGTAAATGAGTTAAATATGTTATGTGAAGTAACAAAGTTGAAAAATATGATTTTTGGCTTGGGAATCCTATATAGATATGCAGATTTTTAATGAGGGATTTGATCATAGTGTAAATAATTGAAATAAATTGTTTATAAGTTTAAGAAGTGATTAAAATATTGTTATAATATTAATAATATTAGATTGTGAGTTTATTAAGTGATTGATAATATTTGAATAAATTTAAAATCTTTAATATTTATCCTTGTTTTCGCTTGATTAATGCTTATCATCAAGCAGAAAGTTATTCGTGGCACAGAAGATGCACTTGGTATATGATTATGACCGGGTATTATTCTAATAATCATGTAATGTTATAAATGATGTGGTAAAGTCATCTTTGGCCGTAGTGTGTAGATGGACTTGTATGATTAGGACCAGGATTATTCGGTAAATCACGTGGTAGTATGGAAAACACGAATATCCTTGTCCCCGTAGTGCATGGATAATTCGTGGTCATGATACTATTAAGTCGAGTCTCGATTATTGGTTATACTGCTTTTATATCTTCTGAGATGTAGTAAAGATGAGCTGATGATTATTAGTTATATGAATTGAATATCTTTCGCCGTAATGATGAAGATGAATTTATTAATGATTATGAGCAGTAATTTTTGATGTTTGAAGATAATGTAAATTATCTTTTTAAAGAACTTAAGATAATTGTGACATGAATTGTATATGTCATTTGATATTTAATTTTGGTGAACCGAATAGGGATGGTCTAACCTAACTTTGGAAGGGTGTTTTGACTATCATACAAGATGTCTAATGACATTCAACCTTGTGTTATCATAAGATGGTTGTGCAGGTACATCCACTTGCTAAGTATATCTACGATAATTTACTACTTAGTATATTATGATCTCTATTTGAGTTTGTTGAAATATAATGTTCAATTACAAAGGGTAATGCGGTGGAGATAGTTATATGTCAAGAGAAGATTCACCATTTGAAGGAACATGATAGTAATCTTCTCATTTTTCTTTGGGGTCTTTTGGGTCAACCAAGGATAATTTGTTAGGTTTGTAATATTCATGTGCGCAATCAAATTGCAAAAATTAAGCGGAAGCGAGATAAAAATCAGAGTTTAAAATTTTTACAAACCATATACCCGGATCACCCTTTATGCACAATTATTAATTAAACGAAGAATAAGAAATTATGAAATCATACCCTTGTAAAAACGAGCTTCCTCATACCCTTGTAATGCGAGTTCACCTCCTACTTCTCCGCGATCTCCTTGAATCCACCGGGTTTGGTTCCTTCCTTTGATCAACGTTAGCCACCCATGTGTTTGGCCTCTAGAGGTGATCCACCAAGGAAAAATAGGAATTCAAGAAGAAGGGGTATTGGCTCAACCCTAGTTTTCTATCTCTATAGAAAAGGCGTACTCTCCAACAAATTGGAATTATATCGTATGTTGTAAAAGTCAACAACCCCATCACCCATAATAAGACTCCTCTTATTTATAGATGTGGGCAACCCACCTTAACAATTAAGGAATTGGGTTTTATTTAATTAATTAAATTCTTTTAATTAATTAAGCTCTCTAAACTTATTAGGGATAATTAATTAAACTCCTTTAACTAATTTTCCCTCCTAATCCTATTAGGAATAACTGAGAGTACTTATATTAAATTAATTCCTAAACTCTTTTAGAAATTAAAATAATAATAATTGTAATAATATTAATAAGACTCCTCTTATTAATTTATATTTAATATTTCTAAAATATTAAATAATAAATATTAAGCTATTTAATTTATTCTATCACCATAGATTAAATTAAATATACATAACATATTATTACGATTATGTCATTAACTTCTTAAATAATTATTCTTCCTTTTATGGTGTGACCCTTTAGGTTCTCCATATTAAACCTATTGTGAATAAATCAATTAGATCAATTCTAATCTTATTTAAATAAATAAATTAAACAATTAATTTATTTAAATAAATAATATTTATTCTACAATAGGGATAAGCCTCCCTAATGATCAACGACTTTCCAAATAATATAGATTTCAACATTAATCATAAAAGAACCTTTGAGTAAATAGTTCTTGATAAATTCAATCCTTCCACCATACAATATTCCAATTAAATATAAGACATAGAATTCATCACAAGTCTTACTTTATTTAATTATATATATTTCGACTCTTAAATGCACAACTCAAATAATGCAAATTAGAAACTCCTTTCTAATTCCATTCGCTTTGCCAAGGACTACTTTGGGTTGTCATTTATCGAATCACATAGGACATTTCTCTTCTTTTATTAGAAGTGGTAGATTCTTTATTGATCATATATTATCTCCATGTATAACTTATTATACCCAAACATACCCTTTGATATACCCTAAGGGTCTTAAGGAATAAGTCAAAGTATAACTCATCATACACAAGATACTATGATGATCTCAAGTCCAAGGATTACTTGTACTACTATCACTACAGAATTCCTATTGACAATGCAAGTAAAACTCCATTAGGTATTCCTTAGCGAGCCACGTTCAAAGAACTTATTCTCTAATAAGCACCTACATACTTGCTTTAGTGTCTCCACACAAATGATCATGAGATCAATCATCCTCATCCAATGAGCAAGCAAACGTATGTACCAATCTATCCTGGATTCACTAATCCCCAACTTAGTAAACCAATGATTGGGAACTATTTTAGTTTTAAGCTTTCTAAGAATTTAGATCTCATTAGAATGATCATCATCATTATTCTAAAAGCATTGCTTAAAACTATGGGTTTATCACATATTATAAAAGCGACATCATATAGATAATTAAAAGCCTTTAATAAATTAATACTTTTTATTAATAAATGAATATGATTGTTACAAAGTATATGCTTTATCATCAAACATGATTGGCTTGTGTGCATATTACTTTCAATCTCCTACTTGCACTAAAGCCAATCGCCATTGTATCTTATACTATTCTTCTCTAAGTGACGATTATCTTGCTGTTGGATAAGCTTTAGTTAATGGATATGTAATGTTGTTCATGAGAGTCCACTATCTCTATAGTGATTTCCCATCTTTCAATGATTCTAATAATCAAATGAAAGTGCCACAACACATGTTTAGATCCAAGATGAGACTTAGGAACTATTCTAGTTCTCAGAATGAACTTTTAATCCAAACAATCAACTTGTAGCTTCATTTATAGCTATTTACTTTGTCTTTATCACTAAACCAACAACTCTTTGCTGTTTGGAACCTTTCCAATTCACTACACCACTGTTCAAGGTAACACTTTACCTTAAAGTGGATTTTCTGTCATCTTGGTCTGTCTGAAAAACTTGAGTCTGTAAAGCCCTCTAGTTTTAATTCAGACCCACCATGTATGCTCACATCCTTAGTGCCGGTTAAGAACTTTAAGATGTTTTTCACTGACTCATAATGAACTTCTCCATAATATGACTGATCAACATCAGGTCTCGTACATTTCATTACATTCATGATTGTTACTCATGCGATCTCTCTTTTCAGGAGTCTGTGTGGACTATAAAGAGAGATACACTCCATAGCTAATCAACATGAGACATATCTTGGAGTTTGCCATGCTAAACGACTTTAGCATCAAATGAATATACGTTCCTTGGGTTAAGTTGAGCATCCTTTTAAATCTATCTATATAGATTTATATCCCCAATTAAGATACTCTTCCAAATCATTCATGGAGGAATGTTTAGACAACTTTATCTTTACTGATTGTAGCATTGGTATGTCATTCCTTATCCGTAGTATATCAACATATAATATTAGGAATGTCACAACGCTCCCACTGACCCTTTTGTACACACTAGGTTCATTCTTATTTTTGATAAAATCAAACTCCTTTGATTGCCCCATCAAAACGAATGTTCCATATTTGAGAAACTTGCTTCAATCCATTTCTCTGAGTGTCTACAACACTTACCTCATCGTATGTAACTGGATCATCATCTTATATGATGCGTACCTCATCATCATAATCCATGATGAATCCATACCTCCCAGGTATCTTTGGTACTATTCCAAATTTACAATTCGGTTGTAGTCTGATAGGTCATCTACGTGTTCCTCTTATTTGACTTATAGTTTTTGTGGTTCTTGAACTCTTCAAGATCTATTATCCTCCCACTAGCCCCTTCAATAATAAACACATTTATCTTAGAAGCGCGTGTGTTTCATGACAAACACCTTTTGCTAAGTAGGATTATAGAACATATACCTAAACTTACTTTAGGATGTCCCACAAATCAAGCATATGTCAAATCTTGTCCCAAGCTTATCCTTCAAAAACTGCTTTCACATAAGTTGGACAACCCTTATCTTAACATACTTAAGATTAGGAATCCTCCCATCCATAACTTTTATGGAGTCTTGGGGCTGGATTTTGAGGTTACCTTTTAAGTAGATATCTGACCATGTCTAGGACATGATCCTGAAGGATCTTTGGAATGTCGGTAAAATCATTTTGGACCGTACCTACGTTCAACAAGGTACGATTTTTCATTCAGATACATCAATCAATTATTATGTATCAGGATGTGTCCATTATGAGAAAACCATTTGAGATGATCTAGAAACTTATTGCACAAGTATTTATTCCTTGATCTAATCAAAGAATCTTAATACATTGCCAATTTGTTTCTCTTGTGAATTCTTTGAACCTTTCAAATAATTCACACTTGTATTTCAACAAATACATACATTCAACTCTTTGAATGATCATCTCCTTTTCTTATACTAGTTTGTTCAATTTGCAAAATATATTTTTTACGTAAGTCAAGTATACAAAATCCATTAAGTAATCTTTCAGTTCTATACGAAACATTATTATTATAAATAGAACAACAATTGTTCTTAATTATAATACCAAAGATTTCATTGTCCAACAATAAAATGGAAATAATATTTTTAACAAGAACTGGAATACAATAACAACTTATTGACTTAATAGATTTGCCCGTAGGCATTGCTAAACTATAAGTTTCTATAGCTAATGCAGCAACTTTTGCTTCATTTTCCACACATAGGATTACTTATCTTTGTTTAGCTTCCTACTTCTGCTTGGTCCCTTCATAAATCTATATTTATGATAACCAAAGTCGGTATCCAATACCCAAGTAGAACCTTGACTTAAAGGAAAAATTATTTTAAATCATGAACAAATTTGTATTTGTAACCAAAACTTCACTAAGCTTCTTTGGTTAGCCTCTGCAAGATGCTTCTTGCAGTTTCTTTCCAGTGTCCAGGCTTATTGTAGTGGAAGCAAGCTCCTTTGCTATCCGTATCAGTTTTGTTCTTATTATCCTTTGTTTATGCCTTTCTATTTACCTTCTTTGAATCGTTCTTCTTTTCGGAAGATCCTTTGGCCCTACTACCAAAGACTTGATCTTTCTTGGTTGGAAAGTGACTCTCAACATTTTTCAATATGTTAAGCAAATCAAAGTGGCGATATCTAGCTTGTTCATATGAAAAATTCACAACAATTGTGAAAGGAGTCCGGGAGTGAGTGCAAGATCAAATCTTGGCTCAACTCTCCATCCATGACAAAACTCGTTGTCCTAATTGATCAATCAAATTGATAATGTTAAGGACTTTTATCTGTACTGTAGTGTCATCGGCCATTCTAGATCGGAAGAGCTCCTTAGATATCTGATATCTATCAATCCTACTTTCCTCACCATCAACTTCTTGATGTGTAGGAATATAGTAGGAGCATCCATAGTTTCATGCTGACGCTGAAGTTCGTTACTCATGGATGCGAGCATGATGCATTGAGCCAACTGTGCATCATCTTGCCACTTTCTAAAAGTAGTAATCTCTTTCTCAGAGGCATTATCTACAACCATTGCAGGGATAGGCGTATTAAGGACATAAGATAGCTTTTCAGCTATGAGAACTATTCTCAAATTCCTTAACCAATCCGTTTAATTGATTCCGTTAATTTAGCATCTAATATGCTTCAGCAGTGATAGTAATTTTAGACATTGTAAAATTACGTAAATGAATTTGTAATTAACAACATTTTAACATACATTCTTTTATTAATTACCAAAATAAATTAGGTCTTGTTTTAAATTGGTATCTCCCACTATTTTCTTCAAACTATATTACCCTCACTTATATAGTTCGGCAAAATCTAATTAAAGATTTGCTAGTGAGAATAAGGATCCTATTTCAAATGTATATAGCCTTGTGGTGACACAACAAACTATATATAAATAAATAGGTAGACAACTTTTGTCAATTACATCAACTATGCAACTCCTTTTCTTTTGTCACTTAGATTATTTTGATCAAGTGGTGGCACATCCAAATCAAAATTATCCAAGTTAAGTCCGACCTAGCACTCCATATATTCAAAAAAGAAAAATATCATCCTTGTGGTGACACAACAAAACAATATTGTTCAATTTTCTTTATAAGCATCAAATGTGATAAATTAACATCTTAAATACTTAATACTTGCCTTGTGGTGACACAACAAACTCATATTAAATATTTAATACTCTATTAATTTTATCATGCTAGAAGGCGACGTTCGATATTCCAAATATCTTTGAACGCTTAGGACTTAATATAAAAATTGAGGGGTTTGTTATTAATTTGTCTCATCTTGTTTAGCGCGCATACACATATATATATAAAATACGCGTCATATTAATAAACATGCGAAGCATGTTTGCATAATATATAATATATATAGTATAAGCATGCACATATAGAATACTATATTCTACCCGGATTGATTATGGACTTTTATTCTAGTTTGGTTCACTAGAGCCACCAAGTGAACCAAAAAGGTCAAGCCCTAGGGGTGCAAGAATTAATATTTAAACATAACAATTACATTTAAACCCGGGCTCCATTACAAACGGGTCTTCAAGCGCTCCTTGCTCCTTAATCTCCAATTTTTCAAAATTAATTCTAACTATTCCTATTACAAAACTATTTAAAATAAATAGAAACCTTGATCAGCAGTCAAGGGGAAGTACATAGGAGGGAGTTAGAATTTACATTAAGAAAAATTAAAGAAGACGGCAGTGCACGCAGACCCCCATTTAATATAACCCATACATTCATGCATCCAACTAAAATAAAATCCAATCATATTGGTCAATAGTCCATAATCCATCCCATTTATTATCATACACATCACCATATGCATCAATAAATAACATTCATCTTATGAATAATAAACATTTAATATATATATTGATATCATTTAATGGGCAAATTTAGTTAGTATAAAATCTATTTTTGAATCAAAATAAACTCCTTTATTTTAATCCAAATTTAAATCAAAATAAAACTATTTTATTTTAATTTATCCAATTTTGAATAAAATAAACTATTTTATTTTAATCAAAATCTTTAATCAAAATAAACTTCTTTATTTTAATTAATTATGGAATCCAATTCCATGTAAAAAAAAATTATTAAAGGAAACACGAATTCTTTTCCTATTCACAAATAAACTCCTTTATTTTGAATAATATGAAATCTTATTTCATATTTAAATAAACTCCTTTATTTTAAGGAAACATGGATTCACTTTCCTATTCACAAATAAACTCTTTTATTTTGAATAATATGAAATCTTATTTCATATCTAAACAAACTCCTTTATTTAAGGAAAGATGGATTTACTTCCCTATTCACAAATAAACTCCTTTATTTTAGGAAAAATAAAATCCAATTTCAACTCCAATTAGTTATCATGGAATCCAATTCCAACTCTAATTAGTTAGCATGAAATTCTAATTTTAAAATTAAAATAAATCTTTTATTTTAAGATTAAAATAAACCTTTTTATTTTAAGATTAAAATAAACTTTTATTTTAATTATAAAATAATTAAAATATATATATTATTAATATATAATAACAATTATATATTTTAATTTTAATATATAATCCGTATGGTTAATAGCAATTCTATTAGGAGAGAGTTCGATTTAGTATATTGATATGTAATATTAGCTTGGTTATATAAATATCAATATACACTTAAATTAATATACATAATGTTTATCATAATAAGGACGCCTCTTGATTTCCTTGTTGCCATTAACTTCTATAATCATGCTCCCTTTTAATTAAAAAAAAACAGCAACTGATTTGTGCGTTTTTTTTTATAATAAATTTTATACAATAAAATTATGCCCAATTAAATTGTTCTAAACACATATCAATATACATATCAAATTAAAATAATTAATAATTCGCATAAAGGTTTGGCTCTGATGCCACTGTTAGGTTTGTAATATTCATGTGCGCAATCAAATTGCAAAAATTAAGCGGAAGCGAGATAAAAATCAGAGTTTAAAAAAAAATTACAAACCATATACTCGGATCACCCTTTATGCACAATTATTAATTAAACGAAGAATAAGAAATTATGAAATCATACCCTTGTAGAAACGAGCTTCCTCAGGTACGAGTTCACCTCCTACTTCTCCGCGATCTCCTTGAATCCACCGGGTTTGGTTCCTTCCTTTGATCAACGTTAGCCACCCATGTGTTTGGCCTCTAGAGGTGATCCACCATAGGAAAAATAGGAATTCAAGAAGAAGGGGTATTGGCTCAACCCTAATTTTCTATCTCTATAGAAAAGGCGTACTCTCCAACAAATTGGAATTATGTCGTATGTTGTAAAAGTCAACAACCCCATCACCCATAATAAGACTCCTCTTATTTATAGATGTGGGCAACCCACCTTAACAATTAAGGAATTGAGTTTTATTTAATTAATTAAATTCTTTTAATTAATTAAGCTCCCTAAACTTATTAGGGATAATTAATTAAACTCCTTTAACTAATTTTCCTCCTAATCCTATTAGGAATAAATGAGAGTACTTATATTAAATTAATTCCTAAACTCTTTTAGAAATTAAAATAATAATAATTGTAATAATATTAATAAGACTCCTCTTATTAATTTATATTTAATATTTTAAAATATTAAATAATAAATATTAAGCTATTTAATTTATTCTATCACCATAGATTAAATTAAATATACATAACATATTATTACGATTATGCCATTAACTTCTTAAATAATTATTCTTCCTTTTATGGTGTGACCCTTTAGGTTCTCCATATTAAACCCAGGTTGTGAATAAATCAATTAGAACAATTCTAATCTTATTTAAATAAATAAATTAAACAATTAATTTATTTAAATAAATAATATTTATTCTACTGATAGGGATAAGCCTCCCCACTAGCGATCAACGACTTTCCGGATAATATAGATTTCAACATTAATCATAAAAGAACCTTTGAGTAAATAGTTCTGCGTATGATTCAATCCTTCCACCATATAATGTCCCAATTAAATATAAGACATGGAATTACCGTCAAGTCTTACTTTATTTAATTATATGTATTTCGACTCTTAAATGCACAACTCCAAATAATGCAAATTAGAAACTCCTTTCTAATTTCATTACGCCTTAACCAAGGACTCTTTGGGTTGTCATTTATCGAATCAAATAGGACATTTCTCTTCTTTTATTAGAAGTGGTAGATTCTTTATTGATCATACATTATCTCTACATGTACAACTTATTATACCCAAGTATACCCTTTGATATACCCTAAGGGTCTTAAGGAATAAGTCAAAGTATAACTCATCATACACAAGATACTATGATGATCTCAAGTCCAAGGATTACTTGTACTACTATCACTACAGAATTCCTATTGACAGCAAGTAAAACTCCATTAGGTATTCCTTAGCGAGCCACGCTTCGAGCTGAACTTATTCTCTAATAAGCACCTACATACTTGCTTTAGTGTGTCGCCACAAAAATGACATCATGAGATCAATCATCCTCATCCAATGAAAGCAAGCAACGTATGTACCAATCTATCCGGATTCACTAATCCCCAATTTAGTAATCCAATGATTGGGAACTATTTTAGTTTTAAGCTTTCTAAGAATTTAGATCTCATTAGAATGATCATCATCATTATTCTAAAAGCATTGCTTAAAACTATGGGTTTATCACATATTATAAAAACAACATCATGTAGATAATTAAAAGCCTTTAATAAATTAATACTTTTATTAATAAATGAATAAGATTATTACAAAGTATATGCTTTATCATCAAACATGATTGGCTTGTGTGCATATGCATAGATTTTGACATATGATATCTATTTTTATGTAAAGTACCTTTGTAAGGTGTTGTTGGTAATGTAAAGTACCTTTGTAGAATGTTGTGGTCAAGGCACCATGAGAGTTACATAGATTTTGTATTGAAACTCATAGCTTATCTCTTGTCATCATACTTTTGATTTACGCAGGTTCAACAATTAGATAAATGAAGTTTGTATTTAATTTTTATAGAGTGATATCTGGCGACTCAAAATGGGTGATGTATACCTATTTTGGGGGCGTCACAATCTCCCCTCCTTATTAAATTTTGTCCCCGAACACCTTGCTTTCATTTCGTCAAAGAGTTGAGAATACCTTGCTTTCATTTCAGATTTCATCTTCCCTGTCATCATGATTTCTCTATTGCTCATCTCTTGTATTTCAGATATCATTCTACAATATAGCTTCAAAACAAAGGTTAATTGACATATCACAATTTGTCAACTTAAGTAAGAAAATTCAGCTTAGGTAGGACACACACTAGCAAAGGATATTACTCGTCTCTCCCTTCTTAGTTCTAATCTCAGATCTCCGCTAGAGATCATATCCCTAAGCTCTGATACCAACTGTGACGCCCCCAAAATAGGTCCAAACCACCCAACCTATTCTGAGTCGCCAAATACATGGTACAGAAAACAACTACAACTTCATTATCACAATTGTCATGCAAAATACAACAACACATATGTTGTGACTTTTGATACAAATATATATACCAACTGTGACTCTTGATGTGACGCCCCCAAAATAGGTATACACAACACCCATTCTGAGTCGCCAAATACATGGTACAAGAAGCAAACTACAACTTCAATAATACAAATGTCGTGTGAAATACGACCATATATACTGTGAGTTTAAATACAGATATTGCCATCTAGACAATATCCACACGCAAATAAATCCCCATCATAATTATTGTTACATTATTTTACAAAAATGGTGAGGACTACTAAACAACTCTTTTCTAAAACCTTCATTCCATACCCAGACTTCGCATCGCTATATTCTCGCCTCCCCGAGAAGAAAAATGGAACAACAAGGAAAAGGGTGAGCTCAACTAGCCCAAAGAAGAATACTACTATGACTAAGATAATATACAACAAATTATCGTTAGTCTCCAACAGGAAAAATCGATAGAATACAATGACAACAAGTTTCGATCAATATTCGCGGTGAAATAATAATTCATAGAAGAGTTACGTAGAGAATGAAATCTACTATAATCTATGAATTTAACAATCCATCATCAATATTTTATCCTGTAACATCAATCAATATTCATCTCAAATCAAATATTCATCTTTGCACTACAGTGCCAAAGATATTCATCAATCGGTCATGTTCATCTCAACACTGCTCATCTTTGCACTAAAGGCTAAAGATATTCATCACGGTCATGTTCATTTAAACACTGTTCATCTTTGCACTACTGAAAGCCAAAGATATTCTTCAAAATCATTCATCTTTGCACTACAAAGCCAAAGATATTCAATAATATCATCATTTAAGACTGGGGATGATGAAAAATATTTTAAAGAACGAATCCGAAGGAAACAAAATGACAAGGATTAAGGATTCGTATTTGGTTTTATCCACGTCCAAAATACCTCAAAAATAATCATAGTGGTGTAAAATTCAAGAATGATCAAAACATGGATACAATCAAAGCTAGTATCCGAATAGATATTTTGGACAAAAAGAAGAAATATTATTTTTTTGGTGAATAGTGTCAGATATCGTGAATAATTCTTAGTATACATGAATAGTAACTCAGACACCAAAAGATAGAAATTCCACAAAAAAATATTTTCACGCTTCATGAATAGTACTTCGTGAATAGTAACTCATGAATAAGAACTTCGTGAATAAGAACTCGTGAATAAGAACCCCGACATGAAAAAGTTCCAAATTTGATAAAACTTCAGATCAACATTTCAAAGATAATGATATTGAAGAAATAATATCATTACGAAAAAAATAATATCCTTACCTCAAAATAACCGTACTTCCGATGATTTTCGGATATAGTCTTGTGAAACTTACATTCTGAATAGCAACTCTCAAAATATCAAAATACTCACAAAATACGCTTCGATAATCTAGAGAAAGAAAACTTGTTTCGGTGTGATTTTCAATTCTAACCTAAGCGCTTTATTTATAGGAAAATGCTAGAACGCCATAGAGACTAAAATAATAAAGAATTATTATTTCTTACCAATTCTTCTACGCACACCACAATGATTCAAAGCATGCTAGCCATCTTGGAAAAAAATAGCGACCCACATGTAATCAACACCAACCAAAGTGGGTCCCACCCATAAATTTAATAAAAATCATTTTATTTTCCTAAACTTCAGTAAATTCATAGAAAATAGACCGGGTTATCGAGAAAAATACTAATTTTATGTCCATTTTGTTTGAAATCAATTCTCTACAACTTCTGTAAGAAATTTTTCCAAATTCCAAACGAAAAATGACCAAAATCGGTATACTGGATAAGTTTTCTAATTTCCTTCTCTTCCCTTTCTCTTTCTTCCTTTCCCATAATTCTCCACTAACTCTCTCTCTTCCCCTACTTTCTTCTCTTACCCCCACCACTTCTTCCACACACACACACAAATACGTATATATATATATATATATATACATTAAAATATTTACAATTATTAAATGATTCCAATTCTATCTTCTCTCTTCCACCTCATCTATTTATAACCCATGAATTTATTGTAAAAATATCACCATCAATATATTATTAAAATAATATATTTAAATGAATTATTTTATCGTAAAAGATAAAATATTAATTTTCAACAATTGTCATTTTAAATTTTTTCTCCATCTATATCCATATAAAATCAATATTTTCCTCATCATATGAATCAATAATTAATTATTCACAAATAATATTACGAGAATCACAATATTGACAACCGTGCGCTCCTGGAAAGAGGGGCTTTCCAATAAGGATCTCTCTCTTCTTGGCGCCGCAATTAGGTGACCAAACCTCTCCTTAGATGTAACTTTCTAGACATTGCCAATAATGTTATCTAATAATATTATTCAAATAATATGAATTATTGATCCGATAATGGAAATACTTGTGCGTTGACAATTATTGAAACAAAGAATAATATAAAATACCAACGCAAAGAATTATTGAATCAATAAAATAAAATCTTCGAATAAGAATTAATTCTGTAACAATTATTGAGTAGTGCCTTCTTACGTAAGGATCAATAATTGATGCAATACTGCAAAGCATCTTCAACCACGCCAGACATCAGATTATAACCACCGGGTATTCCAACAGTCTTAATTGGTAATAACTACGCCAAGTTATTTTTAACCAACTTATATTTGTCGTTTTCTTCATCCAATCGCTTTTCGTTATGGGGCCCACACATGGGTTGGCGCTACTGTCAGATTTAATATTCTCGACAATGCTGAATATTCCACGACCAAACGAATATTCCCCACAATAATGAATATTTTATAACCACTTGCTTATTTTGAAATATTTATGTATTTAACCCTTAACTATCCACATTAATCAAATCAACCCTTACTATTTCAAAATAATAAATAAAGGAAATTCCTTTTTATTTAAAAAAATTTCGGGGTCTTACACTTGACACCAACTTGGATAGCATGTCACAATGACACCTTACATAAAGGTACAGTCAAAAACTATTTTAGAAATTAAATTCTTTGGAAAGTGCTTAAGGAAACCTTCGTACATGGGAGGCCATGCGTCTAGGTTATGATAGATATCATATGTCCACAGAATTATCCTTGGTTGACCCAATAGTCCCCAAAGAAAAACGAGAAGATTACTATCATGTTCTTTCCAATGGTGAGTCTTCTCTTGACATATAACTATCTCCACTTTCTGCAATTGAAAATTATATTTCAACCAAACTCTAAGATCATATAGGTAGTGCTCGTAGATATACTCGGTAAGTGGATGTGCACAACCCTGTCTTATGATAACAAGAGGTTGTATGTCATTAGACATTTTGTATGATAGTGGCAAAACACCCTTCTAAAGTTGGGTTCACGTCACCCTATTCGGTTCACAAAAATTAAATATCAAATGACGTATACAATACGACACACTTATCTAAAGTTCTCAATAAAATTATTTCCATACTATTTAGGGAGAACCTCAACAGCTATAGACCACCGTTCTATTCCCCTTTTATCCCCGCTCGACCCAGCAACAATCTTATTACCTGAAAGGAATTGTGAAGCAAAAGGGTGAGCACAACTAGCTCAATAAAGAATATCATAACTTAAGATAATTAAATTATCAATAGCCTTCGTCAATAATAAATCAGAGATTTAGAACATATGGTAGATGATAAAACTTTTCAACCATAGTTGCAGCGGAATGAGCAATCCATTAAAAGAGTCAAATAAACCATAAAGTCTATTATCTTCTCCATGTTAAAAGTTCACTAACAATGTTTTATCCTTGTAACATCAATCAACAGTTCTTGTCCACATTCATGTGAATAAATCATAATCATAATTGTGGTTCTAAATTCCTCTTCTCATCCAGGACAAAGATAATTTTCATCACATGTCTTTACTTGAAACATCAAAGATCATGATTATACCAAATCACAGTTCCTGTTCATAATACTATTAATAAATTCATCTTAATTTGCACTATGGGCCAAAGATATTCATCAACAAGACATCTTTGCACTACGGGCTAAAGATATTCAAAAATAGGTCATCTTTGCACTACAGGCCAAAGATATTCAACAACAGATCATCTTTACACTACAGGCCAAAGATATTCAACAACAGGTCATCTTTGCACTACGAGCCAAAGATATTCAACAACAGGTCATCTTTGCACTATGGGCCAAAGATATTCCTAACTCAAAGAAATACATAATCATTTCAAAATTTATATAAACCATAATTATAACCATGTTGATCAATTCACGTTTGCACTTAAGCTAAAAATATTCAATTATAAATTCAATGGTCATGATCATACCAGTCAACGATTTAACTTTGCACTACTGGCCAAAGAGAACCCATAGTCACGATCATACTAATAATCTACCCATCTTTACACTCAAGTCAAAGAGAAATTTCTTCATCAGGATTATAAAAATGTTATATATGATAATAAAAACAATATGATCAAAACATGGAATTAATTTCAAGAGTAAGATCCATAAATCAACGATAATTTGGTCAGAAAAAGAAACCAATTTTGTCGTGAATAGTACCTTGTCACGAAAAGATAAGGTTTCACAAATAAATCCAAATAAATATTTATAACACCTTAATCCAAATGTTATAAATCGCTTAATAATCTCATAATCTAATATTATTAATATTACAACAATATTTTAATCATTTCTTAAACTTATAAATAATTTATTTTAATTGTTTACACTTTACTAATTAATGCATTTAATCATCCTAAAATGCCAAACTCATAAGATTTCATAACCAATAACCAAAACCCTCATCAAAAATCTGCATATACCTCATATAGGATTTTCAAGCTATAAAATCATATTTTTTAATTTTCTTACTTCACATAACATATTTAATTCATTTACTCATAACTAGTCCATTTTTCTGAAAAATACCAGATCAGTCTCAGAAAATTTTCTTTTCTGGGATTTAGCAGAATATAGTCCCATATTGAACATATATTTTCTCTCGAATTTTTAAAATTCATTTACTATTTTTCATATATGCAAAATCGCCAAATATTTAGACATTTATCATAAACTCGTACTTTTGTCCAAAATTCTAAAATTTACAGAGTATACTGTCATTATATACATGTACTCCTCAATAAAAATTTCACCAATTTTGGAGTTAACCACAAAGAGTTAAAAGGGTTTACTTTTAAAATAGTTTTTTCCTATAAAATTCATAACTCCTAATCTATACATCCAAAAATCTCTATTTTTGGACACAATCTAGAAAACTCATCAAATTATCATTTCAAATATTTCCAGAATTTTTGAGTGTCAGAAAAATTACGAAACATGAAAAACATAATAACCCTTACAATCCCTTACCTCAAAAGAGAAGTATTTCTGACTGAAATATCGGATGAAAAATCGAAGGAAACTTGCACTAAAAAACAACTCTCAAAGTATCTAAATACTCACAACAATATGCTCGATAATATAGAGAGAGAAAACTTATGTTACTGGTGTGATTTTTAATTTTAATATAAGCACCTATTTATAGGAAAAATGCTAGAACGCCAAAGGAGACTAGATTAATAAAATAATATATATAATTTTCCCTCTTCTACGCCGACTCTTGCTGAAAAATCTGAGCAGCCAACATTGAACAAAATTCAGCACATGCTTTCAAAAGAAACAAAAGTGGTCCCACCCATAATTTTAATAAAAAATTATTTTATTTTTTGAAACTTCAGTAATTCTTAATAAATAGCCATTTTATCAGAAAAATACGAATTTTATGTCCATTCCACACGAAATCGAATTCTCTACAACTTTGTAGCTTTAAGTTTTTCCAAATTCCAGACAAAAAATATCTGAAATCCACAAACGGATGATTTTCAATACCTCTTAAAATTCATAACAAATCATACGTCAATTTTTAACAGTTCAAAATTTGTGGATATATACTCAACTTATATATGTATAACATATCCAAAAATCACAACGATCCAACGGTCGGATTAAAATTATAACTCACGCAATAGATCTTTAAGAACACCAATTTGATCTTTTAATACCTCCCATCCGACAAACTACTGATAAAATACCTCCACATTAATTCTTTCATTTATAACCACATAAATAAATCCATCATTTATATCTGCATCAAATAAATATTTCCTTATCATATAAATCAATAATTAATTATTCACAAATAATATTACAGAATCACAATAATGACAACCAGGTAGTTCCCAAGAAAGAGGGGCTTTTCGATAAGGATTCTCCTTACTGGCGCACAATTAGGTGACCAAACCTCTTCTTGACAGAACTTTCTAGACATTGCCAATAATGCTATCTAATAATATTATTCAAATAATATGAATTATTGATCCGATAATGGAAAATACTCGCAAAGTGACAATTATTGAAACAACAATAATATAAAATATCAACGCAACAATTATTGAATCAATAAAATAAAATATTGAATAAAGAATTACTTTGTAACAATTATTGAGTAGTGCCTTCTTATGTAAGAATCAATAATTCCAAAATACTTGTGGCAATACCGCAGTGCTATTATGCAACCACGCCAGACATCAGATTTTAACCACCGTGTATTCCAACAAAGTGTTAATTGGAATAATTATTAAATCGTTATTTATAAAAACTCAAACTTGTCATTTTCTTCATCCGGCAGTTATTCTATTATGGGGCCCACAAATGGATGCGCCGTCGTACGAATATTCTCCAATAGCAAGAATATTCCACGACCAAACGAATATTCCCCGACAACAATGAGTATTTTATAATCACTTGCGTATTTTGAAAATTTTCATAAATTACCCTTAACTTTAACTTTTTATCAATTTAACCATTTACTGAATAATAATTATAAGAAAAATTGAATACTTTTATTTCATAAAATTCGGGGTCTTACAAAAGCCGTACGCAACCTTCCTCCAAATAATTGGTGTTATGATGAGGATTCCAAGATTGATGAGGTTCCCGAGCCAAATCTACAACTAGATTAGACACGAGATGTTGAAAAAGAGGAGACAAGTGGGGATAATGAAAATAAGGTCGGTGAAGAACTAACTATGAGCACTAACGAGGATGAGTCGATGTTCTTAGTGCTCCAAGTTCCTTCTCCGCCAAAGATCAAGGGTCCAGTTAGATTTGCAAAATCGTGCCCACTTGGTAGTCATATCGTCGATAAGGCTCTTTATGACATGAGAGCTAGTACAAATGTAAAGCCATGGTGGGATGAGGAGGAAAAGATAGAAGAAGAGCCCATTGTTCTTGCCAAGCCTCAAAGCCCCAATCGAATCATAGGATTAACGGACGGAAAAGCACCTAGTTATTCAACATTCTCAATTGGGCACATATTTAAACAAAGCATGCTAGGTGACTTTAATTCGATAGCCATCATAAATGGGAACCTACCAAAAGCTACATTATTTCTGATGGATGGAGGGATCCTCAATTATCGAAGAGGAATTGGATAGCGTTGACCAGACAAAGTCAGGCTGAAAGACTGTAAATTAGGCGTTAACTGGGAGGCAACCCAAGAATTTTTTTTTATATGCTTTCCTAGTTTATTTAGTAGATAGGAATCACGTTATATTCCAAAGTTCTATTATAATCCATGTTGTCTCTCTTCATTGCAGGTATTGGAGGTTCAATGGATAGGAAAATGATCGTCGGCGCCATCGCCACCATCACTTCACGCTTAGCTGATTACAGGGAAGTTCTCTTCTACTTACCGCTATATTTTACAATGAGGACATTGTAATTGCTGAGTTTGGGGGAGTTTAGTTTAGTTCTTCATTGCATGTTTAGTTTTATGTTTATGTTATATTATTTTGCATATGTTGCTAATTTAGTTTAGGTTCATTATTAAAAAAAATCAGAACAAAAATTCAAAAATAATAGTTAGTTACTATGTTCATCTTGCATGATTCCAGCTGTTAGATAGTTCAGTTTATTTTTGCCAATGATGAGAATGGAATTAAGTAGACAAGTATAGTACTAATTATTAGAGATTTGATGTGATTTCTTGTTATGAATTGAATCTTTTCCTGTTTGCAACTGGTATAATCAAGGTTAGCACGTTAGAAACATCCTTGTTGATGGATTGAGTTTAAATTGATACATAATGGGACTCTAAAGGATAATGCTAGTTTGAATGAAAGAATGACAAGAATAAGTAGTGATGGCTAAAGTTAGACAAGAACCTAAGTTTGGGGGAATATTTGGGGTATATAAGATATATTATAAAAAAAAGTATGAATAAACACCGTGGCGTGTTTGTCTAATTTTGTGGCCTTTATTACTTGAGTAAGTAAGCCCGAGGGGATTGTCTTTACACCTAGTGCCCTAAGGTATTAATGGTCTGGGAGTCGTTGGTCGAAAGCTCGTTAAGGTAGCATTGAAAAGCCTAAGGGAATAAGACATTGCATAGTTATATGTATATAAACCAAAAGAAAAAAAATGAATAAAATGGGAAATAAGAGCAAAAAGCCCCCGTAGATGAAAATAAAGCATAAGTATCCCATGTTGACCCTCGATATTGGTAATTATTTGATTTTAGTTGGATCTAGCTTGTTTTTGAATTTCTTGAGTTTACACTGTATGATGCCTTCGAAGAGACTTGTTATGTGTTAAATTTGATTTTATTTCAGTTAACATTGTTGTGGAGCACACACGCACTATATTAGTGATAACAGTTTAAGATTTGGTGATTGACTAGGAAATTGTTGATTGGTTTTGATATGATGTATTATCATGTTTACTTGATTTCTCTAAGGCCGGTTGAATAGACTTGTGTTTATCAATACTGCTGGATTCGTAGGCATATAGATTAGTTGCATTTCATTTCATTGCATAACATTGTTGTTTTGTGTTTTTGCTTGAGGACAAGCAAAGGATTAAGTTTGAGGATATTTGATAAATAGATTTTATACCTACTTATTCGGTATCTGTTACTTGAATTAGTTGCTTAATCTCATGTTTCTTAGTTATTTTTCATGCATTTTGTGTTCATTTTGTAGATTGTATGTTTGGGAGCTGAAATCTCAAAGAATTGGTATGAAATCGCAAAGAAAAGTAAACCGAACATCGTTTGGGCTTTCATGTTCATTTCATGTTTTTGTCTTGGAACTTGGCTTATATTGTAAAGCTTCTTCTTAGCTTTCCAGAACATCTTGAATCATTCCAATCGGAGTTCAGATGCAAGAGTTATGACATTTGTACCAACGGACGTCGAACGTCACTATTTTGGGTGGCCATTTGCATAGCAGTCACTTCCAGCCCAATTTCTACCATCATCCATTCATTATTTCTCAATTCTCAAAGAATTAAAGTTGTAGATCTCGTCGATATCTTCGATTTGATAGGTGGAAAGCCCCGTAACTCCTCCCGGATCAAACGTTATGACCGTTTTACCAGAGGATGCTGTGACAGAAAATGGACCCCCGCTGGGGTGGGCTTTTCCTTCACAAAATGCCCACCGGGGCGGGCATACCAGCTGCAAAACAATAGTATAGCCTGCTGGGGCGGGCCCTTTACAAGGCTAGACCCCCACCGTGGTGGGGGGTATACGCAGAAAACTCAGTTTTTGTCCAAATTTGAGTTCGGGAAGGATTGTTTCGATCCGATTGACTCAAAGACTTTCAAGAGGACTTAAAGACATATAAAGAGGCATATAAAAGGAGTAGAATCACAAGGATTAGAGGGGAGATTAGAGGAGAAAGATGATTCCATTAGATTAGATTAGAGTAGATTAGATAAAAACACTAGTTCTAATGAGTTTTGGAGATTGAAGTAACTTGGAGACCATTGAAGATTCAAAGTAGGAGCAAGGAGGGAGCTTCAAATCTACAGACAATAGATTATATCTTCTCATCTTCTTCTATCTTTGTCTTTTAATGTGTATTCAAGTGTGAATTCTTAGTTTTAATTCAATGAACTAATTCTTTGTTTGAGATTACAATGGATCTTATTGTGTAGTTTATTTTAATATTCCTCGCTATCAATTATTATGTTCTATTGTGAGGATTGTCTATTGTGATTTGGACTTAATTGCTTAATTGCCTAGCTAACAATTACCGTGATAATCTATATGAACTCGAGAGATGAAGTATTGATTTAGATCTGATCATGATAGCATGTGTTTGTGATTTCTGCATAGATAGAATTCACGATTCGTGTTTAGGATAGAGATAAGCCTTTACGCCATATGTAATCTTATAGAGAACTTGTGCTTTAAATTCTTTTAATTGTAATTCACATAGAGATATAGTGGATTAGTTAATTAGGGTGTCTTGCTTAATTCTATCATCTGTGGATTTAAGTGAATATGGGTATTATGCATCGAGAGGTGGTTTTATCTGCTTTAGTGTTCTTGATTAACAATTCAGGATAGAGAATAATTGATGAGAAGTGTGTTAACTTAAATGAAGCAATAATTGAAGTTGTGAACTTAAATCTCCATAATCTTAATTTAACTAGTGGAATTTAATAGTAGTTTAATTTATATAATTTTAAATTCATTCGTTTAAATAAGATTGAGTTGGTTACGGGTTAATACTTGGTGATTTTGTATTAATAATTCCTAGTGGGAACGATACTTTACTTTCACTTTATTACTTGTTGACCACGTATACTTGCGTGTTGTGCGTAATTAGATTTTACCCAACAAATTTTTGGCGCCATTGCCGGGGATTAATTTAGTATAGATCTTAATATTTTTACAATATCAGTTTAATTAATCCAGTTTTACTTAAACATTTTTTATTTTTGTTTTGTTCCTCTTACTTCAGGTGTTTGAAGTAGTTTATGCAAACTCGGTCCAAAAATCTGCATTTCTTTGCTTCGAGAGACGACATTGAGAAAAGGTTCCAGAGGTTAAGTAAGTGAATCAAGGAAACGAGGCAAGAATTTGAAACATCTGAGAAAGAAGAGGAAATGGCAGCCGAAGATCAGAAAGCATTAAGGGACTTCGCCACACCCAAGGTGACTGAACTGCGCTCAAACGTTACCAGGCCCGCAATAGCTGCAAATACATTTGAAATCAAGCCTGGGTCGATTCAAATGATTTAGAATTCAATTCAGTTTGGGGGATTGGCAAATGACAATCCGAATGAATATTTAGTCAGCTTTCTGGAGATTTGCGACACCTCAGATGATGCGGTCAGACTTCGCTTGTTCCCATTCACTTTACGGGACAAGGCGAAGAGTTGGTTGCATTCTCTACTGCTCGGATCAATCACTACGTGGGAAGACCTAGCTCAGAAATTCCTTGCCAAATTCTTCCCACCGGCGAAAACTGAAAAGATGAGGAACGAGATAACGATGTTTGAACATCAATATGGGGAGTCGTTATATGAGGCATGGGAGAGATACAAAGAATTGCTTAAAAAATGCCCCCATCATGGATTGCCCAAGTGGCTACAAATGAATACCTTTTAGAACGGACTACACGGGAATCTTAGAACGAGTATTGATGCAGCGTCGGGCGGAGCATTCATGGCTGAGAGTTACGAGGAAGCCTAAAATTGTATTGAAACCATGGCGGCCAACAACTACCAGTGGCCTACAGCAAGAATGACATAGGCAAAGGCAGCTGGGGTTTTGGAAGTAGATGGGGTGACAGCTATACAAGCACAGATTTCTGCGCTGTCCAAGAAATTAGATGCCATGACTGGGGCTCAAGTATAGCAGGTTACGGTAGTATGTGAATTGTGTGCGGGTGAGCACCTAACGGATCAATGCGCAATTAATCCAACATCTATGCAGTTTATGGGCAACTATAATAGAATTCCACAGAATACATATCAGAATACGTACAATCAAGGGAATAGGAATCATCCGAATTTCTCATGGAGCAATAATCAGCAACATCAAGCTCCACGACAGTCATATCCCCTAGGTTTTCAGAATCACCAACAACCGGTTCAACATCAGGAAAGGAAGTCAGATTTCGAGGAGATGGTGTCAAAGTACATAACTAGCAATGAGATAGCAATGAAAAATCAAGCAATGGCCATCAAGAACTTGGAAAATCAGATGGGGAAAATCGCCTTAGTATTAAATAACAGGCCACAAGGGACCTTACCGAGTGACACTAAAAGAAATCCAAAGGGAAATTATGAGCAGTGTAATGTTATTATGCTTAGGAGTGGTAAGGAGTTGGCTTCCAACTTGGATAAGAAAGCTAGTAAAGAAGATAAATGTGAGGAGGAAGAAAAAGAATTAGAAAAGAAATGTACAGAGAAGATGGTGAAAAAAGCAAAGGAAGATAACCAAATGAAAGTTACACCACCTGTGCCATTTCCTCGAAGGCCAGAAAGTGACAAGTTAAAGAACCAGTTTTCAAAGTTTATGGATATATTCAAATAATTACACATTAATATTCCATTTGTCGAAGCACTTGAGCAGATGTCAAGTTACATTAAATTCATGAAAGACATACTGTCGAAGAAACGCAAGCTCAACGACTTCAAAACAATGGCGTTGACCGAGGAATGCAGTGCAATACTACAGAAAAAGCTCCCTCCTAAATTGAAAGATCCGGGAAGTTTTACAATTCCTTGTGCAATTGGCAATCAAGATGTGGGAAGAGCTCTATACGATTTAGGAGCGAGTATAAATCTTATGCCACTGTCCATTTACCGAAAATTGGGATTAAAGGAATCAAAACCAACTAATATTAGTCTACAACTCGCGATAGATCAATAACATACCTGTTAAGAATAGTTGAAGACGTATTGGTCAAATTTGACTCACTGATCTTTCTGGCTGATTTTGTGGTACTAGATTATGAAGAAGATAAGAACATCCCAATCGTCTTGGGACGACCATTCTTGGAAACTGGACGAACACTGATTGACGTGCCTAACAGAGAACTGATTATAAAAGTGTTTCATCATGTAGTTAAGGTAAAGGTGTTCAAGGAAATCCCAGTCCCGACTGACAAGGAAGAGTGCGAATTGCTCAAGAATTCTACACGTGTCAAGTTCACGTGTCGAGTGAACGGGCATGCAATACAATAATGTTGGTGTTGTGCGATAAATAATTATCAGGCCGCAGTTAACCCAACCGATCCGAGATCAAACAAGAAGTAGTCAGGCTGAACGACTTAAAATCAAGCTCTAATTGGGAGGCAACCTAATCTTTAGTTTATTTATCGTATTTTTCATTCATATTTGTTAAAATATAGTTTTTATTAAGTCACTAGGTAGTATAATACAATAAAAGTCTCGTTAATTTCTCTATAATACATGATGTTATCAACAACTCACTAATTCTCATGTTTTATATCGTGCAGGATGGACAAAGGATCATTATGTGTGTACAATGAAGCAAGGTTGAGAAAATAGGGGATTTTGGCAGAAGATGTGCCCGCCGGGGCGGGTTCATTTTGTACTACAACCCTCGCCGGGGCGGGGGTCCTCAACTTCACATTACAGTAGCCATGTCCGTCGGGGCGGGCCTTCTAAGTCTAGTACCCCCCAACTGGGGCGGGGGTCCAAAACTCAACATACTAACCTAGCAGTTATGTAGCCTCTCCCTATGACCAATGCCCACTAATTCATTAAAATTCCAACCACGACCCACTACCACCACTTCTATTCCCCACTACTTCCTTCACTCCATTAATCTCACCACCTCTTCACTCCACCAATAGAATTCATTCCACCACCTCTATATATATTACTACATCTCCTACCATAATTCTCACACAAATTGAAGTGGGCATTCCTAGAGGTTACTTGAGAGCTAGAGAGGATCAAATTGAAAAGTTTGGGGGAGAACAAAGGCAAGTCAAGCAATAGAGAGAACATGTCTTCGCAGCCAACTTCGAAATGTCAAAGGGGAAATAGTTCAAGGTCTTCACAACCAACCCGGACCTTTGATCGCCGGAAATTCGTGAGTGCCACCGCCACCGACTGGTATGATTACATGCTTACCAAGGCCCTTACACCGAAGAGAGGGTTGGCACCGGATCCTAATGATGGGGAGATGATGCCTCAAATTTATCAAAATGGGTGGACAAAATTTTCTGAAGAGCCGGATCCCGCTGTGGTCAACATTGTCAAGGAATTCTATGCAAACGCTGAGGATAAAGCTCCATTCCACGCGTTTGTACGAGGTCACTTGGTTCCATTCAGTGCCGATGCAATCAACACCTACTATCAATTAAGGGTACCTCGCTACTGCCACTATGCTTACCTACGAGAATCTGATCCTGACTATGATGCAATAATCACGGAGATGACAAACCGGAACATCTTGGATCAAAGGTCGGAAGGGAGGCACAGTGTTCTATAGCAAGGACCTTAGCTGGTATAGAAAAATATGGTATGCATTCCTATGCGCTAAATTGCTTTCGTCCCAACACACCTCGGACGTGACCAAAGAGAAGGCGTTCTTGTTATGCATTGAATTGTGCAAGATTTCATTATCGACGCTTCTGGCCATTATCTGCTTCTCCATCCATGGGTGTTTACGTGGAAATTTTTCCGGCGGTGTGCCACACCCAAAGACTCATATGTGGATTATTAGTCGCAATGTAGGGTGAGATGGTCAACGATGAGCCCACACAAATGCCGCTTCGCGTTGCTTGATTCTAGAATGATAAATACGGTATTCTCAGATGTAAGGTGGAGGCGAATCACCTCCACGTGGTCTGGGCTTTATTTTTTGGTCGGCTTCGGAAGACGAAGTTGATGCTATAGAGGCATTGGAGGATGATGATGAAGCTACTGGAGATCAAGGGGCCGAGCAGGTACCGCAGACCGAGGCACTATCTAGTCCTCAGTTCCTTGATTTCCAAATTCAAATGAATGCACACAACAAGGCGGCACGTCGGGAAATGCGGCGGTTAGAAATGAGGCAAGATCACATGTTTGATGCTATGAACGCCTCTTTCGCCTCACTCAACACAACCCTTCAAAGCTTCAACCCGGTGGCCCAATTTCTATATCAGTAGCCTATGCCAATGCCGAGGTTTCCACCAAGTGATTCAGACGAAGAAGATCAACAACCACCTCCTCAGACTTAAGCGATAGCAGGGAAGTCCTCACGTACTTAAATTTAATTATTCATTCAATGAGGACATTGTATTACTTAAGTTTGGGGGATTTAAATTTATGTTTGCATGCATATGTAGTACTTAGGTTTGCATTTTGTCAGTTTAATTTCAATGTTGCATAGTAGCTTAGGTTATTTTTGTCATTGCATTGTTTTTAGTTTTGTAAATAGTGCATTTTGTTATCTATAAAAAAAATTAGTTAAATATTGTGTTTGCATAAGTCCAGCAATGTTGTAGTTCATGTTATTTGTGGGCCAATGAGGAGATTGATAATAAGTTAACCAATACAGCGTTGATTACTAGAATTGTGATATAATTTCTGTTATGAGTCAAATATTGAGCTCGTTTGAAACTGGTATAGAAAAGGCTAGCAAGATTAATAACATCTTTGTTAACTGGTCAGTTCAAATTGAAACATAAATAGTCTCTAAAGGATAATGCTAGAGTAAATGAGAAAACAACAAGGATAAACAGTAAAGGCAAAAATTAGACAAGAACCTAAGTTTGGGGGATGATATGTGGGGTATATAAGCTTTATCTATATAAAAAAAAGAGTATATATATCGTGACTAGTCTTGTTTCGGGGCCTTTGTTACTTGAGCAAGTACGCCCGAGGGGATTGTCTTTACACCTAGCCCCTAAGGTCTTTTATGGTCTGGGAGTCGTTGGTTGAAAGCTCGCTAAGGGGTAGCACTATCAGCCTAATGGGATGAGACATTACACAGTCATGTATGTATATTAAACAAAAAGAAGAAAAGAAAAAATATATATAAATAAAGTATTAATACCCTGTGTGAACCCTTGGGATTAGTAATTGCTTACTTTTAGTTGGAGTTGTCTATTTTTGGGAATTTTTAAGTTTGCACTGTATGATTCCTTCTAAGAAATTGATTATGTATTGAGTTTGAGTCCGTAGCAGTTATCTTGGATGTTGTTCACATACGCACACTATACCAGTGATGATGGCTTAAGATTTGAGGATTAAACAGAATTGTAGATTGGTTTTGGTGATTGATATTGTATAGTTGCTTGTTTTTGCTGAGGCCGGAGAGATAATCTTGATTCTGCAATACTGATGGATTTGAAGTATATAAATTAGATCATGTTCATTTCATCTCGTTGTATTGCATAGCATGTAGTTGTTTTGTGCTCGAGGACTGGCACGGTTTAAGTTTGGGGGATTTTGATAAATGGATTTTATATACGCGAATCAGTGATCATTTCATGCTTATTTATTGCTAAATTCTTGTGTTCATGTTTATTTTCATTTGTTTTATGTTATTTTATATGTAGGATGGTTGTTGCGGCATTTAACATGTATTTGGAGTCAATTGGGATGATTTGGAGTCAATTGGTGCAAGTTTGAAATAAATCATGAAGCTCAGCAAAGGTTTTAGCAGAACAGACCCCTGTCAGGGCAGGCCTATTTCTAGTGTATACCCCCGCCAGAGCAGGGGGTCTTCATCAGGAACTAGCAGAAAGGTAGCCACGGCCGGCTGATATTTAAGACATACACCCCGTAAAATGAGGTGTCAATCTGTAGACTTTTGTTAAGCTTGAAACTCTTCTTGGGCATGGATTCTAGCTTATTGCATGGTAATGGAACTCTAAAGAGATGGAATTTCGGTTGGGACTTGTGTGTTGGATATCTATTACTCAATCAACAACAAATTATTACAACACACAAGGCACATTACGAAGATAAAGCGAAGTTTTTCTAAGCAAGTATTGGAGGAGTATATTGAGGAGATTTTCGAGACGATTGCAATTCTAGGCTACGTGAAGGGTATTTTTCAATATTCTTCTTCTTAGGCTATTATTTGTAATTGAAAGAATGATTTCTATGGTTTATTCAGTGTTTATTTCGTTTATGAAGAACTAATTCACTTTTTAGGCTTATGATGGATCTTTGAGTGAATCGATGATTTTGTAACTTTGATTTCCAGTTCAATAAGCTATTTTCCAGTTTATCTATATTAATTTGAGCTTGAATTTATGAATTGCCTGATCAACAATTCTTTGTGGATTTGTATGGATTCAAGAGAGGATATTCAAATCTAGACTTAGTTAATATAGCATGTGTTCATGAATTTTATGAATAGCAGAATCTTGATGAATGTTAAGGTAGAGATATGCTTAACATCTCATGTAATTGGATAGAGAACTTAATCTTAAACCTTCTTTAATTGTAATTCACATAGAGATATAGTGAGTTAGTTAATTAAGGTGTTTAACTTGTTTCTATCTTAATTGTGGATTTAAGTTAATACGGTATTAGTGCATCGAGAGGTGGTTAATACTACGTTCGTGTTCTTGATTAATAAACTAGGATAGTGAATTGATTTAGAATAAAGGTGTTAAAATCAGAGTTAAGCTTAAGGTGAAATCATAAGTCTAATTCTCCATTAATTGTTTGAAATTCTAGATTTTGATGTTTATGAATGTTTTGTAGTAGTTTGTTATTCTTTAATTATAATTATTGAGTTGAATAGTTTAATAAAATTAGGATTAATAGGAAATTGGTACTTGTGAGTTTAAGATTATTGCTAGTTGATCTATGTGGGAATGATACTCTACTTATCACTTTATTACTTGTTGACCACGTATACTTGCGTGTATTGTGTATATAGATTTTACCCAACAATCATGAAGCACCGAGTTCGGGTTTTAAATACCTGAATTTGGGGGCGTCACAGACGATGTCTAGAAAGTTCTGTTAAGGAAAGGGGTTAAGTCACCTAATTGCGCGCCAATAGGGAGAAATCCTTATCGAAAAGCCCCTCTTTCCTGGGAATGATCTGGTTGTTAAATATTGCGAGTTATAATAATGATGATAAATGTTGTTAAAAATATGTTTTGTGAAGCCAGGTGAGTTAAGATAAATAGAGGGGATTTTTATGAAGTATTTGTTGTAAATTTGGCTTATTATTTCGACCCCAACTTACCCATTTTTCAAAACTATCGGTAGAAGTTATCTCAGTTTTGTTATATATATATATATATATATATATATTATAATAAGATTTTTTTTATATAAAATAGAATACATTATATTTTATTATGCATAGTATTTGCATAGTGTCTACATAGTATTTGCATAGTGACTACATAGTAAAATCAAAAAATTCGCCAGAAATCCGTGACAGTTACTATACAGTCCGTGATTTTTCCTTTACTGTGCATCCAAATAGTATCCAGCCAGTCTCCTATAAATAGGATGCTCAGTTTAGAAAAAAAAAATCACACCAGAATTAGAAAAATTTTCTTCTATAATATTGAGCGTATTTATTTAGAGTTTAAGGAAGCTTTTAGTGTAAAAAATAGTGAAAGTTTTCTTCAAGAATATATTCACTATACCATTTAGAAATACTCTTCTTTTGAGGTAAGGGTATTATTTATTTCATACGATATTATTTTTCGTATTCATAAGAAATTTTATTTCGTTTAATATTCGTAAGAAATATTATCTTCGCTTAATATTCATAAGGAATATTAATTTCGCTTAATATTCATAAGGAATATTATTTTCATTCAACAATTGTAAGGGATGTTATTTTTGTTCAATATTAATAAGAAATAATATTTTCTTCCATACTCTGTAGTATGTAAGTAATATTATTTCATTTCAGATTCCAAATTCTACACTCATTTTGTACTTGCTTCTATACTCCTTCAAAATTAGTAGAATATCCTTGAAATTTGCGCTTCATCTAGTATCATTTCACAAAGATTTTTTTCTGAACATTCTTGTTAAATTTTAAGCTTTTCATGTCGGAGTACTATTTATGGGTACTATTCATTTATACGGCATTATTCATATGTATGGCACTATTAATACGTACGACATTATTCACAAAGTACTATTCTTGGGGTACTATTCACGAAGTGCTATTCACGGGGTACTATTCACTCGGGTACTATTCACCCGGTGTACTATTCATGATAAAAATGGATTTCTTTTCTGTCCAAATTATTTTTGATATGTGAATATTATTCTTTAATTTTACTCCACAAAGTAGTTATCATGTTGACAATTTGAACATTTTTAAACTTTGGATAAATTTAAAGTCTTTAATATTTATCCTTGATTTCATTTAATTGAATTCTTATATCATTGTCATCATCCTCATGTTTATATTGTGATGAGAGTCATCTTCGGCCAAGGGTGCAAAGATGGACTGTTGATTGGTATGATTATGGTCAGGGATTATTCGGTGTAATCATGATCTGTAATGTTACAAATGATGTGGTAAAAGTCCTCATTGGCCCGTAGTGCATTGATGGACAGATGTTGGTATGATCACGACCATGCATTCTCTTCGGCCAAGGGTGCAAAGATGAATTGTTGTTTGGCATGATCATTACCATTGATGATAACACAAATATCCTTGGCCCGTATTGCATGGATAATTCGTGGACGTGATACTAATGAATATCCTTGGCCCGTAGTGCATGGATAATTCAGTGATGTGGATTATTTATTAAGTTGAGTCTCAGCGATAAAATTGATGATAAACTTTTTAAATCATAGAAGATAGTAGATATCATGCTCTACTTGACTCTTCTAATGGATTCTTATTTCCGCTACAGTTGTTGATCTAAAAATTGTTATCTATTGTATTCTATCAGTTGTTATACTGTTGAAGGCTAACAATAATTTATTTTGCATTATCTTAGTCATAATATTTTTTACTGGGCTAGTTGAGCTCACCCTTTCTTTCATTGTCCTCTTCAGCAAATAAGAATATATAGCTGGGACTAGTCAAAGAAGGGAGTGATGGTCCGAGATGGTTGCCATAGTAGTCCTCACTATTCTATTAAATAGTGTGATAATAATTATAATGAGGATTGAATTTGAGTTTGGATATTTTCTACGAGACAATATTCGTATTGAAACTCAGCTATATATTATCGTATTTTGCACGACAGTTGTATAAATTAAGTTTGTATTTAAGTTGTGTACCATGTATTTGGAGACTCAGAATGGGTTGTGTATACCTATTTTGGGGGCGTCACGGTTGGTATCAAAGCTTTGGGATTATCCCTGGATGAGATGTGAGACTAGAACTCGGAGGGGAGAGAAGGGTAAATCCTTCGCTAGTATGACCTACCTAAACTTATTTGTTACTTAATTGGTCGGTCAGAATATAGGGATAATATGTGGCGTGTCAATTAACCCTTGTCTTGTTATAGTAAAATGGCATCTAAAAATGTTGAGATAAGCAATGGAGCACATGAGATCGTTGAGTCACCGCTGATCAATAACCAGAATAATGTGCACCAGGAAAGCAATAATCCTCCTATAAACAACAACACCGACCAAATGACGAACGATGGTATGTTTAGGAACTTTCTAGAATTTATGCAAAACCAAATGAGAGAGACTCGTGTTCAAAATATAGGTGAAAACACTGGCAACTCATAGCTGGTCGCTGATAAGCAGTTCAAGAAGCTGGGACCACTGAAGTTTTTGGGAAAGCCAGAACCACTTAAGACAAAGACGTGGATAAAGCAGATCACCAAGATATTTGATGTCTTGGAATGCTTAGAGGAGAAAATGGTTCCCTTCGCCACCTTTATGTTGTGTGAAGAAGCAGATTACTTGTGGGAATCTGTAAAACGTACTCATCTTTCTGCACTAAATATGTCTTGGAAGAAGTTCCAAGAATTGTTCAACGACAAGTACTTTCCTGAAAGTATTCATCACATGAAAAAGATAAAATTCATCAAGCTAGAGCAAAACAATATGACCGTGTCGCAGTACAAGGCTAAGTTTGTCGAGTTATCCCAATTTTCATCCCATTTGATAGATAATGAGGAGCGTATGACGCGAATGTTTCTAAGAGGTTTGAAACCCAAAATACGTCAATACCTTATTTCTCACAAACTTTATTTATATTTAGATGTCGTGAATAGGGCTCAGTTAGTGGAGCGTGATAATGAGTCAGCTCAACCAAAAGGTAACGACCAACAACACGATAATAATCATACCGGTAAAAATGACCATTGGAACAACGATAACCACCGTGGAGGAAATTATTATGCCAGAAATGGTAACCACTTCGGTGGTAATCATGGCCAAGATAATAGGAAAGGTGAACTAAGTGGGAACAATTTTAAAAAGAGAAGATTCAACGATGATGGAAAGACATCGATAGCGGCATCAGCACCCGTTTCAAAAGAAGGAGAACGGCCACCGGTCGTATGTTTCAAATGCTGACAAGAGAGGACACATTCGTCCAAACTGTACGTAGCAACCCAAAGCGTGTTTCAATTGCGGAAGAGAAGGTCACCTAGCTCGATTTTGTCATGTAGTGAAGTCAAGTCCAGCTGCGATGGTGACACCAAAAAATGTCCCAGACAAGTCAAAGTCGGTAGTTTAAGTGAGAGCGTTTATCGAGGAACCCGAACAAAGTTATCACGGGTAAGTTAATCATAAACTCTTGCGAACTCTATACCTTATTCGATACCGGTTCTACCCATTCTTTTATTTTTCCTATTTGTGCTCAATGTTTAAATTTAACTCCGAAGAAATTAGACTTTGACTTATCTTTTCACACTCCGTTAGGAGAAACCTTCATTACATCCACTATTTATAAATCTTGTTTAATTCAAATCGGCACCCTCACGTTACCTGTCGATCTCATCTCTTTAAAAATACTTGCCTTTGATTGTTTTCGGAAGGTTGTTGGTTTTCATATTCCTAACCAACCTGTTATACAAATTCAAACAACTAAATAACTAAAGTCAATCACTGTCATATTAAGCCATACGTAAAGATCCCCGAACCTTTCGCTGGTGACTTCCTTGAGTGGGATGCACCGAAGCTAGACTTTCCGTAAGGGACGCCATGAATAACGGTGGTAAGTTGATAGGTATCAATGTGAGGTGCTATCCAAGTATTGGATGAGAGTCACAGTTTTGAATGATATTTCTATCATTAATAAATTTCTTGACGTATAACCCGAAGAACTTTCTAGCCTAAGCGTGAAATTGAATTTTGTATCGACCTTGAACCCGATATAAAACCCTCAAATATTTCTTCACCCAAAACAAACGTAACAGGCACCGAAGACGTTGGCTCGAGCTGTAGAAAGATTACGGTAATACCATTCAATACCAACCTGGAAAAAAAATGAACGTGGTAGCTAACACGTTGATTAGAAGATCGTATGCGTTTACGAGTGCGATGTTGTTAACACAAAGACCCATTTGTATAACTTACAAATGATGGAGATAGAGTTAAAGATTCTAGGGACCCACGTGATGATGTCAAATATACGAGTAGAATCGACTTTAATCGATAAACTTAAAGCCGCTCAAGCTGCAGACTCAGAGCTGATGAATGTAAAGAAGAAGCTGCAAGAAGGCATTATTCTAGAAGCAAGAATCGACGAAGAGAAGAAATCTCAACCCTCGATTTTATTAGTTTATTTAAAATCCTCGATCGAGTAGGAACTATGGCCTACAGACTCGCCTTACTACTAAGTATGTCGAGTGTTCATAACATTTTTCACATATCGATGTTACGTAAATATGTGGATGACCCGAACTACATTATTGAATTAGAACTAGATGAGATAGCAAAAGATTTAACGTATGAGGAGATACCTGTTAAAATCTTGGATAAGAATGATCATATTCTATGCTCAAAGGTTATACCTCAAGAGTTAGAATCTGATGAGGTATCCTCACCTCTTCGACATACTAGGTACGTACGTCAATTTCGAGGACGAAATTTCATAAGAAGGGGAGGTTGTAAGACCCCAAATGTTATGAATAAAGATTTAATTTCTCAAAAAAAAAATTGAATATTAAGGTGTGGATTTAATATAATATTATAGTTGTGGGTAGTATTTACAAATTTTGAAAAGTATACAAGTTGTCATAAAATATTCGATTGGTCGGGAATATTCATTTTATCAAGGAATATTCGTACAACGGCGTAATCATTGGTGGACCCCACAACGGAATTACTGTCGGAGTTAGAAAACGACAGAAATAATTTTTATAAAATAACGGCGAAGGTTTTATTGTTAACTGTTGAAATACCCGGTGATAAAGGTACAATAATACGTGTGGTTGCATAGTAGCACACGGTATTGATTATTGATGCTTATGTGAGAAGTCACTCAGTTTATTTCAATTATTACCACAATAATTGCTGCATAGTATCTCACGTTATTTGATTCAATTATTGTCACAATATTAAGATGACAAAGTTATTCATATTATTATTTGCATTATTGACGATGTCTAGAAAGTTCTATCGAGGAAAGGGGTTTGGTCACCTAATTGCGCGCCAATAGAGAGAAATTCTTATCGGAAAGCCCCCTCTTTCCTGGGAATGATCTGGTTGTTAAATATTGCGAGTTATAATAATGATTATAAATGTTGTTAAAAAAGTATTTTGTGAAGCCATGTGAGTTGAGATAAATAGAGGGGATTTTTATGAAGTATTTATTGTAAATTTGGCTTATTATTTGGATCCCCATTTACCCATTTTTCAAAACTATCGGTAGAAGTTATCTCAGTTTTTTATATATATATATAAGAAAAAGGTTACCGGGGAGAGGGAATTTGTGTCAGATGGGTGGTGGTGACTTTATATATATATATATATATATATATATATAAGTTTTGTTTTTTATATAAAATAGAATATATTATATTTTATTATGCATAGTATTTGCATAGTGACTGCATAGTAAAATCAAAAAATTGGTCAGATATCCGTGACAGTTACTGTGCAGTCCGTGATTTTTCCTTTACTGTGCATCCAAATAGTAGTCATTCATTCTCCTATAAATAGGATGCTCATTTTAGAAAAGTTTATTGAGCGTATTTCTATAATATTGAGCGTATTTCTTTAGAGTTTAAGGAAGCTTTGAGTGTGGAAAATAGTGAAAGTTTTCTTCAAGAATATATCAGCTATACCAGTCAGATATACTCTTATTTTAAGGTAAGGGGTATTATTTATTTCATATTCGCTTACGATATTATTTTTCGTATTCGTAAGAAATTTTATTTCGTTCAATATTCGCAAGAAATATTATCTTCGTTTAATATTCGTAAGGAATATTGTGATGCCCCCAAAATAGGTATACAACACCCATTCTGAGTCACCAAATACATGGTACAGAAAGCAAACTATAACTTCAATAATACAAGTGTCGTGCAAAATACGACAACACATACTATGAGTTTAAATACAAATATTGTCTTCTAGACAATATCAACACTTAAATAAGTCCTCATTACAATTATTCATACACTATTTTATAGAAATAGTGAGGACTGCTAAAACATCTTTCTAGAACCATCACTCCATACCCCGACTCGATCCTGCTATGTTCTCACCTCCTGAGAAGAAAAATGGAACAAAAAGGAAAAGGGTGAGTTCAACTAGCCTAGTAAAGAATATTATGACTAAGATAATATACAACAAATTATCATTAGTCTTCAACAGGGAAAAATCTGATAGAATATAATAGACAACAAGTTTTAGATCAATATTCTGTAGCGGAAACAACAATCCATTAGAAGAGTCAAGTAGAGAATGAGTTCTACTATCTTCTAAGATTTAAAAATCCATCATCAATATTTTATCCCTGTAACAACAATAAATATACATCTTTAATCAAATATTCATCTTTGCACTACAGGCCAAAGATATTCATTTATATCACCAGTTGGTCATGTTCATCTCAACACCTGTTCATCTTTGCATTACGGGCCAAAGATATTCATCGATTAATCATTCATCTTTTTGCTTTCTACGTGCCAAAGATATTCTGTAATATCATCATTTAGGACTGAGGATGATGAAAAATATTTTAAAGAAAACGAATCCAGTGAGACAGAAGGACAAATATTAGGGATTCGTATAACAGTTTAACCAAGATCAATAATACTTCATAATAACCAATTGTGATGCAGAATTCAAAATAAAGATCACAACATGGATACAATCAAAGATAGTAACCATAATAGACATCTTAGACAAAAAGAAGAAAATTTTATTTTTCGGTGAATAGTGTCGTATACGTGAATAGTGACGTATACATGAATAGTAACCCCGACACAAAAAGTTCCAAATTTGATTAAAAAGTTCAAATCAACATTTCGGCATAATGATATTGAAGAAAATAATATCATTTAAGAAGAAAATAACACCCCTTACCTCAAAAAGACAGTACTTCTGATTGGAATACTGGATATAGTGCTGAAGGAACTTGCACCGTATAGCAACACTCAAAGTATCAAAACACTCACAAGAGTACACTCGATAATATAGAGAAAGAAAGAGAGAAAACTTTGTTTCTGGTGTGATTTTCAATTCTAACTTAGCCCTCTATTTATAGGAAAATGTTAGCACGCCAAGAAGCGACTTGACACACTACACGATGGCTTTACTCATTACTATTGCCACCCACCACATTTGAAATTCAATTTGAGCACATTTCTCACCAACCAAAAGTGGAGCCCACCAATTCTAGAATTTTCCACCAAAATGATAAATTCGGATACTTCAACAATTTCTGAACCAGTCACCTCTTAAAATTCATAACAAATCATACGTTCTTTTTAAACGGTTCAAAATTTGTGGACATATACTCAACTTATATATGTATAACATATCCAAAAATCACAACGATCCAACTATTTGGATCAAAAATTATAACTCACTTAATATATCTCAAGAACAATTTGGTTTGATCTTTTAATACCTCCAATCCAACAAAATACTGATAAAACACCTCAACATTAATTCCTTCATTTATAACCACATAAATAAATCCATCATTTATATCCGCATCAAATAAATATTTCCTTATCATATAAATCAATTATTAATTATTCAAAAATAATATTACAGAATCACAATTATGATAACCAGGTTATTCCCAGGAAAGAGGGGGCTTTCCAATAAGGATTTCTCCTTACTGGCACGCAATTAGGTGACCAAACCTCTCCTTGACAGAACTTTCTAGACATTGCCAATAATGCTATCTAATAATATTATTCGAATAATATGAATTATTGATCTAATAATGGGAAATCTCATGCGGTGGACAATTATTAAAACAACAATAATATAAACTATCAACGCAGCAATTATTGAATCAATAAAATAAAATATTGAACAGTAACTACTGTAACAATTATTGAGTAGTGTCTTCTTACGTATGAATTAATAATTCAACAATACTGTGCAACCACGCGTATTACTGTATTTTAACCACCAGGTATTCTAACAATGTTAACAGTAATAATTACGCCGTTATTTATAAAAACTCAAACTTTGTCATTTTCTTCATCCGACAGTTATTCCGTTATGGGGCCCATAAATTACTGCGTCATCGTACAGATATTCATGACAAAAAGAATATTCCACGACCAAACAAATATTCCCCGACAGAAATGAATATTTTATAACCACTTGCTTATTTTGCAAAATTTGCACATTTCACCCATAACCAAAGCATTATATCAAATTAACACCTTATTAATTTAGAATAATGAATAGAGGAAAATCCAATTTTATTTATAATAAGTTGGGTCTTACAACCTCCCCTCCTTATAAAATTTCTTCCTCGAAATTGACGTATGTACCTGGTGTTTCGAACAGGTGAGGGTACCTCACTTTCATTTCCGATTCCAACTCCCAGGTCATTTCTTCAATAACATGGTTCCTCCACAAAACCTTAACTTGTGGTATAACCTTGGTGCGTAGGACATGCTCTTTCCTATCCAAGATCTTAACAGGTACCTCCTCGTACGTTAAATCTTCAGCTATCTCGTCTAGTTCTAACTCAATAATATGGTTCGGGTCTTTCACATATTTACGAAGCATAGATATGTGGAAAACATTGTGAACACAAGATATACTTGAAGGTAATGCGAGTTTATAGGCCACATTTCCTATTCGGTCAAGAATCTCAAATAGACCAACAAACCTTGGATTGAGCTTTCCTCTCTTTCCAAATCTTGTAACTCCTTTCCATGGAGCAACACGTAACAATACATGATCCCCAATATTAAATTCCACGTCCTTTCGATAAAGATCAGCATAACTCTTTTGTCGACCTTGTGAGGTTTGAATACGTTGTCGAATCATTTGGATCTTTTCTGTATTCATGCGTACTAATTCTGGTCCTAACAACGTTGCTTCTCCTACCTCGTCCCAACATACTGGAGAACGACACTTTCGTTCATACAATGCCTCGAATGGATCCATGCCTATACTTGCTTGATAACTCTTGTTGTAGGAGAATTCTACTAGTGGCAAGTACTTATCCCAACTTCCTTTGAAATCTAGGACACAGAGTCTTAATAGATCTTCAAGGGTTTGAATAGTTCTTTCCGATTGCCCATCCATTTGAGGATGGTATCTTTGAAGCAATCAATCAAATCCGCGCCCATAGCTTTCTCTGCAGCTAACCCAAAATCTTGAAGTGAATCTTGGGTCACGATCCGAAACTATGGATACTGGCATGCCATACAATCTCACAATCTCATTCACATACATACGAGCAAGACGTTCAAGGGAATAAGTCTCACGTATCGGTAAGAAATAAGCAGACTTGGTTAATCTATCAACAATAACCCAAATCGCATCTATGCCTTGAGAAAATTTGGGAAGACCCGTAACAAAATCCATAGTAATGTGTTCCCACTTCCATTCCGGAATCTCAAGTGGTTGCAATGGACCCTTTGACACTTGATGCTCCGCCTTTACACGTTGACAGGTTAAACACCTCGAGATAAACTCTGCGATCTCTCTCTTCATATTGTTCCACCAAAATGTATGTCGAAGATCATGATACATTTTGGTAATCCCAGGATGGATTGCAAATGGGGTGTTGTGTGCCTCCATCATGATTCTATGCTTCAAGTCTGAATCGTTAGGAACACAAAGTATAGAGTTGACTCGAAGTATTCCTTCTTCATCGATTCTTGCTTCTAGAATAGCACCTTCTTGCATTTTCTTCTTCATACGCATCAGCCCTAGGTCCGTAGCTTGAGCAGCTTTAACTTTATCAATTAAAGTCGGTTCTACTCGTATATTCACCATCATCATATGGGTCCCTAGAGTCTTTAATTTTATCTCCATCCTTTGCAAGTTATACAAAATGGGACTTTGCGTTGAAAATATCGCACTCGTACTCGCATATGATCTTCTACTCAATGCGTCAGCTACTATGTTCGCTTTTCCAGGATGATATTGAATAGTGTGATCATAATCTTTCAACAGCTCAAGCCAACGTCGTTGCCACATGTTGAGTTCTTTTTGGGTGAAGAAATATTTGAGGCTTTTATGGTGCGTATAAATCTCCACTTTCTCCCCATACAAGTAGGGTCTCCAAATTTTCAACGCGAATACGACTTCTGCCAACTCCAGATCATGAGTAGGATAATTCCTCTCATATTCTTTGAGTTGTCACGAGGCATAGGCTATGACTTTCCCATGTTGCATGAGAACACATCCTAACCCTTTGCCTGAAGCATCGCTATAGATAACAAATCCATCCGAATCAGATGGTATTGCCAGAACAGATGCCGAAATGAGTCTCCTCTTGAGCTCTTGGAAACTCTTCTCGCATTCCTCGCTCCATACAAATTTTGTATTTTTCCAAGTCAGCTGAGTTAACGGAGTAGCGATTCGAGAAAATCCTTCCACGAATCTCCGATAATAACCAAATAAGCCCGTAAAGTCTGCGTGACTTGATCACCGACTTTGGTTGCTCCCAACTTTGTATTGCTTCAATCTTCGCTGGGTCAACAGATACTCCATGTTTTGACACCACGTGCTCAAGGAATGCTACTTCCTCAAGCCAGAACTCGCATTTCTTCAGCTTGGCAGAAAGCTTGTTTTCACGAAGCCTTTCAAGTATCAGCTTTAAATGGTGCTCATGATCTTCACGGATTTTGGAATAAATGAGGATGTCATCAATAAAGACAACAACGAACTGATCCAAATATTCCTTGAATACATGGTTCATCATATCCATGAAAGCAACAGGAGCATTAGTCAATCCAAAAGACATGACTAAGAATTCATAATGCTCGTACCGAGTTCTAAAGGCAGTCTTCGGAATATCCTCAGTTTTAATCTTCAGTTGATGATATCCAGAACGAAGGTTGATCTTTGAAAAGAATTGTGCTCCTTGTAACTAGTCGAACAGGTCATCAATGCGAGGTAGTGGATACCTATTCTTGATGGTGACATGGTTCAATTCTCGGTAGTCAATACAAAGTCGCATACTCCCGTCTTTCTTCTTTACGAATAAAACAGGAGCACCCCAAGGAGATGTACTAGGACAAATGAAACCGATGTCTAATAACTCCTGTAGTTGGACTTTTAACTCCTGAAGTTCAATAGGAGCCATTCGATATGGGGTTTTAGAAATGGGTTTTTGTACCCAGTTCAATGTCAATAAAGAATTCAACATCACGTTCTGGGGGTAGACCGGGAAGTTCTTCAGAAATACATAGGAAATTCTCAAACAACAGAAATATTATCCAAATCTGACTTGTCTTTGTTCAAATCCATAACATGGGCTAAGAAAGCTTGACATCCATTTTTCAATAAACGAATAGCTTTATGGCTTGATATGACAGTGACTGATTTTAGTTGTTTAGTTGTTTGAATTCGTATGACAGGTTGGTTAGGAATATGAAAACTAACAACCTTATGAAAACAATCAATTTTGGCATGATGAGTGGTTACCCAATCAATCACTAAAATCACATCAAAAGCAAGTATCTTTAAAGAAATAAGATCAACAAGTAATGTGATTGTGCCAACTTGGATCAAGCAAGATTTATAAACTGTAGATGTAACGAAGGTTTCACCCAACGGAGTTTCAACAGAGAAGTTAAAGTCTAATTTCTCCGGAGTCAAGTTTAAACGTTGAGCAAAAGCAGGAGAGATAAAAAATGGGTAGAACCGGTATCTAGTAAGGTATAAGCTTTGGAAGAATTCAAGATTAGCTTACCCGTGATCACCTCGTTTGGGTTCCTCATGTTTTGGCCAGTCACGACAAATGCTCTTCCTTTCCGGGACAGCCTTTGGAGTCACCATCCCCACTGAACTTGGTTTTGCTACAGAACAATCCCGAGCTATGTGACCTTCCTTTCCACAGTTATAATATACCTTGGATTTTTGTGGACAGTTTGGGCTGATATGTCCCTCTTTCCCGCATTTGTAACATCTAACTGGTGGTCGTTCTCCTCCCCTAGAATTTGTTGTTGGTCTTAGGTCTGCTGCTAATGTCTTCCTGTCATTATTGAATCTCCTCTTTCTGAAATTTCCACTTGACTCACCTCTCCTATTATCATGGTCATGATTACCACCCGAGTGGTTACCGTCTTTGTCCGTATATTTCCCTCCTCGTTGGTTATCATCGCACTGATGACTGTTGTCACCGGTATGACCTTGATTGTGGTCCCTCGGTTGAACACACTCAGTATCTCGCTCTAATACTTGAGCCCTATTGACAACATCTGAATATAGAGAAAATTTATGAGAGAAAAGGTATTGACGAATCTCGGGTTTTAGATCTCTCAGAAACATCCGCGTTATACGTCCCTCATTCTCTACCAAATGAGGTGCAAACCTGGATAACTCCGTGAACTTCGCCTCGTACTGAGACACCGTCATGTTGTTCTGTTCCAGTCTAATAAACTCTACCTCTTTCATATGATGAATACTTTCAGGAAAGTACTTGTCATTGAATAGTTTCTGAAATCTTTCCCAAGACATGTTGAGTGTGACTGGCTGGGTATGCTTCACGGATTCCCACCAATAATCTGCCTCTCCACGAAACATAAAGGTGGCGAATGGAACCTTCTGTTCCTCCGTGCATCCTAAGACATCGAATATCTTAGTAATTTGCTTGACCCATGTTTCCGCCTTAATCGGATCGGGCTTTCCCCAGAAATCTGGTGGTCCCAACTCTTTGAACTACTTGGCCGTGACAGACTGCGCGTTGCTATCACTTCCACCCGTATTTTTTACACAAGTCTCCCTCGTCTGATTTTGCATGAACTGCAAAAAGCTCCTAAACATTCCATCATTCATCGTTTGCTCGGTAGCGTTGTTTACAGGAGGAATATTGCCTTCATGTTGCACGTTCTCTGGTTTGTGACTAAAGGTTGTTCCACCAGTCTCATACACTCCATTGTTAACGTTCTCAGCAGCCATTCTTAAATACTGCCATAAAATAAGGGTTAATTAAACAAATTAACATATTACATAATATCCCTATATTATGACCGACCAACAAATAAGCTTAGATAGAACACACTAGCGAAGGATTTTACTCATCTCTCCCCTCCTAGTTCTATTCCCCAATCTCCGCCAGAGACCATATCCCTAAGCTTTGATACCAACTATGGCGCCCCCAAAATAGGTATACAACACCCATTCTGAGTCGCCAAATACATGGTACAGAAAGCAAAATACAACTTCAATAATACAAGTGTCGTGCAAAATATGACAACACATACTGTGAGTTTAAATACAAATATTGTCTTCTAGACAATCAACACTCAAATAAGTCCTCATTATAATTATTCATACACTATTTTATAGAAATAGTGAGGACTGCTAAAACATCTTTCTAGAACCATCACTCCATACCCCGACTCGATCCTGCTATGTTCTCACCTCCTTAGAAGAAAAATGGAACAAAAAGGAAAAGGGTGAGCTCAACTAGCCCAGTAAAGAATATTATGACTAAGATAATATACAACAAATTACCATTAGTCTTTGCACTACAGGCCAAAGATATTCAGTAATATCATCATTTAGGACTGAGGATGATGAAAAATATTTTAAAGAAAACGAATCCAGTGAGACAGAAGGACAAATATTAGGGATTCGTATAACAGTTTATCCAAGATCAATAATACTTCATAATAACCAATTGTGAAGCAGAATTCAAAATAAAGATCAAAACATGGATACAATCAAAGATAGTAACCATAATAGACATCTTGGACAAAAAGAAGAAAATTTTATTTTTCGGTGAATAGTGTCGTATTCGTGAATAGTGTCTTATACGTGAATAGTGTCGTATACGTGAATAGTAACCCCGACACAAAAAGATCCAAATTTGATTAAAAAGTTCAAACAAATATTTTGGCATAAGGATATTGAAAAAAATAATATCATTTAAGAAGAAAATAACATCCCTTACCTCAAAAAGATAGTACTTTTGATTGGAATATTGATATATAGTCAAGGAACTTTTGCAATCAGAGTAGCAACACTCAAAGTATCAAAATACTCACAAGAATACACTCGATAATATAGAGAGAGAAAGAGAGAAACTTTGTTTCGGTGTGATTTTCAATTCTAACTTAGCCTCTATTTATAGGAAAATGTTAGCACAATCAAGGCAGACTTGACTGCTACACGATGGCTTTACTCGCTACTATTGCCACCCACCACATTTGAAATTCAATTTGAGCACATTTCTCACCAACCAAAAGGGCCCTGAATTCTAGAATTTTCCACCAAAATGATAAATTCGGATACTTCAACAATTTTTGGACCAGTCACCTCTTAAAATTCATAAAAAATCATACGTTCATTTTAAACGGTTCAAAATTTGTGGACATATACTCAACTTATATATGTATAACATATCCAAAAATCACAAAGATCCAACGGTCGGATCAAAAATTATAACTCACGCAATATATCTCAAGAACACTAGTTTGATCTTTTAATACCTCCAATCCAACAAAATACTGATAAAACACCTCAACATTAATTCCTTCATTTATAACCACATAAATAAATCCATCATTTATATCCGCATCAAATAAATATTTCCTTATCATTTAAATCAATAATTAATTATTCACAAATAATATTACAGAATCACAATTATGACAACCAAGCTATTCCCAGGAAAGAGGGGGCTTTCCAATAAGGAATTCTCCTTACTGGCGCCCAATTAGGTGACCAAACCTCCCTTTGACAGAACTTTCTAGACATTGCCAATAATGCTATCTAATAATATTATTCGAATAAAATGAATTATTGATCTGATAATGGGAAATACTGTGCAGTGACAATTATTAAAACAACAATAATATAAACTATCAACGCAGCAATTATTGAATCAATAAAATAAAATATTGAATAAAGAACTCACCGTAACAATTATTGAGTAGTGCCTTCTTACGTATGAATCAATAATTCAACAATACCGCGCAACCACGCCAGACATCGTATTTTAACCACTAGGTATTCTAACAAAGTGTTAATTGTGAATAAACAATTACGCCGTTATTTATAAAAACTCAAACTTTGTCATTTTCTTCATCCGACAGTTATTTTGTTATGGGGCTCACAAATGACTGCGCTGTCCTACGAATATTCCTGACAAAAAGAATATTCCACGACCAAACGAGTATTCCCCGACAGAAATGAATATTTTATAACCACTTGCTTATTTTGCAAAATTTGCACATTTCACCCATAACCAAAGCATTATATCAAATTAACACCTTATTAATTTAGAATAATGAATAGAGGAAAAATTTAATTTTATTTATAATAAGTTGGGGTCTTACAAATATTATCTTCGTTTAATATTCGTAAGGAATATTATTTTCGTTCAACAGTTGTAAGGAGTGTTATTTTTGTTCAATATACGTAAGAAATAATATTTTCTTCCATACTCTGTAGTATGTAAGTAATATTATTTCGTTTTAGATTTTGAATTCTACACTTATTTTGTTAAGTATTACTTCTATACTCCTTGAGATTAGTAGAATATTCTTGAAATTTGTACTTCATCTAATATCGTTATAAAAGGATATTTTTCTGAATATTCTTGTTAAATTTTAAGCTTTTCATGTCGGAGTATTATTTATGGGTACTATTCATTTATAAGGCACTATTTATACGTACGACATTATTCACGAAGTACTATTCATGGGGTGTTATTCATGAAATACTATTCACGGGGTACTATTCACTCGGATACTATTCACCCGGGGTACTATTCATGATAAAAATTGATTTCTTTTCTGTCCAAATTATTTTTGATACGTGAAAATAATTCTTGAATTTTACTCCACAAAGTAGTTATCATGTTAACAATTTGAACAATTTTAAACTCTGGATAAATTAAAAGTCTTTAATATTTATCCTTGATTTCATTTAATTGTATTCTTATATCATTGTCATCATCCTCATGCTTATATTGTGATGAGAGTCTTCTTTGGCCAAGGGTGCAAAGATGGACTGTTGATTGGTATGATTATGGTCAGGGATTATTCGGTGTAATCATGACCTATAATGTTACAAATGATGTGGTAAAAGTCGTCATTGGCCCGTAGTGCATTGATGGACAGATGTTGGTATGATCACGACCATGTGTTCTCTTCGGCCAAGGGTGTAAAGATGAATTGTTGTTTGGCATGATCATAACCATTGATGATAACAAGAATATCCTTGGCCCGTAGTGCGTGGATAATTCATGGACGTGATACTAATGAATATCTTTGGCCTGTAGTGCATTGATATTTCAGTGATGTGGATTATTTATTAAGATGTCTCAGCGATGAAATTGATAATAAACTTTTTAAATCATAGAAGATACTAGATATCATGCTCTACTTGACTCTTCTAATGGATTTTTATTTCCGCTGCAGTTGTTGATCTAAAACTTGTTGTCTATTGTATTCTACCAGTTGTTATACTGTTGAAGGCTAACAATAATTTATTCTGCATTATCTTAGTCATAATATTTCTTACTAGACTAGTTGAGCTCACCCTTTCTTTCATTGTCCTCTACAGCAAATAAGAATATAGATGGGATTAGTCAAAGAATGGAGTGACGGTCCGAGATGGTTGCCATAGTAGTCCTCACTATTCTATGAAATAGTGTGATAATAATTGTAATGAGGATTGAATTTGAGTTTGGATATTGTCTACGAGACAATATTCGTATTGAAACTCAGTTATTATATTGTCGTATTTTGCACGACAGTTGTATAAATTAAGTTTGTATTTAAGTTATGTACCATGTATTTGGCAACTCAAAATGGGTTGTGTATACCTATTTTGGGGGCGTCACATGTTATGCTTCAACAAAAACAGAACTTAACACACAAATTCTTTAACATGCTCCCTATATGCTAACTTATTATACTAACCAAAATCATTCTCCTTTTTGACTTTACAATATCAATTACTACATTCTTCAAAAAATTTAGAGATTAAACTTCAAGTTCAAACTCTTCTTTATTTAATAGTTTAATTAACAATAAAATATCATATATAATTTCTTCCCACATAATCCAAAATTCAAAATATATAACACATATATACATTTATATTTGAACCCGACATATCTTAAATAAGAATTTTATTTACTAAACACTTATTTTAATAACTTTTGAAATTTTGGGTTATCACATTCTCTCCCTTTATAAGGATTCCGTCCTCGGAATCACCAAAACTTCTCTACTCGGTCTCATTCTAAAGATTACCTATTTTATTAAATAACTTCATCTTTTCTCTTTCAGAATTTAATTCCTTTCTTGGAATTTTCATAGCTTATGCGATTCATTCATTGTTACACGTCGTATTCTACCACTTTATCTTTCTAAGGAATATCCTCCATACCCCATTCAGCTTTCAAAAGATTAAGAATCTTCCACAATCATTCAATAATTGGGACATAGTATGAATAACTTAGATTCCAAATTATGCTGAGGGGTCACAAGACTGTGAACTCTTTTCTAGGTTTACTAGTGCTTCAACAAAATCCTTCACACTGCAAACCAGAGTGTTTATCAATCACAAAGAATGAAAACACATTTCATCCGTACACTAGGTGGTCGTCCTATTGTACCACTACATTGTGCTGCAATGTAGTGTTTTGTAATGACTATATGTGTTACGCTCGGAACCATTTTCTCCGAAAACATGTCCCCTTATAGGGTTGTTCACCTCAGTTTTTCAATATCTGAATCCGCATCAAAGCAATCTAGTTTGGCATAATTACTCAAGAATGTTTGAATTCCATATATATATTTCAACAGTCATCTAGCTAAATGAAATAGTTTAGACTTTTATCAATAACTCAGACATCAATCAAAATAATTTAGCCAACTTAATTGACTTTTTTCATAATTTAAAAGAAGACCAAAAAATTTTTTATGACGTTATGATACCGTACCAAATTAGTAGTACGTTGAGAATTCCGCCATTATGTGACTTTGTCTTATTACATCATACCATAGTGGGCTGACGATCTTTCAATCACAACCAACACAAGGTTCGACTGAATTGATGACTCCATCGTTTGCCATTTTCTACACCATATTTAAATGATGCACATGGTTCAAAAATACATTTTTAAAATTTTTAAATCATTTTTGTCTTAGCCTAAACAATTAGCATAGACATATGAATAACAGTATTGTTTTTAAAATTCATTGGTTCGATCACATGATCTAATATTTTTCAAGAAAATATAAGTGTAAACATTAGCACAAAATCAATAAATTTTGAAAATCTAGCAGAGCTAGAAGATTTAGAAAATCAATGTTTCTCTATCAACTTCAATCTTTACTCCATTGCTTCATTCTATCAATGTGAGACCCCAAATTTTATGAATAAAGATTTAATTTTCTCAAAATATTTTTTTGAATATTATGGTGTGAATTTGAGATAATGTTATAGTTGTGGGTAGTATTTATAAATTTTGCAAAGTATGCAAGTTGTTGTATTATATTCGATTGGACGGGGAATATTCGTTTTAGTAGAGAATATTCGTACAACGGCGCAATCATTGGTGGACCCCCACAATAGAATTATTGTCGGATTGAGAAAATGACAAAAAATATTTTTATGAAAATAACGGCGGAAGTTTTACCGTTATCTTCGTTGAACTACTTTGGTAGTAAAAGTACGATAATATCGTGGGTTGCATAGTAGCACACTTCGGTAGTGATTATTGATGCTTACGTAAGAAATCACTCAGTTATACTCAATTATTGCTACAGTAATTGTTGCATCATATCTCTCATATTATTGATTCAATTATTATCACAATATCATTTGCATTATATGTTATATTATTAAATTGATAATTGAGACGACAAAGTTATTCATATTATTAAATTGCAATATTTATAATGTCTAGAAATTACATCGAGGAGAGGTTTGGTCATCTAATTCATGGCTACCAATAAGGGAGAAATCCTTATCGAAAGCCCCTCTTTCCGAGGAACGACACGGTTGTTAAATATTGTGAGTTATAATATTAATGATGAATAAGCTCGTGTTGATTAAAGATGAATTTGATAGTTTCATTGTGTTAGGATTATTTATGTTAGTAGAAATCGACATCTATTCAGATGATAATTGATGTCTGGAGGTTATATTGTTCAATCGGGTATTCGGGACACTTTTTGTGTCGAAGTACTATTCACGAGTTACTATTCACGAGTTACTATTCACCTGGTTACTATTCACTCTAGTATTGTGCATTCGGGTATTTGGGTACAATATTATTCCATGAGGAGATGTGCTAATTTTTCATACCGTTGGTTGAATTTATATTAGTAAATCAATATGGATCGTTGGTTTAAAGTTTTAATAGTGAATCAGTATGGATCGCTGGTTTAAAGTTTTAATAGTGAATCAGTATGGACCGTTGCTTTAAGTTTTAATCTGGACCATCCATTTAAAAATAAATCAATCTGGACCGTTCAGGAATTAGTTACTATTCAATCCATTCTACTATAAATAGAAGCTCATTCCTTTATTATTTATTACGAATTCACTGAAACTCTAGAGAGAGAAATTATAGAGAGAAAGAAGAAGAGTATTCTGCTACTTTACTACTTCGATATCCAAAGGTCTTTTTACTAGTGAGGGGTGTTATTCTTTTGTATTCATGAAGAGAACTTACATTATTCCATTCTTTATTATTCATTGGAATAACTCAGATACGCTGACATACCCTATACATAACTTTGATATGCTGTACCGCATACATGGTGAAATTCTTCTATTATTCCATTCCTTATTATTATGTTGGAATAACCTGTTTATGCGAAGTACCGCATACATGGTAAAATTCTTCTATTATTTCATTCTTTATTATTATGTTGGAATAACCTGTTTATGCGAAGTATCGCATACATGGTGAAATTCTTCTATTATTTCATTCTTTATTATTCTCATTGAATATCCTCGCTTGCGGTCAATTTACTTTGACTCGGTTCCATTATTTGTTATTCCACATTTATTATTCTCGCTTAATATCCTCATCGCATGCATGCGTTTTACGCGGACCAGTTCCAATATTTATTATTCCGTATTTATTATTCTCATTTTAATATCCTGTCTGCGTTCTGCCGGACACAGTTCCATATTTATTACTCTGTTGGAATAACCTGCATGTGTTATCTATCACATGCTTGGTGATTTCTTTTATTATTCCATTATTTATTATACTCAGTTGGTTAAAGTTTTAACTTCTATACTCCATGAAATTAGTGGAATATCCTTGATATTTACGCTTCATCCAGTATCTTTTCATGGAAATATTCTTCTGAGCATTCTTGAATTTTACTCTACAAAGAAGTATCATGTTGACAATTTGGACGTTATTAGTTCCTGGATAAATTAATTCGTGAACTTGTTTTATTGAATTCTTATATCATTGTCATCATCCTCGTGTTTATATTTTTGAAAGTCATATGTGGCCTGTAGTGCATAGATGGACTTGGTATGATTATGACCAGGGATTATTCGGTATAATCATGACCGTAATGTTACAAATGATGTGATAAAAGTCCTTATTGGCCCGTAGTGCATTGATGGACAGTTGTTGGCATGATTATGACCATTGATGAATACACGAATATCCTTGGCCCGTAGTGCATGGATAATTTGTGGTCGTGACCCTAATGAATATCCTTAGCCCTAGTGCAGGGATGATGTGGATTATTTATTAAGCTGAGTCTCAGCGATAAAAGTGATGAAAGACTTTTTAAATCATAAAAGATAGTAGATTTTATTCTCTACTTGACTCTTTTAAAGGATTGCTTATTTCGTTGCAGTTAAACTTGTTGTCTATTGTACTTTATCAGTTTAACATTGTTGAAGGCTAATGATAATTTATCATGCATTATCTTAGTCATAATATTTCTTACTGGGCTAGTTGAACTCACCCTTTCTTTCACTGTTCTCTTCAGGAAATGAGAACGTAGCAGGGAGTAGTCGGGGAACGGAGTGATGGTCCAGAGGATAGCATTAGTAGTCCTCACTATTCTATGAAATAGTGTGGATATTGTCTAGATGATAATATTTGTATTAAAACTCACAGCATATGTTTTGTCGTATTTTACACGACTGTTGTATAATTAGTTTGTGTTTGTATTCAGTACCATGTATCAGGCGACCCAAGATGGGTGATGTATACCTATTTTGGGGGCGTCACAATCAATCTTTAACACTGATCAATTCTCACTATATCAAAATTTCTTAATTTATGATATATAGCACATCTATTCCCTATATAGTTCATCGAACTTACCACACCTTGGAAGTTCAGGAACTTACCACAGTAATATGTGTTTAGGAGCTTATCCTAGCAATAAGTAGTCTAAGAACCAATTAGGGACTGTCCATACGCTTAGGGACTCAAAAATATACATACGACTATGAGTCACAAACATACCATAAGCATGAGTTTTAGGAACTCGTGCCTAATCTTAATATTCTTTAACTACTCTTAATAGCCTTTAACTATCAGATATAAATATGAGAAAAGAATCACCTTCTCACCATAAGTATATTGATATCGTGACACTAACATTTCAATGATTATCAGTGTAAGAAGCTAAGTGGTTCGCAAACCAAACGCAATCCCCTACCCATACAAGGAATTGGTCAACTCAGCCACTAATCAATATAGGAAGCTAATTGGTTGTTACACGGAGGACAAATCCCTGCCCATACAAAGAATTGTTCAACTCAACCACTATATCAATATAGAAAGCTAAGTGGTTCTCAAAACAAATACAATTTCTCCGCCCATACAAGGAATCATACAACTTAGCTGCTAACATGAGTCCTCAATTGAAATCCCACCTAACTCTATCTTACTCTTAACTTGCTCTCTGCTCGTTATGAATTCTCTATATTTCATCATATACAACTCCTCATGAGTTCATCTCATACTATTTCATAGCACCTTCTCTTATAATATCAAGTTATAGTCACTTAGTCGTTATAGACTATTTATCATTTTATAGCTTAATCCGATCACGTCGTGATCATCGGTTTATCTTAGGGTTCTTTCCTACTATCAACTAAACTCCATTCGAGTTCATTCTTATTATCTTTGCCATTTTCATCTTATAGACATCATCTTAACATTTTTATTACCGGAGTTAGGAATTTCCTGAATTCTCATTCTCTAGATACTTCAATATTCTTCTTTGAATCTTCTCTTATATATATTTTTAATCTATATCTTTCTCTTTCTCAGGTTATAGCCTAAGGTACTCTTACCTAAAGTTTATAACCTATAGCTTTGATACCAACCTGTGACGCCCCCAAATTCGGGTCCCTTCAAACCTCGGATCCGGTCCGCCACGATACTACTATCGTCAAACTATTTATATCTTTTATTCATAACTTAATGAATATAACTTTGCTTATTACAATTTAGAATATAAATTCTTACCCTTTCTAGGATCTGTATAATGACCCTAAACTTTTATAAGTTTCAAATCTTGGTCATTTACCATTCTTGTCTTACATCATATTCGATGGTATAAAAATATGCGGAATAATTTAAACTTTTTCAATCTCCTTTGAAAACAAAATCTTTTATTGATTTCTTAACTTGAATCAGTTACATATCCTTGAATAAAATTATGTAATGATTCATTCTATTCAAATTATTGTATATATTTTTACATCTCGATTCAAATTCCTTTATGCATCACAGAGTACAACTTTACAACTCAACATATATTACACATCGTAAACTACTATCATGCACATCTCCTAGAACCTAAAAATGGTTTAAGAGAATATATTTAAATAAATAAATAAATCTCCTTCGATACTATTGAACTATATCAATCAAGTAGCACGTAATCTTTACCGTGAGTCCTTAACATGCAAAAGTGGTTATTTGCAAGGGTGAGCTCGACAGCCCAGCATTTCTAACAGTTTTCATGCATCACATAGCATATAATAATATACTCAGTTCATGCATTCATAATCAATTAATATTTACTACGCATGCTACTTCTCACATAATAGGCATAAAGATTTACTTCACGAGTATATCATCAAAGATTAACTTTTGAATTTCATACATATCTCATATGCATTTCATATATGTGTATCAACATTCTTATAGCATAATGTAGCTCAACTAACAATTATCAAATTTATATATCAAATAAGAAATGAAAGACTTGCCTTTATCGTTGTTTACCAATAACATATTAACAGCTTACAATTATCTGCACTTCACGTGCCCTACACAATTATATAATCATGTACATCAACTATTAGCAATGCATAGTGGTTGTAATATAAACTTTACTCTACATCTCATAACCCTTCCTATTAATCAATATACAATGTTCAATTTGATTGTGTTAACTTTTGACTTATATCTCACTATATTTCTTCTTAGGTCATACCCAAAGTACATTCAAGTTTTTAAGTCTTGCTAAGAATCCTTATTGGTTTTATATTAACTACATTCCATATCTTATAATGTCCATTTTATTTAAATTGAAACACCATTTAAGTTCATTAACACTTGTCACGGTGTTTCGACGTGATACAACTTATTTAATACATCATTTAGTAATGTTAAGCATCATTATATTTACTAATATTCACGTTTTATAACTTAGAACAACATCTTTTATCTTCAGAAGCACTACACTTGAATACGTGCATGCCTGACGCCCTCCGATTGCCTCCTAATTCACATCAGTCCTAAAGATGACTATTTTGATCACTTCTAATGACCTAAAATTGAATAACTTAAAGAACAAAAGTTATAGGTCTCGTCACTCGTTCCGAATCATCTTTAATCGCCTCAATCAGAGTCCGTATGAAAAGGTTATGGCTGTTTTACCAAAATAGGTCAAAAATAGTCACAGCTGACACACTATGGGCGCAGCCGCTCCCATTTCCTTCACCATTCTAGTGTGCCACATACCATCTAGCAAGGCTTCAAATTGTCTTGATCGCTCTTGGGTAGTGCGTTACAGCTGGCCGCCTGATTACGCTTTTCTCAATGTACATACTTCAAATCTTCATAACTTAATCATTTTAAGTCAGAATTAGTTGGTTTTCGATTTGTTTAACTCGTTAAACTCTTAGCTACTCATCTACAAAATAATTATAACACTTCAAAAACATTAACAAATTATTTTTAGGGTTCCAATTCAGTGTTCATACTATATTTTCATGTTTTAAACATAGTTAGCGAATTCATTCACTACGAATTCGTTTCTCAACCAATTTGGTCCATTTAACTTTCGTTGTTTTCATATTTAATTATATTAATAGTATCTAGCAAAAATTCACAAATTGCAACAAGTTTTAGTCATCAATTTTGTTACTCAAAAGCAAGTTTTTCTTACATTTCTAAGAAATTCAAAACTTGAAATGAAGAACACACACACACACACACACACACACACACACACACACACATATATATATATATGGGATTCCATCCATGGCGACCGGTTACCATGGACACTGTTCTAACAACCCCTTTTCGGACCGTTGATCAACTTATTGGAAGGTTTAGATTGAAACATAAAATATGCCTAGTCGGCACAACTTGTTGTGCTTAAAAACAGGTTGTACCGGCTTTTATTCTAATATAAGGGCCTCATATAGTCAATATGCTGTCAATATATTTAAACAAAATGATTTTTTATTATTAAAAAACACCAGTGGTACAGCTTGTACCGGCTGTGTCTCTTTTTTTTTATAACGCATGTGAAGCACTTACTTCATTTAGATGTATCCCATGTGGCATTATCCCATGTGAAGCAATTACTTCATTTAGATGCCTCATGCATCATTACTATTAGTACAAAATTTCTAGAATATAAAATTTTTAATTCTGTCCTAGAATACTCTATTCATCCGTTACAAAATTAAAGATATTTTTAAAATTTGTTTATTAAAATTTTAAAATTAAATATATTAAAAAAATTAATATGTTTAATTTTAAAATTTGCTTACAAAATTAAACATCAAAATTAAAATTTGCTTATTAAAATTTTAAAATTAAACATATTAAAAAAATTTACAAAATTAAACATTAAAATTAAAATTTGCTTATAAAATTAAAATTAAAATTAAAATTAAAATTTGCTTATTAAAATTAAACATATTAAACATTAAAATTTTATTACAAAATTAAAATTTTGAAATTAAACATATTAAAATTTGCTTACAAAATTAAACATTAAAATTAAAATTTGCTTATTAAAATTTTAAAATTAAACATATTAAAAAATTTTAAAATTAAATTTTAATATGTTTAATTTTAAAATTTTAATAAGCAAATTTTAAAAATATCTTTAATTTTGTAACGGATGAATAGAGTATTCTAGGACAAAATTAAAACTTTTATATTCCTAAAATTTTGTACTAATAGTAATGATGCATGAGACATCTAAATGAAGTAAGTGCTTCACATGGGATAATGCCACATGGGATACATCTAAGTGAAGTAAGTGCTTCACATGCGTTATAAAAAAGAGAGACACAACCGGTACAAGCTGTGCCGGATGGTGTTTTTTAATAATAAAAATTCATTTTGTTTAAATATACTGACAACATATTGACCATATGGGGCCCTTATATTAAAATAAAAGCCGGTACAACCTGTTTTTAAGCACAACAAGTTGTGTCGGCTGGGCATATTTTATGTTTCAATCTAAACCTTCCAATAAGTTGATCAACGGTCCGAAAAGGGGTTGTTAGAACAGTGTTTATGGCAACCCGTTGCCATGGATAGAATCCCTATATATATATATATATATATTATAATCACACAATCAGCATGCTCAACACATTACATTGATACATAATGCACATGTAAACTATGTTAACACCATAACACTAAATTTTCAACCCACTTAACAGAGAATTTTGGAGAATTATGAGAATTTATCAAACTTTAGAATTAAAAACATATATGATAGTAAGGTTACCTCTTGAAGCTTGAATTTGCTAACTATAGCATTTCACAGCTCTGATTATCCACACTCAAATCTCCAATTACTCCTCAATTCTCCTCTCTCTCTCTCTCTCTAGCTAATTTTTCAGACAACTTCAACAAAACAGGAATAAGGAGGAGTCTCTATTTATAGAGAATTCATTACCCATATATTTGTTTTTCCTCAAAGATAAAATCCAAAGGAAGATGGAAGAAGATGATGGTTAAGGAAATGTTGGTGGAAAGTTGATACCAACTCCATCCCCTCCATTCTTCTAGCCATCATCAGTTTTATTAGCTTCCTTCATTTCACGACAACATAAAAGAGTAAGCCATTGGCCTATACACGGCTGTTATTTATTTAGGTCACAGATAATGGGACAAGCTACAATACTTCCTTACTTATTAGTAAAATGATCCTCATTCTACTAAAGTTAATTCATTTAGGGCTTATTAAGTCAATTATAATGACTGAACATTACTATATTAAATAAAGTTATGAGCACATATATACACATATATATATGTACCTACCCACATATAAAAAGTATACTTATATTTTAAATATACACCAATATAATCTTATATCTCATGTACATTGGACTAGTCCAATTAATATTTTAATTGGGATAAATATAATTCAATTGCGTATTCTCAACCCATTATTTCCTATCACATATAATTATCACAATGATCAATATCAATCATTTATTCTCTTTCCATTAATTCTCTTTTAATAATTTCAGTCAAACCTTTAGTCTGGTTTAACTTTAATACTTATGTCACACAAGGCTCAGTTATCTCACTTACTAGAGTTATATAACTTAAGCTCATAATCTCAACAATAAAGTATTAGGGCTCTAGGTCACGTTTGACTTTTCTTCAATTCCATGTTATTTTAATATTTATTTAATATAAAGTTTGTGTGACACACTTTACTTTAATACTAAATTCTTTAACTTACTTTAAATAATTGTACACTTATAATATGTATAACCTTTACACTTAGAATAATTAATATCTACTCTATTAATTATTTAAATTATACACTATACATATAATTATTCGATTGTCCTAAGACAACTTCTTCTATCTTTACATTTAGCCACATCTTAAATATTAATCTAATATATAAATCTCTAACCAATATTTACTTATATATATATATATATATATATATATATATATATATATATATTTTCTTTTCTTCTATATCCATCACTTATTTCCCATTAACATCTTTCATAATATTAGACCCTTTCATATATTACCATGCTATGTAATATATTAAATACCAAAATTAATTAACATAATTATTTTATTTTCTCCATGTAAAGCACATATATTAATTCACCATTTTACTCAAGTGAATTACCCCTTTCATTCAATTCACTATCACGCCATTGCCACACAAGGCTTTAGCATTATATTATAATATTACATAATATAACTTAATTAACCAATACTTATTCCGGGTTAATTAATTTTCATAATTAATTCTCATTCAATGCATGATTTGTTATCTCAATCCATTCATGGACACTTTGAATATCAAATATGACCCATATGATAACCTATTAGCCACTAATATACAAATCCTAAAGTTCAGATTACATAAACTCATCCTAAATCATCTGCAGACCGGCGCGGCTGCACTGGTCTTAGGCTTGAGAGTGGCGCGATCGCATCACTTCAAGTTTGTACACAGACATGTTATGCTTCAATGAAATAGAACTTAACTCATAAATTCTTTAACATGCTCCGTGTATCCTAACTTATTATACTAACCAAAATCAATCTCCTTTTTGACTTTACAATATCAATTACTAAATTCTTTAAAAATTTTAGAGATTAAACTTCAAGTTCAAACTCTTCTTTCTTTAATAGTTTAATTAACTATAAAATCTCATATATAATTTCTTCCTACATAATCCAAATTTCAAAATATATAACACATATATACATTCATATTTGAACCAGTAAGAACTCCTGAATTTTAAAAATTATTAAAATAATAATTTAGTAAATAAAATTTTTAAGGCACGAGAAGTGTTCAAATAAGAATATATGTATTGTGAGGTACGTGGTATTGTGTTGCATGGGGTAAAATAAACTATGCAATAAGTGATTTTTGTGTTTAATAAATATATTATTATTATATATTTATTATTTATTGAAGAGGCGAGTTATTTGAAGTAAAGATGATGGATAGAAATTTATCTATCGATATTAAATAATTTTATCATAGTAAGTTGGTGACATTAAACATCTTTGATAATCAATAATTTCTTGAGTATATGTACAAGTATCAAGTCTAAGGCAGTGCAACCGTACCCTTTAATGGTGGATGTATAGGAGCTGGGCTAAACGATTCCTTCAGATAGCGGAGGTTTATGCGAATTAGTAACCAATCTAACAAACTGTGAAAATAGTGTAGACGAAACGAAAACTAATTTGTTGGTTGTTTGTGGGAAACCACTCAGTGTACTATATTGAATACCATTAAAGACTCGATGTGTGCTTGTATATATGTACGTTATTGACGAGAGAAGAAAGTAGATATATCTTTAGATAAATATTGGTTAGAGATTATTGACTAATATTGGGATATGGTTAAATGTATAGATTAAAGAAAGAAGAGTTAAACTTGAAGTTTAATCTCTAAATTATTGAAGAATGTAGTCATTGGAGATTTATTTTGGTTAGTATAGTGAGATAGCATGTATAGAGCATGTTAAAAGATTTGCGAGTTAAGTTCTGTTTCTATTGAAGCATAACATATATGCGTCCTAACTTAAGGTGGCACGACCGCGCCACTCTCAAGCCTAAGACCCGCGCGGCCGCGCCGATTTGTAGACAATCCATGATGAGTTTGTGTAATCTGAACTATAGGAATTGTATATTAGTGGCTAATATGTTATCATATGGGTCATATTTGATAATTATAGTGTCCATGAATGGATTGAGATAGCAAAACATGAATTGAATGAGGGTTAGTTATGGAAATTAACTAAACAGGGATAAAAATTGGTTAACTTAAATTAAGTTGAAAATTATATTAAGGAATAATATAATTTGAGTATTAAAGCCTTATGTGATAGTGGCGTGATAGAAAATTGAATGAAATGAGTAATTCACTTACGTAAAATGATGAATTAATATATGTGCTTTACATGGAGAAAATGAAATGATTATGTTAATTAATTTTGGTATTTTCATATATTACGTAATATGATAATATAAGAAAGGATTTAATATTTGAAAGATTATAATGGAAAATAAGTAAAGGATAATAGAAGAAAACCAATATAATTATAAATACATATTAGTTGGAGATTTGTGCATTAAGTAATAATTAAATTATGGCGAACTAAAATGTGTTGGGACAATTTGTATTGATGAACTGTCATGAACGTGTGATCCACAACTACCAGGAATCTCTAGGATTGTTGATGTTGGGGTTATCACCAAAGTCTTGAATCCTTGATACAGACTTTATCCTGAAGATGCATCTCTCATGTACAAGAGATTCTATGGGGATAGAGCTTTCTTTGTTGAGGATGTGTATAACATATTCCATCATCGGTCCTCCCCGATGAGGATGTCCTTCCCTGGTTTGTGTCTTCAGGTCTTTCCGCTGCTCTTTTGGAGTTACTGCCAACAGTCGGTGTTGTCACGGTTGCCTGACCTTCATTGACATGTGTATCATTGGATGAAATCCCTGCTGGGGATAATGTCAAGGCTGTTTGACCTTCATTGACGTGTGCATCAATGGTTGAAAATGCGTGACACCCCGTCGGGTACCATGTCAAGGCTGCTTGACCTTCATTAACATGTACATCAATGGTTGAAAATGCGTGACACCCCTGCCGGAGACCATGTCAAGGCTGCTTGACCTTCATTGACGTGTACATCAATGGTTGAAAATGCGTGACACCCCCACCGGGGACCATGTCAAGGTTGTTTGACCTTCATTAATGTGTACATCAATGGTTGATAATGAGTGACACCCCCGCCGGGGACCATGAACATCAATGTATGGAAATGCGTGACACCCCCACCGGGGAACTTGTCTTAGGGCTACAACCCTAAACTGACGGCATCGGACCTTTGTGAGGTATTGTCGAATGTAGTTTGCAATGGCTGAGATCATCGGTATAGTATACCCTGTGTTTGGGCGAAGACCAATGAGTGTTATGTAAAGCCATAGTTTGACCCGTGAAAACCAGGATTTCAGGCTATTCTGCTCAATCGCGTAGCGTTTTTATTCCTGGTTTGGCCTTCTCAGCTTGTGAGAACTCCTTTGCAACTTAAAATGGACCGAGCCGGAGGGGTGGGACCCATATAAGGGTGTCACAGGTACACTTGTAGCAGCCGCAAGTAGACCTGTGGCCAACCATAACTTCCCATAAATGGGATGGTTGATGTCCCAAGTTATTTCAAGTTGCGTCGCGAAGGAAACCTGAGAGCACTTCTTCAAATCAGCTGAGTTCGAACGACTTTCTACAAATTCTGTCATCGTACAAGTGTTCTACACTGTTTTGGTAACGTATGCATGTCTTCTTTTCTAGTTTTCATCCGTTGGAAAATGAAATATCACATAAAATGCATCTAAACACATAGTAGTGATTATGCATGCTGAAATGACTTGATAAAAAATATTCAACATAGTAAATGTTAGTATTAAACCATGTTAAACATAATGATGTAAAAAAAATTAACTTTTGAAATAGTCAAATTAACACCTTTTTTTGCTATTTCTTATCCTATTTGAGGACAAATGAGAAAAGGTGAAAAAGTAAAATAATCCTGGTAATTAGGCTACCCTTACGGATTTTTTATTGTGATTTATTAATGCATATAGGATATATATGACTGTGGGCAGGTGTGCTATTGAATGGCCACCTAGTCATGCCTATGTGCATGTGGATAGTCCTATTTACAAAGGGGACTATGGCAAAAATTTTCCAAAATGTAGGCATTGGGTAGTCATTCATTTTTAACTCTACTGTAGATGTATGTTAAAATAATGCATACATGCATGTAGTCATAAAACTACATTTTGAAAAGCTCCAGATAAGAATTTACCACACCCTTTTTGAGGTGATTTGAAGACTTTGTTGTCAAGATATATGGATCCGGATCAGCCGAGTAGTTCTCACAGGACCACTTCTGGTGTGCGGAGGAGGGTTTCTGAAGTGCCTCAACCCCGTTCCGTGAGACAACCTCGTCGTTTGGCTGAGGCGGTGATACATCCTATCCGGGTTGATGTACCGAATATGGAGGACGAGGAGGAGGATGTACCGATTGAGGATCCCCCTCCTGCTACACATGTTCCCCGTAGGGACCTCCTGAGTATTCAGGTGGTGAACCCATAGTTATTGGACGATTTAAGTAGACATCCCTCAGTTTACTTGCATGCAAATGAGGTACAAAGCTAGACTTTGATCTTTCTTCTTTCCTATTGATGAGGAGTAAAGGATTCTGATATTGATTTGCTTTGTGATGTAGGTTCCTGACTTTACACAGCCTAGAGGGAACTGGTTCAACATTTACTCCATGTACCAGGCTCTGCATCCTGAATATAGAGCGATCGTGCATACTAGGGATTTGGAGCATTCTTTTCCATCCTTCCCCGCCGTTGTCCCTGGGGTTACCTCAGGGCATTGTTTGAGTGCTGGTTTCACCAGACTTAGTCACTCCATTTGTTGGACTGTGAGGTGATGATTACGCCGATGGATTGGCGATTTATCACAGGTATGTAGTTTGGAGGGGCACAAGTGCCTTGTATGGCGAATATTACCCCGACTACCATCAGATCCTTGTTAGGAGTTCCGGCGGATGCGCTCAAGGGCAGGACTATTCGTACAGGTCCTTTAAGCGTAGATGCTATGAGCGGGCTGTTGAGTGAGCCCATACCCGATGATGTGAGAGTCAAGGATCGCACTCTTCGGTGATTGTTCCTGATGATCATTAGGGGATGCTTCATATGTGCGACCCCAGATTTTATGAATAAAGATTTAAATTTTTCAAAATATTTTTTTTTAATATTATGGAATAAATTTGATATAATGTTATAGTTATGGGTAATATTTATAAATTTTGAAAAGTATACATGTTGTTGTATAATATTTGTTTGTCGGGGAATATTCGTTTTATCAGGAAATATTCGTACAATGGCACAATCATTGGTGGACCCCACAACAGAATTATTATCGGATTGAGAAAATGACAAAAGTATTTTATAAAAATAACTATGAAGTTTTACCGTTATCTTGTTGAACTACTCGGTAGTAAAAAATACAAGAATACGCGTGGTTGCATAAGTAGCACACAAGATTGATTATTGATGCTTACATGATAAGTCACTCGGTTTTGTTTTATTAGTATTATTAATGTAATAAAATGTAAAAGCTTTTTATACAAAAATGTAATACTTTTATAAAGTTATTAGTTTTATTAGACAATAATTAGAATATATTATATTCTATTATACATAGTGTTTTGTATAGTAAAATCTTTTTATATAAAATGTAATACTTTTATAAAGTTATTTGTTTTATTAGATAATAATTAGAATATATTATATTTTATTATGCATAATTACTGCCTGCATAGTATTTTGTATAGTAAAATCTTTTTATATAAAATAAAATACTTTTATAAAGTTATTCATTTTATTAGATTATAAATAGAATATATTATATTTTATTTAAAAGATTTTTTTTTATTAGAATATTTTATTAAATCAATCTGGACCATCCGTTTAAACGTAAATCAATCTGGATCGTTCATGAATTAGTTAATATGCAATCCATTCTTTTATAAATAGAAGCTCATTCCTTCATTATTTCTTACGAATTCACTGAAAATCTAGAGAGAGAAACTATAGAGAGAATTCTTCTTCTATAATCTTGAGCGTATTTCTTTAGAGTTTAAGAAAGCTTTAAGCGTGGTATAAGTTTTCTTCGAGTATATCATCGCCCTACCAGTCGGAATACTCTTCTTTTAAAGGTAAGGGATATTATTTGTTGTATTCGTAAGGGGTATTATTTCTTTCGTATTCATGAAGAGAACTTCTGTTATTCCATTCTTTATCATTCTGTTGGAATAACCTGTATACGCGGACAACCCTATACTTGGTGAAACTCTTCTGTTATTCCATTCTTTATTATTATATTGGAATAACCTGTATATGCGAAGTACCGCATACATGGTGAAATTCTTCTGTTATTTCATTCTTTATTATTCTGTTGGAATATCCTGTCGATGCGTATTACGCCTATCCTGATTCCATTAATTATTATTATGTTGGAATAACCTGTCTGTGCGGTCTATTGCATGCCTGGTGAAGTCTTTTGTTATTCCATTTTTTATTATTCTGTTGGAACATCCTGTCTGTGCGTTTACGCATGACCTGGTTCCGTTGTTTATTATTCTGTTGGAATATCCTGTCTGTGCGTTTACGCATGACCTGGTTCCGTTGTTTATTATTCTGTTGAAATATCATGTATGCGTGCGCTACGCATGACACGGTTCCTTTATTTATTATTATGTTGGAATAACTCGTCTGCAATGCGATTATCACATGCCCGGTGATTTCGTATTCCATCCATTCTTTATTATACTCAAATTGGTTAAAGTTTTGACTTCTATACTCCATGAAATTAGTGGAATATCCTTGATATTTGCGCTTCATCCAGTATCTTTTCCTGGAAATATTCTTTTGAGCATTCTTGAATTTTACTCTACAAAGAAGTATTATGTTGATAATTTGGACGTTATTAGTTCCTGGATAAATTAATTCTTGAACTTGTTTTATTGAATTATTATGTCATTGTCATCATCCTCATGTTTATATTATGTTGAAAGTCATCTGTGGCCTGTAGTGCATAGATGGGCTTGATATGATTATGACCAGGGATTATTCGATATAATCATGACCGTAATGTTACAAATGATGTGGAAAAAGTCCTCATTGGCCCGTAGTGCATTGATGGACAGTTTTTGGTATGATTATGGCTATGGATTCTCTTCGGCCAAGGGTGCAAAGATGAATTGTTTTATGGCATGATCAGGACCGTTGATGAAAACATGATTATCTTTAGCCTATAGTGCATGGATAATTCGTGGTCATTATACTAAAGAATATCCTTGGCCTATAGTGCAGGGATGATTTGATGATGTGGATTATTTATTGAGCTTGAGTCTCAGCGATAAAAGTGATGAAATTTTTTTTAAATTATAGAAGATAGTAGACTTTATTCTCTACTTGACTCTTCTAATGGATTGCTTGTTCTGCTGCAGTTAAACTTGATGTTTGTTATATTGTATCAGTTTAACACCGTTGAAGGCTAATGATAATTTATTCTGCATTATCTTAGTCATAATATTTCTTACTGGGCTAGTTGAGCTCACCCTTTCTTTCATTGTTCTCTTCTGAAAATGAGAACGTAGCTGGGGCTAGTCGAGAAACAGAGTGATGGTCCTAGATGGTGCATTAGTAGTCCTCACTATTCTGTGAAATAGTGTAATAATAAATGTAATGAGGACTCCATTGAGTGTGGATATTGTCTAGATGACAATATTCTTATTAAAACTTACAGTATATGTTTTGTCATATTTTACACGATTGTTGTATAATTAGTTTGTATTTGTATTATGTACCATGTATTTGGTGACTCGGAATAGGTGATGTTTGCCTATTTTTGGGGGCGTCACAGTTGGTATCAAAGCTTAGGGATATGATCCCTGGCTGAGATGTGAGACAAGAACTAGGAGGGGAGAGACGGGGAATTCCTTCGCTAGTATGACCTACCTAAGTTTAATTGGTATTTAATTGGTCGGTCAGAGTATAGAGATAATATGTGATATGTTAATTAACCCTTGTTTTGTGGCGGTATTTGAAAATGGCAAATTGAAAATGTTAACAATGGAGTGAATCGAGCACTGCTCGTACACCTTTAATCACTAACCAAAGTTAATGTGATGTCGCATTTTAGAAGAAATTAGAGATGTCTACGTGTTGAGTGAAGAACTAATAGTTGCACCCGAGCTAGTCGCAGAGGTTGCAGCTGAGAGTGAGGAAGAAGAGGAATCTGAGGAGAATTTATTAGAAGAAATTTATGATCAAAATTTAGAATTATAGAATCGTGTGCATGAGTTAGAAGAGCAGGCTGAAGAACAGCAGGCGGTCCTGGAGTAAAGAGATGTAACAATTCAAAATTGTGTTACCCGATGTGCGATGCTTGAACAGAAGCACTCTTTGGCAGAGTATAAGATATTAGAGCTGGAATCTGAGAATGGAAGAAACAACTAAACGAAGGAGAATAGATGATGCATGGGTAAAAGCTGCACGACGCGTAGATATTGTAGAAAAAGACGTCCGATCTAATAAAGCCAAAATAGATGAAATGGATTTTGCTTTTTGGATAGCAATTGGGAGAATCCAACATCAAATTCGGAATTACCCTGTGCAGAGTGGTCAACCCCAATTCGATATGGATCGGAGAATAATGATTCAAATCATGGATCAGGAATGTGACGAAGCACTTAAGGGTGGAATGTACCCTATAACAAAGTCAAAACCGATAGTTTAAGAGAGAGCGTTTTATTTTCTTATGACGAGGAACCTGAATAAAATTATCATGGGTAAGTTAATCATAAACTCTTACGAAGTCTATACCTTATTCGATACCGGTTCTACTCACTCTTTTATTTCACCTAGTTGTGTTTAATGTTTGAATTTGACTCTGAAGAAATAAGACTTTGACTTATCTGTTGAAGCTCCGTTAGGAGAATCCTTCATTACATGTGCTATCCAAGTCTTGGATGAGAGTCACAGTTTTGAATGATATTTTTATCATTAATAAATTTCGTGACGTATTTCTGAAAACTTCTTAGCCTACCCCTAGAGCGTGAAATCGAATTTTGTATTGACCCCAGTACAAAACCCATTTCTAAAACCCTTAAATATTTCTTCAACTTAAGCGAACGTAACATGCGCCAAAGACATTGGCTCGAGCTGTTGAAGATTACGATCGTACCATTCAACACCATCGTGAAAAAGTGAACGTGGTAGCTGACGCATTGAGTAGAAGATCGTATGCGTTTACGAGTACGATGTTGTTAACACAAAGACCCATTTCGTATAACTTACAAATGATGAAGATAGAGTTAAAGACTCTAGGGACTCACGTGAAGATAACGAATATATGAGTAGAATCGACTTTAATAGATAAAGTTAAAGTCGCTCAAGCTACAGACCCGGAGCTGATGAATACGAAGAAGAAGGTTCAAGAGGGCATTATTTTAAAATCAAGAGTTGCTGAAGAGAGGAAATCTCAACCCTCAATTTAATTAACCCATTTAAAATCCTCGATCGAGTAAGAACTGTGGCCTATAGACTCATTTTACCTCCAAGTATGTCGCGTGTTCATAACGTTTTTAATGTATCGATGTTACGTAAATATGTGGACGACCTAAACCACATTATTGATTTAGAACCGGACGAGATAGCGGATAATTTAACGTATGAAGATGTACCTGTTAAAATCTTGAAAAATATTTTGCGCTAAAAGGTTATACCTCAAGAGTTATAATCTGGTGAAATGTCCTCACCTCTTCAGCATACCAGGTACGTACGTAAATTTCGAGGGCGAAATTTCATAAGGAGGGGAGATTGTGAGACCCTAGATTTTATGAATAAAGATTTAAATTTTTCAAAATATTTTTTTTAATATTATGGAATAAATTTGATATAATATTATAGTTGTGGGTAATATTTATAAATTTTGAAAAGTATGCAAGTTGTTGTATAATATTCAATTGGTCGGGGAATATTCGTTTTATAAGGGAATATTCGTACAACGGCACAATCATTGGTGGACCCCGCAATGGAATTATTGTCGGATTGAGAAAATGACAAAAGTATTTTATGAAAATAACGGCGAAGTTTTACCGATTATCTTGTTGAACTACTCGGTAGTAAAAGTACAAGAATACGCCAAGGTCGCATAAGTAGCAGTAGCTGCACGATTGATTATTGATGCTTACGTGATAAGTCACTCGCTTTTGTTTTATTAGTATTATTAATGTAATAAAAACGTAAAAGCTTTTTATATAAAAAGAATACTTTTATAAAGTTATTCGTTTTATTAGACAATAATTAGAATATATTATATTCTATTATGCATGGTGTTTTGTATAGCAAAAAATCTTTTTATATAAAAATGTAATACTTTTATAAAGTTATTTATTTTATTAGACAATAATTTGAATATATTATATTTTATTATGCATAGTATTGTTGCATAAATGCTCAGATAGTGTTTTTGCATAGTAAAATCTTTTTATATAAAATAGAATACTTTTATAAAGTTATTCATTTTATTAGATTATAAATAGAATATATTATATTTTATTTAAAAGATTTTGTTTTATTAGAATATTTTATTAAATCAATACGACCGTCTGCTTAAAAGTAAATCAATCTGGACCATTCATGAATTAGTTACTATGCAATCCATTCTTCTATAAATAGAAGCTCATTCCTTCATTATTTCTTACGAATTCACTGAAAATCTAGAGAGAGAAACTATAGAGAGAATTCTTCTTCTATAATCTTGAGCGTATTTCTTTAGAGTTTAAGAAAGCTTTGAGCGTAGTACAAGTTTTCTTCGAGTATATCATCGCCCTACCAGTCGAAATACTCTTCTTTCAAAGGTAAGGGATATTATTTGTTGTATTCGTAAGTGGTATTATTTCTTTCGTATTCATGAAGAGAACTTCTGTTATTCCATTCTTTATCATTCTGTTGGAATAACCTGTATACGCAAACTGCCCTATACTTTTTGAAATTCTTCAGTTATTCCATTCTTTATCATTATGTTGGAATAACTTTTGTCATCTGATACCACATACATGGTGAAATTCTTCATTATTCCATTCTTTATTATTATGTTGAATAACCTTTATATGCCAAGTACCGCATACATGGTGAAATTCTTCTGTTATTCCATTCTTTATTATTATGTTGGAATATATTGTCGGTGCGTGTTACGCCTGTCCTGATTCCATTAATTATTATTATGTTGGAATAACCTATCTGCATGCTGCTTTATCGCATGCCTGTGAAGTCTTTTGTTATTCCATTTTTATTATTATTCATTGGAACATCACATGCATGCGTTTACGCATGACCTAATTCCGTTGTTTATTATTCTGTTGAAATATCCTGTCTGTGCGTTTACACATGACCTGGTTCCGTTGTTTATTATTCATTGAAATATCCATGCGTGCGTTTTACGCATGACTTCGTTCAGATTATTTATTATTACATTGGAATAACTTTCGTGCATGCGGTCTATCGCATGTCTGGTGATTTTTTTTGCTATTCCATTCTTTATTATACTCAGTTGGTTAAAGTTTTGACTTCTATACTCCATGAAATTAGTGGAATATCCTTGATATTTGTGCTTCATCCAGTATATTTTCATAAAAATATTTTTCTGAGCATTCTTGAATTTTACTCTACAAAGAAGTATCATGTTGACAATTTGGACGTTATTAGTTCCTAGATAAATTAATTCTTGAACTTATTTTATTGAATTATTATGTCATTGTCATCATCCTCATGTTTATATTATGTTGAAAGTCATTTGTGGCCTGTAGTGCATAGATAGACTTGGTATGATTATGACCAGGGATTATTCGATATAATCATGACCGTAATGTTACAAATGATGTGAAAAAAGTTCTATTTGGCTCGTAGTGCATTGATGGACAGTTTTTGGTATGATTATGGCTATGGATTCTCTTCAGCCAAGGGTGCAAAGATGAATTGTTTTATGGCATGATCAGGACCGTTGATGAAAACATGATTATCTTTAGCCTGTAGTGCATGGATAATTCGTGGTCGTGATACTAAAGAATATCCTTGGCCTGTAGTGCAGGGATGATTTGCTGATGTGGATTATTTATTGAGCTGAGTCTCAGCGATAAAAGTGATGAAATTTTTTTAAAATTATAGAATATATTAGACTTTATTCTCTACTTGACTCTTCTAATGGATTGCTTGTTCCGCTACACTTAAACTTGATGTTTGTTATATTGTATCAGTTTAACACTGTTGAAGGCTAACGATAATTTATTCTGCATTATCTTAGTCATAATATTTCTTACTGGGCTAGTTGAGCTCACCCTTTCTTTCATTATTCTCTTCAGGAAATGAGAACGTAGTTGGGGCTAGTCGGGGAACAGAGTGATGGTCCTAGATGGTGCATTAGTAGTCCTCACTATTCTGTGAAATAGTGTAATAATAAATGTAATGAGGACTCCATTGAGTGTGGATATTGTCTAGATGACAATATTTGTATTAAAACTTACAGCATATGTTTTGTCGTATTTTACACGACTGTTGTATAATTAGTTTGTATTTGTATTTTGTACCATGTATTTGGTGACTCAGAATAGGTGATGTATACCTATTTTTGGGGGTGTCACATCATAGCTGATAACTCTTCTACGGTGTCCTTCTCTTTGATCAGTACCACTTGACACGTGGACCGTATTGGAGAGTATGATTGGGGTTCCTACACCTTCGCCTATTTCCTCAAGGAAATGTGCTTGCGTTCGCAGGGCTTGACAGAGGCTTGGCTAGGATTTTATCCATTTCTGCTGGTGAGAATTTCTCTTGTAATTTCCCATATACAAGTTAAGAATGTTGATTGACAGCATATGTTTGCCTTTGTGTTGGCAATTCTAGGCCTATGAGAGGCTTCCATACTTACGTCCAGTGAGTGTGTTAGGATTAGATACCTATCCACGAGGACGACGATGACATCATTCCATACTGGCGGAGGTCCTTGTAGCTGAGGGTTTCACTCATTGCCGCCTACAGCTGGAGTTGTTGACGTCTGATGTCATCACATGGATTCCCTATTCAGGGGAGCATTTGAGAATTAGATTTGAGGATGGGTACCCGACTGGTGTCGAGTACCTGATTTCCACCCATAGGATTCCTCTCTTCACGGATGGAGGATGGGAGCTCTATTTAGGAGAGCGTGCTATCAAGAGCACTACATGAGAGATTCGTATACCGATCTTCCCTCCTGCCAGGAGTTATTGGTCTGTTCCACAGTCACCTGTCATTGATATCCCATTGTTGGGTGTTGACGGTTTTACATTATTAGAGGATCCCTGTACTCAGGAGATATTCCAGCATTAGTGGTTCCCTCGTACCATTGGAGTCCAGACCCGATCCACTCAGTTCATGGGGGATATGGTTCCTGGATCCGTGATGATGACAGATTAGCTAGCATGTGTCCGTGATCTGACTCATTTGACATAGATTGATAGTTTGACCCAGCAGTTAGACCAGGCACAGTTCTTTATCCGGCACTTGGGCAAAGATCCTTCAGAGGAAAATACTTTTGATCCTTCCAACTCTGGCACTGGCCCCTCAGGTGACCCATATGGGTTTTCCGATGCAGATCCTCCCTTGTATAGGCCGAACATCCCTGTGGATAGAGATCCAGTGACTCAGGAGGAGTTACATCAGGTGGACATGATTGATGATGTAGACATTGACACCATTATCTTCTGCTGATGTATATTCTCGTTATCTCTTTTGATAGGCCTCTGTTAGACACTGGGTGGCTTTCCCCCATTCTCGCTATATCTTCTGATAGGCCTCTATTAGATGTAGGGCGTTTGTGCCCCATTTCCCTACTTTAGTTGTACAGAGATGTATTAGATGATGATATACTTAGGAATATATGTAAAGTTTTCCATTCCCTATATCATATTGCCATCTATTCTTTATCATGCATGTATTATGTTATGCATATGTATGTTTGTCCAGAGATATTCAGCATTGACCCCTGGATGGTCTTATGACACGGCCTGTATAGATGTCTTCTTCGACAGTTAGCCGTATTGATCATACCCCACCATTGTTGGTGGCCTCCCATCTGAGATCGTGGTATGATAGTATGTCACCTTCAGACATGGTGACTGTAGATCAATTATTACAGCATACTATGACTCTCCTGATGTTTCAGGTTTCCATAGGCTTCATAGAGAGTATGCTGGAGCATTGGATACCGGAGAGACAGGTCTTCTAGTTTGGCATCCACGAGTTGACTCCTATTCTGGAGGAGTATGCGCGGTTGACGGCGTTGCGATTGACGACGGATTTGCAAGCGATATGGCCATCTCCACGACATGAGTCGACAGCTTTATGACTCTCAAATGGGGCCGAGAAGTGAGAGTCAGCGAGATGAGATCACATCCGGTCATATTGTATCCCAGTATTTTTTGATGGACAGATTTGGCTCTGAGGATAGTTACACACGACACTCCAGGGATTTTACTATGCAATAGGATCATTGGCACTCGGCCAGAGTAGATGTCTTGATACTATGCGTATTGTCGTATGTATACATGCCACGGTACATGGATGAGCTAGATATTGGCGTTATCATGGCAGTGAGAGCTCTCAGGGAGGGTCACACCATTGTACCGATGATCATAGCAGAGACACTGAGGTCAGCCACATATTGCAGCACTTACCCTGCAGGGGTATTCACAGGCAGTTCGGTTATGTTGTACGTGTGGTTTATGTTACATTTGAGACCGATTGACACTTTTAGACGACATGGGTATTGTTTCACCCATGAGATATCTATGTCGTACTCCTTCTAGCCCGCAGAGAGTACAGATCCTGCATCTTGGTCCGCTTTCCTGACAGGGATCGGAGATCCGTTTGACAAATTATCGTGTACATGGCTCAGCTCACCCTACAGCTTCATCACTCATGCTCCGGGCATGGATTATCTCCCTCTAGCTGGTTTGAGGGGTATAACTACTTACCACCCACTGGCCGTGATGTGTCAGTTTGACCAGTTCTAGGACTTCCATCCTTTTGAGGGGGCATTGAGTCAACGCTTAGCTTCTCGCCACTTATCAGTAGAGGATAGATCCAGGTTGTACGCCTATTGGGATTAGCGTGAGTTAGCTGAGTTTTCCGTTAGCCATCCAGGTTGTTCTACAGAGTATTCCGCATGGATAGTGACAGAGATGGCATTAACTATGGCAGTATCCATAGTGCAGGGGATTGATTCTGATGATGGGGCCTATGGAGGAGACTTATATTCCCATCGGGGAGGATTTATCTACTGGATTACCAGCAGTTGTGATGGATTCTCCCACTACGAAAAGTGCTCTTGTGATTCAACATTCAAAGACAAGATGTCGGAGCGAGTCTACATCTGATGACCTTTAAGAGAGATCAGGCTAAGGCCTTGATGTTGACAGCTCTTAATAGGAGAGATGCAGCTCTATTAGAGAGAGATGAGGCCATATCAGCCAGAGATGCATTGATTGTAGAGCGGGATGCTGCCCTATCTGCTCGGGATGTAGCCGTCACAGACAGTACTTCAGTGAGATCCCTTACAACTGGCATCCTTGTCAATATGAGTGCCTACATTGATGAGCATCATGCCACCATGCAGTTAGCCTCGGATCTGCTAGCTCGTGTAGATACCATTGGGCAGGAGCTTGCAGTGTTACCTCCTTCTTCGGAGAGGGATGCTATGTTAGATCTAATAGTCCACAAACATACAGATCCGTAAATAGACTTGTATTTTCCTACAAAGACTAGCTTAGCCATTTTGTCATGTACATCACATTTTGTATATATCAAACAGCATTATATATGGCAGGGAAATATATTTTGATTCACTTCCCTTTTAGTTGCGCCTTGATACTTGTTTGATATTTGCATGTTTCTTCAGGGCTTGTGATCTTGATGTATTCTGAACTCATCCTTGATGTGTGGACATTGAGACGTCGTAGGATCTTTCAGAATGGATCATTGATCTATGTGTATCCCTACCATCTTTGTTGTCTTGGGACTGGTTTCTGTATGGAAATAAGTAAAGGAGTGTGGCTTTTCGTCTCTGAGAATGACCGCACCACAGATGGTCGCCAGTACTCCTATTTAAGAGGAGCCTAGTTAATTCCATCTCTTATGGATTGGTGTTGCTCTTTAAGGCACAACCATAGCTTAGATGGTCGCCAGATCTCCTATTTATAAGGAAGGGTCGGTAGTTCCATCCCTTTGGTCTGAAGCTGATGAAATGTGGTGGATTGAAGTTTGATCTCAGTGCCAGATGACAAGTATTTGTGTTTTGGTAGGGGTTAGACCGAACCATAAATGCCTGCCTACGTACTCCTATTGAAGAAGAGATCAGGTATGCGTAGTTCGAACCTGGTGTAAGAGGTTCAACGCTGAATGGTGTAGGAGGGTGTAAGAATGTTTTTGTTGTTTTTGTTTTTATAGAGAAAGAGCAGAAATGTTTTTGTTATTTTTGTTTTTGTTTTTGTTTTTATTTTCGTAGAGAGGGTAGAAATGTTTTTGTTTTTGTTTTTTTTTTATTATTGCGACCGGGCCATATAGAATATGGTTGCCTACGTACTCCCGGGTATCAGAGAGATCAGGTCGACGTACTTCACCCCTCAAGACGATTTGCAGCCAAAGAGAAGTCTGAATCCCATGTGCAGGCTAAACTGCGGGGGAAAGAAAGTTTGATCCCATGTTTGGGACAAACTGCAGGTGTGAAAAAGTTTGATCCTAAGTTCAGGACAAACTGCAAGCGTGAAAAAGTTTGATCCTATGTTCAGGACAAACTACAGAAGTGAAAGGTTCAATCCCTGGTGGGATAACCAAAATTGTATAAAAGGTTTGCAAGGAGGTGAAACCAGGCTGACTGGCTTGAAGAGTATGTTTCCCTGAGGGGCAGAAGTATATGAAGAAGATTTTGTATGTAAGAAAGGGTTAGAAACCCTGAATGACTGGTGATCTGATGATCCAACACCAGGATGTTTGCTTGATGGTAACCTCAGATATAGTACCATTTCACGGTGTCCGAGTTGATGAGCTGTGGAAATTCATTGTCGTCCATTTCTTGTAGTCTGAGAGCGCCTCCTATCAGTACCTCCTTGACAACAAACGGGCCTTCCCATTTTGGAGCGAATTTTCCCTTAGATTGATCTTGGTTATCAATGATCTTCTTCAAAACCAAGTCATGTTATTTAAATTGCCTTAGCCAGACCTTTCTGTTGTAGGATCTGGCGAACCTTTGTTGATATAACTGACCATGGAAGATAGACGTGATTCGCCTTTCGTCTATTAGAGATAATTGGTGATATCTATCTTGTACCCATTGGCCTTCATCCAGCTGAGCATCCATCAACACTCTGAGGGATTCCATTTGAACCTCTATGGGGAGCACTGCTTCCATCCCATAGGCTAATGGGTAGGGGGTTGCCCCAGTGGAAGTACGCATTAAATTTATGTAGGCTAATAAAGTCAGAGGCTAGAGGTCAGGCCAACCTTTGTGATTGGCAGACATCTTCTGCATGATCTTCTTGATGTTTTTATTAGCCACTTCAACAGCACCATTCATCTTTAGATGGTAGATGACGGAGTTAAGGTGTTTGATGTGGAATTTACTGCATAACTCCTCTATCATTTTATTTTTGAGGTTCTTAGCATTGTCTGATACAATTACCTCTGGTTGTCCATATCGATAAATGATATTGTTTATAATGAAAGCAATGATGACTTCTTTGGTAACCCTAGGGAAGGAGGCTGCTTCTACCCACTTGGTGAAGTAGTCGATTATAGTGAAGATAAACCGATGTCCATTACTAGCTTTGGGCTCGATGGGCCCGATCACGTCCATTCCCCACATTGAGAAGGGCCAAGGCGAACTCATATTGTGGAGTTCCCTTAGAGGGGCATGGATAGCATTCCCATTAATTTTGCATTGATAGCACCTCTTAACGTGATCATCACAGTCAGCCTTGAGAGTAAGCCAGTAATGCCATGTTCTGAGGATCTTCTTAACAAGTAGGGGCCGCTCATGTGTGGGCCACATACTCCACCATGGATTTCATCCATGAGCCTCTGAGCTTAGTCTTTGTCCAGACATCTAAGGAGACCTAATCCTGCATCTCTTTTATAGAGTGCATCTCCGTTCAGGTAGAATTTCATAGCAACTCGATGGATCCGCCTTTTTTCAGTCGAGCTTGCCTCAGCGGGTGTAGATCCATCTCGCAGATACTCCTTGATATGATGATACCAAGGGTTGTGGATGGGAAGTAGCTCATCTGATACTTCTCCAATGTAATTCCCATAGGCTAGAGCCTTTTGTAGGGCAAATGGGATGTTTGGCATGGTTTCCTTGTCTTGTATGTTAATCAAGGAGGCCAAAGTTGCTAGTGCATCCGCAAAATCATTCCTATTTCAAGGAATGTGGAGGAATTTTATTTTTTCGAACTCTGAAGCCATCTGTAAAACTTGCCGATGGTAAGGCAGTAAATGTAGCTCTTTGGTTTGATAGATTCCCATGGTTTATTTGATTACCAACTCCGAATCCCCAAAGACAGTTAACCGTTTGATGCCCATTGAGTGAGAAAGTTTTAGCCCTATGATCTGACCTTCATACTCAAAACCGTGTTGTTAGTCTTGACAAACCGCAATTTATTGACGGATGGGATATCGCTCCCTGCATTCGGATACTAGAACTACTCCAGCTCCAGAACCTTCTATGTTAACAGCTCCATCAAAATACATTTTCCACATATGGTATGCTTCGTACTGATGGTGTTGCTGAATTGTCATGACCCCTTCATCGGGGAAGTATGTTTCTAATGGTTTGTAATCCCTTACGGGTGTGGCAGCCAGTTGATCCACAATTCCTTCTCCTTTAATAGACTTTTGTGACACGTAGACGATGTCAAATTGTTGCAGAATCAACTGCAATCTGGACAGCCGACAATTCAGTATGGGCTTACTAAACACATATTTGAGAGGATCCACGCGGGATATGAGATGGGCTGTGCGACCATGGAGGTAATGTTGTAACCTCGTGGAAGCCCATGCTAAAGCACAACAAGTCTTCTCAATCAGAGTGTAATTGTGTTCACTACTGCTAAATCTTTTGCAGAGGTAATAAATAGATCGTTATTGGCGTCTATCATCTTTCTATCCCAGCATGCAGCCAATAGCATTGTCATTAATGGAGAGGTACATGAACAGTGGAACATCATCCCTGGGTGGTACCCAGATAGGAGCGTTAACCAACTTCTCTTTGATTGTAAGGAAGGCTTTCTGACACTCATCATTCCATTTCATGGAGGAGTTCTTCCTTAACAACTTGAATATTGGCTCACAGGTTGTTGTGAGTTGAGAGATAAACGTGCTAATGAAGTTGATTCTTCCCAAAAATCCTTGTATTTCCTTCTATGTTTGAGGAACGGGCATTTCCTTGATGGCCTGGATTTTGGTGGGATCCAGCTCAATCCCTTTGCGGCTGACTAGGAATCCTAGCAACTTTCCTGATTTAACACTAAAGGCGCACTTGGCTAGATTCAACTTCAAGTTGTACTTACGCAACCTGTTGAAAAGCTTTCTGAGATGGTCTAAGTGGTCTTCTTCCCTTCGGGATTTGACAATGATGTCATCCACGTAGATCTCTATCTCTTTGTGCATTAAGTCATGGAAAAGAGCCATCATAGCTCGCTGATAGGTTGCCCTGGCATTGATGAGGCAGAATGACAACCGTCTATAACAAAAGGTTCCCCAAGGCGTGATGAAAGAAGTTTTCTCACGATCCTCTTCAGCAACCATAATCTAATGATACCCCATAAAGCAATCAGCAAAGGAGTACATGCCGTATTGAGCAGTATTGTCAATGAGAATGTGGATAAATGGCACGGAAAAGCTATCCTTAAGGCAAGCTTTGTTCAGATCCCAATAATCTATGCAAACTCGCACCTTTCCTCCTGGTTTAGGCACGGAGACTATGTTTGATAGCCATTCAGGGTATGTAGACACCATGATGATGCCTGCTTGAAATTATTTCATAATTTCTTCTTTAAGCTTTAAACTCCAATCAGGTTTCAATTGCCTGAGCTTCTGCCTGACTGGCTTGAATCCCTCTTTAATGGGAAGGCGATGAAGGACAATGTCAGTGGACAAACCCAACATATCTTCATGAGACCATGCAAATACATCCTGGAATTGGGTTAGTAGCATAACCATGTCATTCTTTTGGTTTAGAGTGAGGTCTACCAATCTGGATTAGCTTAGGGTTTTCTGAGGTTCCGAAATTGAAAGATGTGGTTTGATCAAGGTTAGGTTTAGGTTTGTCTTCAACCCATTCCTTGATCTCCTGAGGTATCTCAATGTCCTCTTGTACTTCCATCAAGTCTGAGTCCAACTTTTCATCAAAGTTACAGTCCTTGTGGAGAAAAGGTACCTCATCAGCAAGTATAGGCACATCTAAATTCAGATTCCTGAAACAAAATATGCTTTCACTTAATATATGAAATTGTTTAATCATACAAAGTGTTAGCATGTATTGATAAAACAACTGCTAATACTGTATAGCTGATTAGGAATCCTAGCAACTTGCCTGATTTAACACCAAAGGCGCACTTGGCTGGATTTAACTTCAAGTTGTACTTACGCAACCTGTTGAAAAGCTTTCTGAGATGGTCTAACTGGTCTTCTTCTCTTCGGGATTTGACAATGATGTCGTCCACGTAGATCTCTATCTCTTTGTGCATTAAGTCATGTAAAAGAGCCATCATAGCTCATTGATAGGTTGACCGGCAGCATTGATGAGGCGCGAATGACAACCGCCTATAACAAAAGGTTCCCCAATAGTGATGAAAGCGGTTTTCTCACGATCCTCCTCGAGAACCATAATCTGTTGATACCCATGCCAAGCAATCAAAGAAAGGAGTACATGTCGTATTGAGCAGTATTGTCAATGAGAATGTGGATAAATGACACGAGAAAGCTATCCTTAAGGTAAGCTTTGTTCAGATCCCAATAGTCTACGCAAACTCGCACCTTTCCTCCTGGTTTAGGCACGGGGACTATGTTTGATAGCCATTCAGGGTATGTAGACACCATGATGATGCCTGCTTGAAATTATTTCACAATTTCTTCTTTAACCTTTAAACTCCGCTCAGGTTTCAATCGTCTGAGCTTCTGCCTGACTGGCTTGAATCCCTCTTTAATGGGAAAGCGATGAAGGGCAATGTCAGTGGACAAACCCACCATGTCTTCATGAGACCATGCAAATACATCCTGGAATTGGGTTAGTAGCGTAACCATGTCATTCCTTTGGTTTGGAGTGAGGTCTGAACCAATCTGGATTAGCTTAGGGTTTTCTAAGGTTCCGAGATTGAAAGATGTGGTTTGATCAAGGTTAGGTTTAGGTTTGTCTTCAACCCATTCCATGATCTCCTGAGGTATCTCAATGTCCTCTTGGACTTCCATCAAGTCTGAGTCCAACTTTTCATCAAAGTTACAGTCCTTGTGGAGAAAAGGTACCTCATCAGCAAGTACAGTCACATCTAAATTCAGATTCCTGAAACAAAATATGCTTTCACTTAATATATGAAACTGTTAAATCATACAAAGTGTTAGCATGTATTGATAAAACAATTGTTAATACTGTATAGAAAAGTAAGCAGTTAAAGTTATCAGATGGAATTTTTGACCGTTTTACCCTCGCCGACTAATGCATAGAGTGTTGTTCCAATGTCGAGGGTAAAGTCTCGATGGACTGCAGTGATGGAGGGGCTATCATCATCCTCTTTCTCCCTAATGATGACCATGATATCTGGGCAATCATCGTCTACGGTGTATCTGTTTGTATGTTCATCATGGACAATGATGTGTATGCCTGACATCATCAGGGTGATGTCTTGTTTATGTTTTCGATCCCTCTCTTCCACTTCGGGATCAGGAATCAGGACCTCTTTTGCTTTAATCGATATCGATTTGGGAAATAGCATAGCCATAACATGGGCGGGCACCTTTACCAGAGATTTTATAAGCTCGGGATTTGCAGGTGGAGAAAATCGTTGTATGGAAAAAATTGAAGGAATCTGTTTGTGCTTATGAGGATTCTTATGACTAGAGCTAGCAGAATAGCCTAATCTAGCTATCCCTATTTGACTAGGCTCTTGAATAGGGTGCTTAATACCCTGATGATCTTTGCCCAACCTTTGTCCAGGTTGATGACCCAATAATATCATTTCTTGAGTGGCCGACATTACTTCGACAGAAATCTTGGGTATGAGAGGTAGCGCCCCAATGGGATGGTAATGAGTGTTGCTCACTTCCAAGGCATGGAAATTGACCAGCTCAACTTCTGAATTGAAGCTGATTAGTGGTATGTCACCTTATTCAGGACACTCCGATTCAGCATTAACAGTGACTAAGCTATTGTTGACAATGTACTTGAGTTGTTGATGAAGGGTGGAAGGGACGGCTCCTTCCATATGAATCCATGGTCTTCCCAACAGCAGATTGTATCCTGTGGCTATTTTGAGCACGTGAAAGGATACACTGAATGTATGTGGACCAATCTCCACTGGTAATTCAATTACTCCAACGGCATTTCATCCGGACCCATCAAAAGCTTTGATAATCGTATTACTACTTTTGATCCTCTTGGGGTTGATATTCATCTTCTCCAAGGTAGCATAAGGACAGATGTTAAGAGATAAACCTCCATCTATCAAGACTCCCCCAACTATGTATCCGGAGGACAACACCGCTATATGCAACAACTTGCAATGACCGGTCCTGACAGCGGGTATATCATCATCAGTGTAAGATATCACATTGTTGTTGAAAATGTGATCAACCAGATGTTGGAATTTTTTCACATCCACTGATTTCGGTAAATGGGCTTCTTCCAAGACCCTTGGCAAAATCTTCATGTGATCTTCGGAAACAAAAACCAAGTCCAGTATGGAAATTTTCTGTGGAGCTTCTTTCAAGCTTAAAACCACTTTGACTTTGTTATGGCCCATAGTATGGAGGAATTCTTCAATTTTCTCCATGGGAACTTTCCCATTTGATTTGATGGCGGGCTTCATCACCTGATGGGGAAGATACAGTGGATTCTCCTTCGACACTGCAGTAGTAGTATGTGAAGTAGATCCTTCAGTCCATCCATAATTCTATGGGACTTTGTGTAGGTTGACAATAGGATATTGTGGTCTGAATGGTAATTTAATTGGCTCTGGTGCAACCACTTTCAAAAGATTGTCAGCTCATTTGAGTTGAATTGCTTATATTGTGAGTGGTCTGGCAGCCAAATATCCTTAGCGAATATAACTGCTACGCCATCCTTCCATTTTGTAGGACATGTATTCCCACTCTCGAGTAGCAAAGTGTCGTCATCTACCATTTGTAGGACAGCTCTGTCAATTAAATTCTGAATGAGGTGGCGGAGTGCCCAACATTCTTCTGTGTTATGACCGCGAGAGTGGGAGTGATATTGGCATACTCCCTCAGAATTAAACCGTCTAGAACGGGGATTGATTGGAGGTAGAAGGGAGGTGATTCTTCCTTCATTGATCAACATTTGAAATATCTCATCCATTGGTTGGCCAAGATATGTAAATTCCCATTTATTGGAAAACTCCCGATGGACTTTGGCACTTGCTCTTTTTACAACTTTATCCTCCAGTGTTTCACTTTCTGAAGGAGAGGATGGAATATTCATGAAAAAAGGAAGGAGACCAATATGCTCCTGACTGATTAATTGGCGTATGACTTGGTGTTGATGAATCACCAGTTCTGCCAACTTATCTACTTGTTTACAAAGAGCCTTAATCTTTTGATCCATCATGAACTGGAATCACAGATAATCCCATCTCACAAAGACCAGATTATTTGGCTGGTGCAGGAAGATTCAACAATGTAATTGGAAGTCTGTCCACTGTTCCAATTAATCATATTGACCTCTCCTTCTTTATATTGAGGAAGAGGGTTGTCTTGCACATGAGGTTGGTCGGGTTTAGTCACAACAATCTTCCCATTGTCAATTAAGTCCTGGATCTTGTGTTTTAAGGCCCATCAATCCTGAGTGTCATGTCCCGGTGCCCCGACATGATAAGCACACTTCCGAGTAGCATTGAAACCCTTCCCATTCGGGGTTGCTGGTGGAAGAAGATGTGTAATTTTCTTCTGAGTAGTCAAAAGAGTAAGGATATTCTTGAGCGAGTCCCCTAAGGGTGTGAACACTCGGGAGCGTCTGACTTCTCCACCTTTAGGCATTGGAGGGTTTGAAGACTGTGCTTGCAAAGGAGAGTAGTTTCTCCTCTGACTAGGCATATTCTGACTGCCTTTTTGACCTTGTAGTATCAAGGAAACATCTTCCTCTTTCTTTTTATGGACCCTCCGGGGGTTGTTTCCATAAGTTCTAGACTGGATGTGCTCAACGACACCTTTAAGAGCGGCTAGGTCTTGAATCTTTCATGACTTCAATCCCATCTCAGCCATCTCTTCGTGTTTGATCATTTCAGAAAATGGCTTTACAATGCCAGCTAAGACTCTTTCATAGAAAGGAGCTTCTTGTATGTCTATAAAGGTCATGACCATTTCTGATTCCGTTATGGAAGGAATAACTTGAGTAGCAAGGCGCCTCCACCTTTGAGCATACTCTCTGAAAGACTCAGTAGACTGTTTCTTGATCTTGGTAATCTGGTACCGGTCAGGAGCCATTTGAGATTGAAAGATGTACTGAGTGAGGAAGGCATGAGCTAGTTCCACCCAGCTATAGATCTTTGAGTTGTCTAATCTGGTATACCACGTTCGGGCTTCTCTAGTCAGACTCTTCTAGAACAGCTTCATTCTGAGCTTCTCGCCCTCTGCATAAGATCCAAGTTCTCCAATGAACACCTTCAAATGTGTGTAAGGATCCCCTAACCCATCATACTTTTCAAAGTCAGGAGTTTTGAACTTCTCTGGATAATGAGCACCAAGGAATATACAAAGGTCAGCATAGGAAACACTCACGTGTGCTCCAATTCCTTTGATAGAATGGAAGGTTTCCTCCATTTGAAGAACTTTCTTCCTGATATCACCGGTGTCTAGATCTTCTTTGAGATGGGTGTTTTCAGGAGTTTTGTTGGTCGCATCCAACTGAAGTTCAGGAATTGTTTTATCTGAACCTTGTGCTCCTCCTTGTGCAGAGGATTCTGTATGTACAGGTATTCGTGAACCCTGAGTAGATTGGTGTAATTCTTTTAGTAGAACAGTCAAATATGTAATTTGCTTGCTTAATCCATCAAACTCTTCTTGAGAGACCGCAGCAGGATTAGATTGGTCAGACGAAGACATGATTGACTGTAGGCTCGTGGCCTTTTTGGATTTTGAGCGGGTAATAGACCCAATTGTTTCCTTATAAAAACTTATGTAGTTTAGTCTCAGGGAATGTATAAATGTTTACATGCTATCATAATGTGTCCATTTTAGGAATATTATCCTGTAAAACGGGTGTCATTTGATAGCATGTCAAGTCTTAATACGCATGTACACATATTCTTTATATTTTCCATTACATAGAGATGAGCATGGAATGAAATTACAAGTAATTGTCTTTACAAGTAATTTAAAAAAATGGAGAGCAAGAAGATACTTTCCTCCGTGTTTGGTTTATCAGAGGCTGACCTATCTTAGGTTACTCTCGCGGATTTTTGGCATGAAGGTTCCCAAATCATCGCAATCTACTCGACGGGAAGTTAATCTAGTCTTTCAACTGGAGCGAATCTGGGAGGTGCCTTTCCTGAGCCTCGTTGGAATTAGTCTCCCTACGAGTCCAGTAATCAAACACCGACAGGATAACCTCCTAGTGGAGGAACCACACAACAAACATTCACATACAACATGTCTCACCGTTTATGAAAATGATGACATGTGCACAGCACAAATATCACAGATAGATATATTGCAGTGCAGTAAGTAAAAATGCATTCATACACATTCATCAAAAAATGTAAATGTAACACACACAAGCATATAACGGTTTTGAAAAGCTTGTAGTAGCGGCTTAAGCCCTCTTACTGGATTCCCCAGCAGAGTCACCACCTGTCGACGTCGGGATTTTTATTTGTCCCTTTTTTCTATTCTTGTTTTTTGGTGTTCTCATGTTATGTGAGATTTGTTTGAAAAAACAAGTGAAAAAGGTCCGACATGTATATGTCGACGATTTGACTGTAAGAGTCACCAGTTGGTGTTTTTAACTGGTTGCACCAACGCAACCGAGAAAAGGTTTGCACATTGACCTAGTGATGTGACACTGCTAAACGGGTTTGTGAAATCGAGATTAATTTGGGTTCGAGGGCTTGATTATGTGGAGGGAAGGTGTTAGGCACCCCCCGACATCCTTGTTACCACGGTGACCGCCACTTTTCAAGAAACTGTTATATAAGTGTGTGTGTGTGTGTGTGTGTATGTGTGTGTGGATCAATGTGCTGTTATTTAGAAGTAGTGTGAGGCCTCGTTCGCACCTATATACAAAGGGTTTAAATTTGTATAAAAATTCAATTTTTAGCAAGATATAGCCATGATGTTTTGTAAAAAGAGGTTTTTCAAACCCTGTGCTCAATAGTAATTGAGGTCTTTGATACTTCCATTTTTATTAAATGTTCGGCTTGGTTGCTTTTATTTTCGAGATGTGAAGCATCCTCGAGAAAATAATATATAGCAGTGTCGAACTCCTCACGGGTATGAAAGCCATCTAAGGAAATTCAAACATCGTGAATAATTTACAAGTTGCTTACAGTTGAAAATGTCCATCACGGGAACCGAATCTAGATTCAGTAGACTGAATCTGTGATCACATAATTCCTAGGCTCACATGATGCCACAGTTTATATGAAAGCAGTAAGCAGTTATATATATAAAAGTTGTAGATATATATATATATATATATATATACAGACATGATCAACCACCACGAAGCACCTCCATGGGGGATCGAAATGTAAATATATAAAAGCGGTAAATATATATATATATAGAGACATGATCAACCACCACGAAGCACCTCCATGGGGGATCAGAAATGTAAATAAATAAAAAGCAGCAAATATATATATATATATATATAAACATGATCAACCACCATAAAGAACCTACATGAGAGATCAGAAATGTAAATAAAACAATAAATCCGATCAACCGCCATGAAGTAAACTCCAGGCGGGACTAAATGTAAATAAAGCAGTAAAAACAATCAACCGCCACGACGTAAACTCCAGGCGGGACGGAATGTAAATAAAGTAGTAAAAGGCCACAAAGTAAACTCCAGGCCAGATAGAAATGTAAATATATATATATATATAGCGGTAAATGCACAGGATATATATCGATCCCGTCTCGTTTTATCGTTTCAGCGATTTGTCGCTATATATATATAAAAGCAGTAAACGCACCGGATATAAATTTTAGGCTCATCAAACAGAGTTCGACAACAGTTTATATATATATATATATATATATATATATATATATATAAGCAGTAAATGCTCCAGATATAAAATCCAGGCTCATCGAACAAAGTTCGATAATAGTTCATATATATAAGTATATATATATATAAGCAAATAAACGCTCCAGACATAAGTCCAGGCTCAATCGAGGCATAACTCGATAATGTTAGTCCATATATATAAGTATATATATACAAACAGAAATGAAAATCACAAACTGAAGTCCGGGCATACACATATAACATGACTCTCAATGTGAAGAAGAGTGTGTGCAAAGATGAAGAGAAAGGCTTTATAGTGTGTAAGAAGGCTTACAGTGGGCTGCCAAAGAAGACTTCTATGACTTTAAGTGGATGAACACTCAGCTCCCGCCAGTAAAAATATAGCTATATGTGAGCTCACAAGTGTTTAAAATGAGAAAGCACTCAATATGGGGTGTGTACAGAGCAAATTTGACAAGGCTTCCTCGCCTTTTTTCTTTTGAATATGGCCACCCCAAGCCCTATATTTATAAAGCTGGGAGCCTCAGGTGTACCTGCGGCAGCCGCAGATGCACCTGCGGCCGCCCGGGGTGCCCCGGGCTCCTCGAGTCCCGCCGTCTCGAAGTACATGCACGCGTGCAACGTGATGTCTGCTCAAACTTGCAGAACTTCAATTCGAGCATCTGATTGAGGTGTATAAGACCTGTTTTGGACTGCTGTTGTCGAGAGCTACGCAATGACATGGGATTAGAGGTTATACGAAGTTAGGAAGATGGAACCATGTCCTATCTCTTTAAGCTTCAAATTTTATTCGGTGTTCTGCCTTGCGTAGCAGTCACTCGGGATTGCAACTCCTTGGTTCTTGTGGGACATTTTTGTGTAAAATGTATGTTGATGGTTTGTTGAGACGGCGCCATGTGGGGTTTGAGGTGGCAATTTGATGACTTTTCCCTTTACCAGGGTTATCTCCGGTTTTGGCTGATAAAGAAGACATTGCTCAAGGTTATCTCTGAGATTGGGCTGTTGCAAGTGATGAATGCCCTCAGGGTTATCTAAGAGGTGTGTCTGTCCTCCCGGGGTTATCTCCGGGTTTAGGAGTTGAGTGCCTCAGTGTGAGTCCCGAGGTTGAAGCTGACTGCATGGGTTAAAACGAGCATCTCCGGGGTTATCTCTGGAATTGCAACTGCACTCCTTGGAGTTATCTCCAAGGTTGAAATTGTCTTTCCTGATGTTGTTTCCGGGACTAAGACTGAATATCTCGGGGTTATCTCCAAGATGAATCGGCCTTCTCCGGTTGAATTTCCGGTATCTGCACTGCTATCCTCGGGGCTATCTCTGAGATGGGGAATGATACTCCGGTGTTTTTTTTTCGGTTGAAACCGAACTTCCGTGTTATTTAAGGGATTAAGTCGAAATGCCTTCCGTGGTTATCTTTGAAAGAAGATTACGCACTTCTGTAATGTTAATGTAAGTGGCGAAAAAAATTTTGAGTGTCTATAGTCTATGTAAATGAGATAAATATATGTGAACATGCATATTAAAGGCTTGTTAGTAATAATATAAGGTTTAAAAGCTTATAAACCTTGAACCTTTGTTAAGAGAAGTTATTAAGCCTTGTTGATATAAATAATTCAACATAAAGCTATGTAATTCAAAACTAAATGATTTGAAATATGAACTTGAAGAAATATCATAACAATGTATGTTTATAGTATGTATCAGAATGCATAGTAGGTTAGGACTAAACTGAGCAAGAAAAACTCAAGTCCGGTTTTGGTAGGGAATAGCGCGGCCGCGCCACTCCCAAGCTTAAACGCAGCATGGTCGCGTCGTTCTGTAGAGTGATCAGGAGCAGTTTGTTAAATGCATGGTCTTAAGTTATGGTTATATGTTGTCCTTAAGGACTACAAGATGTGAAACAAGATTGTTTATATAAACATGATAGTAGAATGAGCTAGTTTCATGGTTATCCTAAGTTCAAGTAAAAATGAAACTAATTTAGGAAATAATATTTGTTCTTATATTAAGAGCGTATGAAATGTATGACTGATGGGTATGAATCCATGATTATATAACTATGTAGGAATACACGCAGTGCAGATAAGCTTTAAACAGTTAAGTTTTAGTTGATAAACTATGAATCAGGCAAGTCTTTCAGTTCCTATTTGATATATGAATTCAATAACTGTTAGTTGAGCTATATTATGCTAGGGGTGAGCATGGTTCGGTTTGGTGCAGTTTGAAGTCCAAACTGCACCTGAAACCGCTTAGGTGCGGTTTAAAAAATTCAAAACCGCACACGAAATCAATGAACTATACTATACCTAATTTGAAAAATAATTTATTAGACTATTACTATTATAACATTGACCTTAACCAATGCATCAAGTGCTCAAACCAACGAATTTGGCCCCTCAACTATAAGCCCCTCCAATAACGCATCAAACAAAATTGAAATTCCAAAACCCTATTACTTAATTTTTGACTCTATAACCTCTAACCATCTTCTTTCAATTGGTGAAAAAATGACAATGCAAGACTGGGTTTTCTCTGAGCGTGTTCAAGTGAAAAGTAACTTTAGAATTTAGTAGAGATAATACATATATACACATATGGTGCGGTTTCGGTTTTATGCATGCAGTTTTGGCTAGTAACCAAATCAAAACCGTAAATTTGGTTATTTAACCCACCTAAAACCGCCACATACACCGGAACCGTTCGTGCGGTTTTAATTGGTGTGGTTCGTGCGGTTTTTGGTGCGGTTTCAGTTCCAATTTGGTTACTTGTTCAGCCCTATATTATGCTATGAGAATGTTGATGTATATATATGAAATGCATATAAGATATGTATGAAATTGAAAGTTGATCTTTGATGATATGCTTGTGAAGTAAATCTATATGCCTGTTATATGAGAAGTAACATACGTAGTAAATATTAATGGATTATTAATGCATGGGCTGGGTATGCTATTATATGTTATGTGCTGTATGAAAACTGCTAGAATTGTTGGGCTTTTGAGCTCACCCTTGCAAATAACCACTTTTGCAAGTTAAGGACTCACGGTAAAGATTACGTGCTACGTGATTGATAGAGTTCAATAGTATCGAAGGAGATTGATTTATTTATTTAAATATATGCTCTGGAACTATGTTTAGGCTATAAGAGATGTACATGATAGTAGTTTACAAGATGTAATACATGTTGAGTTGTAAAGTTGTACTATGTGATATATAGAGGAATTTGAATCGATATGTAAAAATTTATATAGTAATTCGAATAGAATGAATCATAATATAATTTGATTCAAGGATATGTAATTTATTCAAGTTAAGAAATCAAATAAAGATTCTTTTAAAGGAGATTAAAAAAGTTTAAATTATTCCGCATATTTTTATAGCATCGAATATAATGTAAGACAGGGATGGTAAATGACCAATATTTGAAACTTATAAAAGTTTGGGGTCATTATACAGATCCTGGAAATGGAAAGAATTTATATTCTAAATTATAATAAGCAAGGTTATATTCATTAAGTTATAAATAAAAGATATAAATAGTTTGACGATAGTAGTATCGTGGCGGACCGGATCTGAGGTTCGAAGGGACCCAAATTTGGGGCGTCACATGAAACCAACATATCATATAATAATAATTTTATTTACTAAACTCTTATTTTAATAACTTTTGAAATTTCGGTTATCACAAGTCCTGAACCGGTTCCCGGACGAACGATCTCCCAATCTACTTCTGCACCTGTTCATATCTCGAGAACGACTCGAAGCCTGCACTCAGTTCACTGAGACTCTTCCGGATGATGTGTCCTGGACTGAACCCCTAACGACCGATCCCGCCTTCGGTTGTGGCTGGAGGCACCGTCCTCGTTTTCATTGATCAAAAGTACAATCTGCTAATCTATTTCCTTAAGTTGTAAGAGTAAAGTTTCAAGGCATCATTAATCTCTTGTGCCTTTTTAGACAAGGTCAACCTCCTTTCATCATGACCGAGGTCTTAGGGACGATTCGGGATGGTGCGTTCTTGACATGGCCCCCAGGTCCGGCATCCCTACTGGCTGTCAAGAACAATCTTCGTCGAGGGTCATCTACTCTAACCTTTGATGGAGCCACTAAATTAGTATGAGACCCCAACCTCTCCGATACTGATGGCCCCAACCAATCCTTAGCAGATCCCTTTGGTTGAGGAGGAGGGTCCGTTGTGAACTGGACACGGGCTGAGACTGTCCTTTTACTGTTCACCATGATTCCACCCAGATAACTACTTTGTGATTGTAAACTAACAACATTAGAAAGCCCTCCTTTTAGCGTCAATGTTAATGTTAAGATTCGTCAATGCGCTTCAATCACCAAAACACATCAAATCCTGCATAGAAATGAAGTCACCAAAAGATTGACGACTTGGGCCGCCAAAGGATAGCTTCAGTGTGAGAATAAGTACAGACTGAATAAGATTTAACAATTAAGGCTTAATACTCTAGTGCTAAAAAATAATGATGAATTGTGTGTATACCTTAGAATAATGGTAAAGTCTTATATTTATAGTGATCATAGCACCTCCATAAAAATTTTCCCCGCGTAGAATTTGGATTCCACATTAGGTAAGATACTTTAATGGGAACAAACATAATCTCTTTAAAATAAAGAAAGTTGAATCATATCATGACACTTTCCTTAAGAATCATAAATCGAATGTGATTATAAATATTTAATTTTTTAAAATACTCAACTACTAAAAAGGTTTCAACATGAATTAAATTATATATATTTTGTTCCACTATATAATTCATGCTCAAATAATCACTTGCAGACAATGATGACATCAAATCTGCTTTTAGCAAGACATTACACGATTTGAGGCGTTATAGTGGTGATGTGGATAGGTGAGGACAGAGGTGGAACTAGGGGTGGGGTGGGGCATCGACCCCAGCTAGGAGTGGAAGTCCAAAGTGGAATAAGGGTTGGGGGAGGGAGGGGGGGGCATGGGGCATTCGCCAAATACGAATTAATGCCGCTTTAGTTTGAGCGAAGCCATTTCTTGATTTTCTGTTTCTTTTTGTAAATGAGCTGTTATTTGTGCTATATACTGTGCTTTGAAGATGATGGGAGAAAAACCTCAAATCCGGCCGAGCAATCGTCTGCCTCTGCTTCCAACTTCTTCTCCGACTAGATCTGCAACAGGTTTATTTTTTTTTATGGTAACATGAAACGACGTCGTTTCATTAAAAAAAATTGTTAGGGTCGTATGCACACAAGCCAATCATGTTTGATGATAAAGCATATACTTTGTAACAATCTTATTCATTTATTAATAAAAAGAATTAATTTATTAAAGGCTTTTAATTATCTACATGATGTTGTTTTATAATATGTGATAAATATATAGTTTTAAGCAATGCTTTTAGAATAATGATGATGATCATTCTAATGAGATCTAAATTCTTAGAAAGCTTAAAACTAAAATAGTTTCCAATCGTTAGATTACTAAATTGGGGATTAGTGAATCCGGATAGATTGGTACATACGTTGCTTTCTCATTGGATGAGGATGATTGATCTTATGATCATTTGTGTGGAGACACTAAAGCAAGTATGTAGGTGCTTATTAGAGAATAAGTTCACTAAATGTGGCTCGCTAAAGAATACCTAATGGAGTTTTACTTGCCTGTCAATAGTAATTCCTGTAGTGATAGTAGTACAAGTGATCCTTGGACTTGAGATCATCATAGTATCTTGTGTATGATGAGTTATACTTTAACTTATTCCTTAAGACCCTTAGGGTATATCAAAGGGTATGTTTGGGTATAATAAATTATACATGGAGATAATGTATGATCAATAAAGAATCTACCACTTCTAGTAAAAGAAGAGAAATGTCCTATGTGATTCAATAAATGACAAAACAGTAGTCCTTGGCCAAGGCAGAATGAAATTAAAAAGGAGTTTCTAATTTGCATTATTTGGAGTTGTGCATTTAAGGATCGAAATACATATAATTAAATAAAATAAGACTTGACAGTAATTCTATGTCTTATATTTAATTGGGACATTGTATGGTGGAAGGATTGAATTGTACGGTAACTATTTACTCAAGGGTTCTTTTATGATTAATGTTAAAATCTATATTATCTGAAAAGTCGTTAATCGCTAGGGAGGCTTATCCCTATTGTAGAATAAATATTATTTATTTAAATAAATTAATTATTTAATATATTTATTTAAATAAGATTAGAATTGTTCTAATTGATTTATTTACAACCGGTTTAATATGGAGAACCTAAAGGGTCACACCATAAAAGGAAGAATAATTATTTAAGAAGTTAATGGCATAATCGTAATAATAAGTTAAGTATATTTAATTTAATCTATGGTGATATAATAAATTAAATAGGTTAATATTTATTATTTAATATTTTAGAAATATTAAATATAAATTAATAAGAGGAGTCTTATTATTATTATTACTGTTATTATTATTTAATTCCTAAAGGAGTTTGAGAATTAATTAATAAAAGTACTCTCATATATTCCTAATAAGATTAGGAGGTAATTAATTAAAAGATTTTAATTAATTATTCCTAATAAGATTAGGAGGCTAATTAATTAAAGGATTTTAATTAATTAAAATAAAACCCAATTCATTAATTGTTAAGGAGGGTTGTCCACATCTATAAATAAGAGGAGTCTTATTATGGGTGAGTGTGGTTGACGTTTTCACATAATACGTAATTCCAATAGTTGAGAGAGTACACCCTTTTCTATGAGAGATAAAAACTAGGGTTTTGCCAAATACTCATCTTCTTGAATCTTTCTTCTTCCATGGTGGATCACCTCTAGAGGCCAAACACTTGGGTGGCTAACGTTGATCAAAGGAAGGAACTAAACCCGGTGGATTCAAGATAAACGCGGAAAAGATTTGGAGGTGAACTTGTACCTGAGGAAGCTCGAATCTTCAAGGATATGATTCTTGTTCTTTATCTTTTTGTTTAATGTAAGACCCCAACTTTTATGAATAAAGATGAATTTTCTATAATTATTATTTTTGAATGAATTTGATATAATGTTATAGTTGTGGGTAATATTTAGAAATTTTACAAAGTACGCAAGTTGTTTATAATATTCGATTGGTCGGGAAATATTCGTTTTAACAGGGAATATTCGTACGACGGCACAATCATTGGTGGACCCCACAACGGAATTATTGTCGGATTGAAAAAATGACAAAAAATATTTTATGAAAATAACGGCGGAAGTTTTACCGTTAACTGTTGAAACACCCAGTGTTAAAAGTACAGGAATACGCGTGGTTGCATAGTAGCACACGGTATTGATTATTGATGCTTATGTGAGAAGTCACTCAGTTTTGTTCAATTATTGCTTTAGTAATTGCTGCATAGTATCTCACGTTATTTGATTCAATTATTGTCAATATTTTATATATTATTAAATCAATAATTAAGATAACAAAGTTGTTAATATTATTATTTGCATTATTAACGATGTCTAGAAGTTACGCGAGGAGAGGTTTGGTCACCTAATTAATTGCGCGCTAATAAGGAGAAATCCTTATTGAAAGCCCCTCTTTCTGGGAACGACACAGTCGATTAATAGTGTGAATTATGATAATGATGATAAAGTTTTGATTTATTAATATTATTAATGTAATAAAATGCGAAAAAGCTTTTATATAAAAAGAATACTTTTATAAAGTTATTACGTTTTATTAGGCTAATAGTAAAATCTTTTTATATAAAATGTAATACTTTTATAAAGTTATCTCGTTTTATTAGATAATAATTAGAATATATTATATTTTATTATACATAGTGTTTTGCATAAATACTGCATAATATTTGCATAGTAAAATCTTTTTATATAAAATGTAAATACTTTTATAAAGTTATTCGTTTTATTAGATTATAAATAGAATATATTATATTTTATTATAAACCAATATGGATAGTCAGTTTAAAAGTAAATCGATCTAGACTGTTTATGGATGGATTAGTTCTTATTGATCCATTCTTCTATAAATAGAAGCTCATTCCTTCATTATTTCTTACTTAATTCAATTTGAACTCTAGAGAGAGAAACTATAGAGAGAATTCTTCTTCTATAATCTTGAGCATTTTTCTTTAGCGTTTAAGAAAGCTTTGAGCGTAGTCTGCAAGTTTCTTCAAGTATATCCCCGCCTTCTACCGCTTCGAGTACTCTTCTTTATAAGGTAAGGGGTATTATTTTTTACATATTCATGAAGAGAACTTCATTATTCCATTCTTTATTATTCATTGGAATAACTTTTGTATCTGTGAGCTACCTATACTTGGTGAAATTCTTACATTATTCCATTATTTATTATTTTCTTTGAAATAACTCGTAATATGCAAGTACCACATATATGGTGAAATTACATTTGTTATTCCATTCTATATTATTACATTGGAATATCATATGCATGCGTTTTATGGCGGACTGGTTCCGCCTCTTTATTATTACTCGTTGGAATATCACATGCATGCGTTTTCTGTGGGACTTTGCCTCAGTTATTTATTATTACATTGGAATAACACATACATCTGAAATACCGCATGCATGGTGATTTCTGTTGTTATTCCATTCTTTATTATTACATTGGAATATCCTATCGGTCATGTATTACGCTTTGACTGGTTCTCGTTATTTATTATTACATTGGAATAACTTTATATCATCAAAGTACCACATGCATGGTGATTTCTTTTGTTATTCCATTCTTTATTATACTCGGTTGGTTAAAGTTTTGACTTCTATACTCCATGAAATTAGTGGAATATCCTTGATATTTGTGCTTCATCCAATATCTTTCATGGAAATATTCTTTTGAGCATTCTTAAATTTTACTCTACAAAAAGAAGTATCATGTTGACAATTTGGGCGTTATTAGTTCTGGATAAATTAATTCTTGAACTTGTTTTATTGAATTCTTATATCATTGTCATCATCCTCATGTTTATATTTTTTGTTGAAAGACATCTGTGGCACTGTAGTGCATAGATGGACTTGGTATGATTATGACCGAGAGATTATTCGTTATAATCATGGCCGTAATGTTACAAATGATGTGGTAAAAGTCCTCATTGGCCCGTAGTGCATTGATGGACAGTTGTTGGCATGATTATGACCATTGATGAATGCACGAATATCCTTGGCCGTAGTGCATGGATAATTTGTGGTTGTGATACTAATGAATATCCTTGGCCGTAGAGCAGGGATGATGTGGTTTATTTATTAAGCTGAGTCTCAGCGATAAAGTTATGAAAAACCTTTTAAATCATAAAAGATAGTAGATTTTATTCTCTACTTGACTCTTTTAATGGATTGCTTGTTCCACTGCAGTTAAACTTGATGTCTATTATATTTTATCAGTTTAACATTGTTGAAGACTAATGATAATTTATTCTGCATTATCTTAGTCATAATATTTCTTACTGGGCTAGTTGAGCTCACCCTTTCTTTCACTGTTCTCTTCAGGAAATGAGAACGAAGCCGGGACTAGTCGGGGAACGGAATGACGGTTCAGATGATAGTATTAGTAGTCCTCACTATTCAATTAAATAGTGTGATAATAAATGTAATGAGGACTTATTCTGAGAGTGAATATTGTCTAGAAGATAATATTTGTATTAAAACTCACAGCTCTCTTGTTGTATATTAAAGATTGTATTTGTATTCTGTACCATATATTTGGCGACTCAGAATAGGTGATGTATACCTATTTTGGGGCATCACGATTAGTATCAAAGCTTAGGGATATGATCCTGGTGAGATGTGAAACAAGAACTAGGAGGGGAGAGACGGGGAATTCCTTCGCTAGTATGACCTACCTAAGTTTATTTGGTATTTAATTGGTCGGTCAAAGTATAGGGATAATATGTGATATGTTAATTAACACTTGTTTTGTGGTAGTATTTGAAAATGGCATCCGAGAATGTTATGAACATCAATGGAGCACAGGAGACCGTTGAGTCTCTACAGATCAATAATCAGGACAATGTGCATCAGAAAGGCGACAATCCTCATGCAAACAACAACACTGACCAAATGATGAACGATGGAATGTTCAGAGGCTTTCTGCAATTCATGCAGCATCAGGAAAGAGAGACTCCTGTCCAAATTGCAGGTGGAAACACTGGCAATTCTCGGACGGTCACCACTAAACAGTTCAAGGAACTAGGACCACCGGAGTTTTTTGGAGAGCCAAAACCACTTAAGGTGGAGACTTGGATAAAGCAGATCTACAAGATATTTGATGTCTTGGGATGCTCCGAGGAGCAAAAGGTTCCCTTTGCCACCTTCATGTTGTGTGCGGAGGCGATTCTTGGTGGGAATCAGTAAAAGCGTACTCAACTTCGCCATGCTGAAGATGACTTGGGAGAAGTTCGAAGAATTGTTCAACGACAAATACTTTCCCGTATTTCATCACATGAAAGAGGTAGAGTTCATTAAGTTTGAAGCAAAACAACATGGCCGTGTCGCGATCTGAAGCCAAGTTTGCCGAGTTGTCTGGTTTTGCGTCCCATTTGGTTGATAATGAGGAGAGAATGACGCGAATGTTTCTAAGAGGTTTGAAACCCGAGATACGTCAATATCTTATCTCTCATAAAGCGTGTTTGTATTCGAGATGTTGTTAATAGGGCTCGATTATTGGAGAGCGATAATGAAGTCAACCCAACCAAAAGAAGCGGTAAGCAAAATGATAATACCGGTGATAACACTCATCGAAGCGGTGACAATAAGCGTGGAGGAATCAACATGCGAAATGGTAACCACTTGTGGTAATCATGGCCAAAACAATAAGAATGGACATTTCAAGAAGAGGAGATTCAACAATGATGGAAAGACGTCAGCACCAGCACCCGTGGTTAAGGAAGGAGAACGACCACCTATCATATGCTTCAAATGCGGAGGGGAAGGACACATCAGTCCAAACTGCGCGATGCCGTCCAAAGCATGTTATAATTGTGGAAGAGAAGGTCACCTAGCCCGATTTTGTCATTCACCAAAGACAAGTTCAGCTAGGATGGAGGCACCAAAGGACGTCCCGAAAAAAATCAAAAGCCGATGGTGCAAGGAGGCGTTTGTCGTGACCTCCCAGAAAGAAAGGAACCCGAACGAGGTCATCATGGGTAAGCTTATCATAAATTCTAGCGAAGTATATACCTTATTTGATACCGATTCTACCCATTCTTTTATTTCTCCTACTTGCACTCAATGTTTAAATTTGACTCTGGAGAAATTAGACTTTGACTTATCTGTTGAAACTCCGTTGGGAGAAACCTTCATTACATCCACTATTTATAAGTCTTGTTTGGTTCAAATCGGTACCCTCACATTACTTGTCGATCTTATTTCATTGAAAATACTTGCATTTGACGTAATTCTAGGGATTGATTGGTTAACCACTCATCATGCAAAAATTGATTATTTTCGTAAGGTTGTTAGCTTTCATATTCCTAACCAACCTATTATGCGAATTCAAGCAACCAAACCATTAAAATCAATCACTGTCATCTCAAGCCATAAAGATATTCGTTTATTGAAAAATGGATGTCAAGCTTTCTTAGCTCATGTCACGGATCTAAACAAAAATACGTCAATTTTAAATGATATTTCTATTGTTAATGAATTTCCTGACGTATTCCCTGAAGAACTTCCTGGCCTACCCCCAGAGCGTGAAATTGAATTTTGTATTGACCTTGAACCCGGTACAAAACCCATTTCCAAAGTCCCATATCGAATGGCTCCTATTGAACTTCAGGAGTTAAAGATCCAACTGCAAGAATTGTTAGACATTGGCTTTATTCGTCCTAGTACTTCTCCTTGGGGTGCTCTGTTCTATTCGTGAAGAAGAAAGATGGGAGTATGCGACTTTGTATTGATTATCGAGAGTTAAATCATGTCACCATCAAAATAGGTACCCATTGCCACGTATTGATGACTGTTTGACCCGATTGCAAGGCGCCAAATTCTTTTCAAAGATTGATCTTCGTTAGGATATCACCAATTGAAGATTAGAACCGATGACATTCCAAAGACGGCTTTTCGAAACTCGATGCGGGCATTATATGAATTCCTAGTCATATCTTTTGGATTGACTAATGCTCCTCTTGCCTTCATGGATATGATGAACCGAGTATTCAAGGAATATTTGGATCACTTTGTGGTCGTCTTTATTGATGACATCCTTATTTATTCAAAAAGTAGTGAAGATCATGAGCAACACTTGAGGCGATACTCAAAAGCTTCGTGATTATAAGCTTTATGCTAAGTTTAAGAAATGCGAGTTACGGCTTGAGGAAGTAGCATTCCTTGGGCATGTGGTATCAAGTCATGGAATATCTATTGACCCAAAGAAAGATTGAAGCTATTCAAAGTTTGGGAGCAACCTAAATCGATGATAGAAATATCGTAGCTTTCTCGGCTTTAGTTTGGTTATTATCGGAGATTAAGTAGAAGGTTTTCTCGAATCGCTACTCCCTTAACTTCGGTGACTCGGAAAGATACAAAATTCGGTTGGAGTGAGGAATGCGAGAAGAGTTTTCAAGAACTCAAGAGGAGACTCATTTCAGCACCTATTCTGACAATACCATCTGGCTCGGAGGGATTTGTCATCTACGATAATGCTTCGGGCAAAGGGTTAGGATGTGTTCTCATGCAACATGGTAAATTCATAGCCTATGCCTCTCGATAACTCAAAGAATATGAGAGGAATTATCCTACTCATGATCTAGAGTTGGCAGCAGTCGTTTTTGCACTAAAGATTTGGAGGCATTACTTGTATGGGGAGAAAGTGGAGATCTTTACGGATCATAAAAGCCTGAAATATTTCTTCACTCAAAAGGAACTCAACATGCGATAGCTACATTGGCTTGAACTGTTGAAAGATTATGATCATACCATCCAATACCATCCTGGAAAAGTAAACGTGGTAGCTGAAGCATTGAGTAGAAGATCATATGTGGAGTGCAGTGCGATATTGTCAACCATGAGGCCCATTTTGTATGACTTGCAAAGGATGGAGATAGAGATAAAGACTCCAGGGACCCACGTGATGATGGTGAATATACGAGTAGAACCACTTTAATCGATAAAGTTAAAGCTGCTCAAGCTATAAACCTGGAGCTGATGCATATGAGGAAGAAAGTACAAGAAGAAGGTGCTATCTGGGAAGCAAGAATCGATGAAGAAGGAATACTTCGAGTCAACTCCAGACTTTGTGTTCCTAACGACCCTTAGTTAAAGTATAAAATCATGATGGAGGCGCACAACACACCGTTTGCAATCCATCCTGGGAGTACCAAAATGTATCATGATCTTGACATACATTTTTGGTGGGGTAATATGAAGAAGAGATAGTGATGTTTATCTCAAGGTGTTTAACTTGTCAACGAGTCAAGTGGAACATCAAGTACCAAAAGGTCCATTGTAACCACTTGAAATTCCGAATGGAAGTGGGAGCACATTACCATAGATTTAGTTCTTTGGTCTTCCCAACGGTTTCTCAAGGCATAGATGCAATTTGGGTCATTGTTGATAGATTGACCAAGTCTGCTCATTTCTTACCTATACGAGAAACTTATACACTTGAACGTCTTGCTCATATGTACATAAACAAGGTTATAAGATTGCATGGTATGCCAGTATCCATAGTTTCTGATCGAGACCCAAGATTCACTTCACAATTTTGGGTTAGTTTGCAAAAAAATATGGGCACGAATTTACGATTTAGTTCAGTATATCATCCTCGAGACGGACGAGACAATCGAGAGGGACTATTCAAACTCTTGAAAATTTAATAAGACTCTGTGTCCTTGACTTCAAGGGAAGTTGGGACAAGTTCTTACCATTGGTGGAGTTTTCCTACAACAATAGCTATCAAGCAAGTATTGGCATGGCTCCATTCGAAACGTTGTATGGAAGAAAGTGTCGTTCTCCAGTATGCTGGGATGAGGTGGGTGAAGCAACGTTGTTGGGACCGAATTTGGTTCGTATGACTACGAAAAAAATTCAAATGATCCGACAATGTATACAAACCTCACAAGACCGACAAAAGAGTTATGCTGATCTTCATCGAAAGGACATGGAATTCGATATTGGAGATCATGTGTTGTTACGTGTTACTCCATGGAAATGAGTTACGAGATTTAGAAAGAGAGGAAAGCTCAATCCTCGATTCATTGGCCCATTTTAATCCTCGATCGAGTAGGGACTGTAGCTATAGACTAAACTTTCTTTGCCAAGTATGTCTCATGTTCATAACATTTTTCATATATCCATGTTACGTAAATATGTGAAAGACCCGAACCACAATATTAAGTTAGAACCAGATGAAATAGTGGAAGATTTAACATATGAAGAGGTTCTTGTTCAAATCTTGGATAAGAAGGAACATATTCTACGCTCCAAAGTTATACATCAAGTTAAAGTTTTATGGAGGAACCACGATGTTGAGGAAATGACCTGGGAGTTAGAATCTAAAATAAAATCAAGGTATCCTTACCTCTTGGACATACCAGGTACGTACCCTAATTTCGAGGGCGAAATTTCATAAGAAGGGGAGATTGTAAGACCCTAACTTTTATGAATAAAGATGAATTTTCTATAATTATTATTTTTGAATGAATTTGATATAATGTTATAGTTGTGGGTAATATTTAGAAATTTTACAAAAAGTATGCAAGTTGTTTATAATATTAGATTGGTGGTGGGAATATTCGTTTTAACGGGGAATATTAAATGCATTGACACAATCATTAGTGGACCCCACAACGAAATTATTGTCGGATTGAAAAAATGACAAAAAATATTTTATATGAAATAACGGCGGAAGTTTTACTAATTAACTGTTGAAACACCCAGTGTTAAAAATACAGAATCTGGCGTGGTTGCATAGTAGCACAGGTATTGATTATTGATGCTTATGTGAGAAGTCACTCGGTTTTGTTCAATTATTGCTTTAGTAATTGCTGCATAGTATCTCATGTTATTTGATTCAATTATTGTCAATATTTTATATATTATTAAATCAATAATTGAGATAACAAAGTTGTTAATATTATTATTTGCATTATTAACGATGTCTAGAAGTTACGCGAGAGAGAGGTTTGGTCACTAATTGCGGCAATATAGGAGAAATCCTTATTGAAAGCCCCTCTTTCTTAGGAACGACACAGTCGATTAATAGTGTGAATTATGATAATGATGATGAAGTTTTGTTTTATTAGTATTATTAATGTAATAAAAGCGAAAAAGCTTTTATATAAAAAATGAGAATACTTTTATAAAGTTATTCGTTTTATTAGGCTAATAGTAAAATCTTTTTATATAAAAGCAGAATACTTTTATAAAGTTATCTCATTTTTATTAGACAATAATTAGAATATATTATATTTTATTATGCATAGTATTTGCATAATGCCTGCATAGTATTTGCATAGTAAAATCTTTTTATATAAAACAGAATACTTTTATAAAGTTATTCGTTTTATTAGATTATAAATAAAATATATTATATGTTATTTTAAACCAATCTGGACCGTCCATTTAAAAGTAAATCAATCTGGACCGTTCATGGATTGGTTACTATTCAGTCCATTCTTCTATAAATAGAAGCTCATTCCTTCATTATTTCTTACGAATTCACTGAAACTCTAGAGATAGAAACTGTAGAGAGAATTCTTCTTCTATAATCTTGAGCGTCATTCTTTAGCGTTTAAGAAAGCTTTGAGCGTGTGCAAGTTTCTTCAAGTATATCCCCGCCTCTACTCGTGGAGTACTCTTCTTTATAAGGTAAGGGGTATTATTTTTTTTATATATTCATGAAGAGAACTTACATTATTCCATTCTTTATTATTACATTGGAATAACTTTTATCATGATGCTACCTATATACTTGGTGAAATTCTTACATTATTCCATTATTTATTATTACTGGAATAACATTATCTATCAAAGTACCGCATACATGGTGAAATTCATTTGTTATTCCATTCTTTATTATTACATTGGAATATCATGTCATACATGCGTTTTACGCATCCCAGTTCCGTCTTTATTATTACATTGGAATATCACATCATGCATGCGTTTTACGCAGGACCCTGTTCAGTTATTTATTATTCTATTGGAATAACTTTGTCTGTCTGAAATACGCATGCATGGTGATTTCATTTGTTATTCCATTCTTTATTATTACATTGGAATATCCTATCGGTGCGTATTACGCTTTGACTGGTTCCGTTATTTATTATTCTCATTGGAATAACTTTGTCTATCTGATACCACATGCATGGTGATTTCTTTTGTTATTCCATTCTTTATTATACTCGGTTGGTTAAAGTTTTGACTTCTATACTCCATGAAATTAGTGGAATATCCTTGATATTTGCGCTTCATCCATATCTTTCATGGAAATATTCTTACGAGCATTCTTAAATTTTACTCTCTGAAAAGTATCATGTTGACAATTTGAACGTTATTAGTTCTTGGATAAATTAATTCTTGAACTTGTTTTATTGAATTCTTATATCATTGTCATCATCCTCATGTTTATATTTTGTTGAAAGTCATCACGTGGCTTATAGTGCATAGATGGACTTGGTATGATTATGACCGAGGATTATTGATATAATCATGGCCGTAATGTTACAAATGATGTGGTAAAAGTCCTCATTGGCCCGTAGTGCATTGATGGACGATTGTTGGCATGATCATGACCATTGATGAATACACGAATTTCCTTGGCCCGTAGTGCATGGATAATTTGTGGTTGTGATACTAATGAATATCCTTGGTAGTAGAAAGCGGGGATGATGTGGTTTATTTATTAAAATTTGAGTCCCAATGATAAAGTGATGAAAAACCTTTTAAATCATAAAAGATAGTAGATTTTATTCTCTACTTGACTCTTTTAATGGATTGCTTGTTCCGCTGCAGTTAAACTTGATGTCTATTATATTTTATCAGTTTAATAATGTTGAAGACTAATGATAATTTATTCTGCGTTATCTTAGTCATAATATTTCTTACTGGGCTAGTTGAGCTCACCCTTTCTTTCACTGTTCTCTTTAGGAAATGAGAACGTAGCCGGGACTAGTCGGGAAACGGAGTGACGATTCAGATGATAGTATTAGTAGTCCTCACTATTCTATTAAATAGTGTGACAATAAATGTAATGAGGACTTATTCTGAGAGTGGATATTGTCTAGAAGACAATATTTGTATTAAAACTCACAGCTCTCTTGTTGTATATTAAAGATTGTATTTGTATTCTGTACCATGTATTTGGCGACTCAGAATAGGTGATGTATACCTATTTTGGGGGCGTCACATTTAATTAATAATTGCGCATAAAGGATGATCCGGGTATATGGTTTGTAAAATTTTAAAACTCCATTTTTACACGTTTTCGCTTATTTTGTGTAATTTGATTGCGTTCATGAATATTACAAACCTAACAGTGGCATCAGAGCCAAACCTTTATGCATATTATTAATTGTTTTAATTTGATATGTATATTGATATGTGTTTAGAACAATTTAATTGGGCATAATTTGTTGTATAAAATTTATTTTGAAAAAAAGAAAAAAATTCGTGATTCACATGGCTGATTTATTAACCGTCGTTATTATATATATAAGTATATAGTAACTATTAACAAACCGATCATATATATTTGTATGATAAGGATTAGCTTATTATATATATTATAATCACAGATTTACAATATATATATATATATATATATATTTAATTATTTTATAATTAAAATAAAAGTTTAATTTAATCTTAAAATAATAAGTTTATTTTAATCTTAAAATAAAAGGTTTATTTTAATTTTAAAATTGGATTCCATGATAACTAATTGGAGTTGAAATTGGATTCCATGTTTCCTTAAATAAAGGAATTTATTTAGATATGAAATAAGATTTCATATTATTCAAAATAAAAGAGTTTATTTGTGAATAGGAAAAAGAATCGGTGTTTCCTTAAATAAAGGAGTTTATTTAGATATCGAATAAGATTTCATATTATTCAAAATAAAGGAGTTTATTTGTGAATAGGAAAGAGAATATGTATTTCCTTAAATAAAGGAGTTTATTTAGATATGGAATAAGATTTCATATTATTCAAAATAAAAGAGTTTATTTGTGAATAGGAAAGATAATTAAGTGTTTCCTTTAATAAAGAAGTTTTTTATTTACTTGGAATTGGATTCCATAATTAATTAAAATAAATGAGTTTATTTTAATTAAAGATTTTTATTAAAATAAAATATTTTATTTTATTCAAAATATGATAAATTAAAATAAAAGAGGTTTATTTTGATTTAAATTTGGATTAAAATAAAGGAGTTTATTTTGATTCAAAATTAGATTTTATGCTAACTAAATTTGCCCATTAAATGATATCAATATATATATTGAATGTTTATTATTCATGAGATGAATGTTATTTATTGATGTATATGTAGATGTGTATGATAATAAATGGGATTGATTATGGACTATTGACCAATGTGATTGGATTTATTTTAGTTGGATGCATGAATGTATGGATTTTATTAAATGGGGTCTACGTACCTCGTCTTCTCTAATTTTTTCTTAATGTAAATTCTAACTCTCTCCTATGTACTTCCCCTTGACTGCTGATCAAGGTTTTTATTTATTTTAAAATAGTTTTGTAATAGGAATAGTTAGAATTTATTTTGAAGAATTGGAGATCAAAGAGCAAGAAGCATTTAAAGACCCGTTTGTAATGGAGCCCGGGTTTAAATGTAATAGTTATATTTAAATTTAATTCTTGCACACCTAGGGTTTAACCTTTTGGTTCACTTGGTGGCTCTAGTGAACCAAACTAGAATACAAGTCCATAATCAATCCGGGTAAAATATAGTATTCTATAAGTGCATGCTTATACTATATATATATATATATATAGTATATATTATTCAAACATGCTTCATGTGTTCATTAATATATTATATTTATATATATATATATATGTAATGCGCTAAACAAGATGAGACAAATTAATAACAAACCCCTCAAATATTTTTATATTAAGTTATAACGTTGAAAGTTATTTGGAATATCGAACGTCGCCTTCTAGCATGATAGAAATAATAGAGTATTGAATATTTAATATAAGTTTGTTGTGCACACACAAGGCAAGTATTAAATATTTAAGATGTTATTTTTATTACATATAATGTTTATAAGGAATTGAATATTACTGCTTTGTTGTGCACACACAAGGGCTGTAGTTTTCTCTTCACTTATATGGAAATATTGGGTCTAACTTAACTTAAATTATTTTAGTTCGGATGTGCACACACTTGACCATTATGATTTAAGAGGCAAAATACAAGGAGTTACATAGTTGATGTAATTGACAAGAGTTGTCTACCTATTTATTTATATATAGTTTGTTGTGCACACACAAGGCTATACATTTGAAATGGGATCCTTATTCTCACTAGCATATCTTTAATTAGATTTTGCCGAACTATATATATGGAGGGTAATATAGTTTGAAGAAAATAGTGGGAGATACCAATTTAAAATAAGACCTAATTTATTTTGGTAATTAATAAAAAAAATATACGCTAAAATGTTGTTAATTACAAATTCATTTACAGAATTTTACAATGTCTAAATTACTATCACTGCTAAGCATATTAGATGTTATTTAACCGGACCGTATTAAACGGATTGGTTAAAGAATTTGAGAATAGTTCTCACGGCTGAAAAGTTATCTTATTTCCTTAATACGCCTATCTCTACAATGGTTGCAGACAATGCCTCTGAGGAAGACATAGCTACTTTTAGAAAGTGATAAGATGATGCATAGTTGGCTCAATGCATCATACTCGCATCCATGAGTAATGAGCTTCAGCGTCAGCATGAAACTATAGATGCTCTTATTATATTCCTACACATCAAGTAGTTGATGGTGAGAAAAGTAGGACTGATAGATATCAGATATCTAAGGAGCTCTTCCGATCTAGAATGATCGATGACACTACAGTACAGATAAAAGTCCTTAACATAATCAATTCGATTGATCAATTAGCACAACGAGTTTTGTCATGGATGGAGAGTTGAGCCAAGATTTGATATTGCACTCACTCTCGGACTCCTTTCATAATTGTTGTGAATTTTTCATATGAACAAGCTAGATATCAGCCTCGCTGATTTGCTTAACATGTTGAAAAATGTTGAGTCACTTTCCAACCAAGAAAGACCATGTCTTACTGGTAGGGACCAAAGGATCTTCTGAAAAGAAGAACGATTCTAAGAAGGTAAATAGAAAAGGCAAAAACAAAGGATAATAAGAACAAAACTGATACGGGTAGCAAAGGAGTTTACTTCCACTGCAATAAGCCTGGACACTGGAAAAGAAACTACGAGAAGTATCTTATAGAGGCTAACCAGAAGAAGCTTAGTGAAGCTTTGGTTACAATATAATTTTGTTCATAATTTAAAAAAAAATTCTTTAAGTCAAGGTTCTACTTGGGTATTGGATACCGACTTTGGTTATCATAAATATAGATTTATGAAGGGACCAAGCAGAAGTAGAAAGCTAAACAAAGATAATTAATCCTATATGTGGGAAATGAAGCAAAGGTTGCTGTATTAGCCATAGAAACTTATAGTTTAGCATTGCCTACGGGCAAATCTATTAAGTCAATAAGTTGTTATTGTATTCCAGTTCTCGTTAGAAATATTATTTCCATTTTGTTGTTGGACAATGAAATCTTTGGTATTATATTTAAGAACAATTGTTATTCTATTTATAATAATAATGTTTTGTATAGAACTGAAATATTACTTAATGAATTTTGTGTACTTAACTTACATGAAAATATATTTTTCAAATTGAACAAACTAGTATATGAAAAGAAGATGATCATTCAAAGAGTTGAATGTGTGTATTTGATGAAATACAAGTTTGAATCATTTGAAAGGTTCAAAGAATTCAGAAATGAAATAAATTAGCAAAGTATTAAGATTCTTTGATTAGATCAAGGAATAAATACGTGTGCAATAAGTTTCTAGATCATCTCAAATGGTTTTCTCATAATGGACACCTCCCAATACGCAATAATTAATTGATGTATCTGAAAGGAAAAATCGTTCCTTGTTGGACATGGTGCGGTCCATAATGATTTTACCGACATTCCAGTATCCCTCTGAGATCATATCCTAGAAATGGCTGCATATCTACGAAAAAAGTAACCTCAAAATCCGGTCTCAAGACTCCATAAAAGTTATGGATAGGGAGGATTCGTAATCTTAAGTATGTTAAGATAAGGGGTTGTCCAACTTATATGAAAAGGTTTCAAAGGATAAGCTTGGGACAAGATTTGACAAGTACAGATTTGTGGGACATGTGAGACCCCAGATTTTATCAATAAAGATTTAAATTTTATCGAAATAATTTTTAATATTATGGTGTGAATTTGAGATAATATTATAGTTGTGGGTAGTATTTATAAATTTTGCAAAGTATGCAAGTGGTTATATTATATTCGATTGGTCAGGGAATATTCGGTTTAGCGGGAATATTAAATATAACTACTCAATCATTGGTGGACCCTAGCAATGTAATTATTGTTTGATTGAGAAAACGACAAAAATATTTTATTGAAATAACGACGGAAGTTTTACCGTTGATCTTGTTGAACTACTCGGTAGTAAAAGTACGATGTCATGTGGTTGCATAGTAGCACATTGTATTGATTATTGATTGATTATGTGAGAAGTCACTCAGTTTGATTCCATTATTATCGATTAATAATATGAATTATTATAAGCGATAATGACGTTTTGTTTTATTCATATTATTAACGTAATAAAATGAAACATCTTTTTATATAAAATGAATACTTTATTAAAGTTATTCTATAAATAGAATATATTATATTTTATTATGCATAGTGTTGCATAGTGTTTTTGCATAGTGTTGCATAGTGTTTTTGCATAGTAAAATATTTTTATATAAATAGAATATATTATATTTTATTTAAAAGATTTTGCTTTAAATATGGACCGTCGATTAAAGTAAATCAATCTGGACCGTTCATGGATTAATTACTATGCATTCTATTTTCCTATAAATAGAAGCTCATTCCTTCATTATTTTCTTACGAATTCACCAAAAACTAGAGAGAGAAATTATAGAGAGAAGCTATAGAGAGAAAATCTATAGAGAAAGAAGAAGAGTATTCGGTACTTCACTACTTTGATATCCAAAGGTCTTTTACGGTAAGGGGTATTATTTGTTGTACCGTAAGGGATATTATTCGTTTGTATTCATGAAGAGAACCTCTGTTATTCCATTCATTATTATTACATTGGAATAACTTTTGTAAAAGTGGTATACCCTATACATAACTCGTATATGCGGCGGCATACCTATACTTGGTGAAATCCTTATGTTATTCCATCCTTATTTATTCTCATTGAATAACTTTTATACGCCGAATCCCCTATACTTGGTGATCTTCTTACATTATTCCATTCTTTATTATTACATTGGAATATCACATGCATGTGTTTTACACCGGACTGGTTCCATTGTTTATTATTCCGCATTTATTATTACATTGGAATATCTTCGTCGCGTGTTTTACACCGACACAGTTCCATTGTTTATTATTCAAAGATTTATTATTACATTGGATCATCCATGCTTGTGAATTTCACCGACTGGTTCCGTTATTATTATTACATTTGAATAACTTTGTACATCTGCAATCTGCATGCGTGGTGATTTCTTTTGTTATTCCATTCTTTATTATACCCGGTTGGTTAAAACTTTGACTTCTATACTCCATGAAATTAGTAGAATATCCTTGATATTTGCGTTTCATCCAGTATCTTTTCATGGAAATATTCTTCTGATCATTCTTGAATTTTACTCTACAAAACAGTATCTTGTTGACAATTTGGGCGTTACTAATTCTGGATAAAATAATTCTTGAACTTGTTTTATTGAATTATTATGTCATTGTCATCATCCTCATGATATATTATGTTATCTTTGGCTTACGTGCATAGATGAACTTAGTAAGATTATGACCGAGGATCATTCGGTATAATCATGGCTTGTTATAAATGATGTGATAAAAGTCCTCGGTGGCTCAATGCGATGATGGATAGTTTTTGGTATGATTATGACCAGGGGTGATTTGGTATAGTCATGACCATTGATAATTTGATGAAAATCCTTGACCGTGTGGTGCGGGGATGATTAGATGTGGTGGTTTATTTATTAAAATTTGAGTCTCAATGATAAAAAAAAATTGATGAAAACCTTTTAAAACCTAAAAGATAGTAGATTTTATTCTCTACTTGACTCCTTTAATGGATTGCATATTCATTGCAGATTAAACCGGGTTGTCTATTGTATTTTATCGGTTTAACATTTATTGAAGGCTAATGATAATTTATTACGCATTATCTTAGTCATAATATTTCTTCTTGGGCTAGTTGAGCTCACCCTTTCTTTCACCGTTCTCTTGAAATGAGAACATAGCCGGGACGAGTCGAGGAACGGAGTAATGGTCCGAGAGGATAGCATTAGTAGTCCTCACTATTCTCAGCGAAATAGTGTGATAATAGTTGTAATGAGGACTCCTTTTGAGTTTGTATAATATCTAGTAGACAATATTTGTATTCAAACTCACGAGTTTATGTCGTATTGTACCACGACGCTTAGGTTAGTAAGTTGTATTTGAATTTATGTACCATGTAAGTGGCGACCCAAGATGGGTGGCGATATACCTAATTTTGGGGGCGTCACGGTTGGTATCGAGCTTAGGGATATGATCCTCAGCTAAGATCGAGATAAGAACTAGGAGGGAGAGATGGGGAATTCCTTATTAGTATGACCTACCTAAGTTTATTTGGTATTTGATTGGTCGGTCGAGTATAGTGATAATATGTTGCATGTCAATTAACCCTTATTTTGTGGCGGTGTTTGAAAATGGCATCCGAGAATGTTGAGAATAGCAATGGAGCACAGTGAGACCGTTGATTCTCCACAGATCAATAATCGAGACAATATCTGCGGGATGGCGATAATCCTCCTGTAAAACAACAACATCGATCAATTGATGAATGATGAGACGCGTTTAAAAGGTTTTAGAATTCATGCAACATCGGTAAAGCGACTCTGTCCAAAACGTAGGTGGAAACACGGAAAACTCTCGGGCGGTCACCGCTAAACAATTCAAGGAGCCGGGACCAACCGGAGTTTAAGGAGAGCCAAAACCACTTCGGCGGAAGCATGGATAAAGCAGATTACCAAGATATTTGATGTCTTGGGATGCTCGAGGAGCAGCAAAGGTTCCTTTGCCGCCTTTATGTTGCGTGGAGAGCGCGATTCTTGGTGGGAATCGGTAAAACGTACTCAACTGTTGTCTTCAAGATATCTTGGGAGAAGTTCCAGAGTCGTTCAACGACAAATACTTTCACGAAAGTATTCGCCATACATGAAGGAGGTGGAGTTTATCAAGTTGGAACAAAACAATATGGCCGTAATATGATACGAGGCAAAATTTGCGGAGTTATCACGATTCGTCCCCACTTGGTGGATAATGAAGAGAAATGACGCGAATATTTTAAGAGGTTTGAAGCAGAGATACGTCAACATCTTATTTCTCATAAACCGTGTTTTTATTCGGATGTTGTAAATAGGGGCTCGATTAGTGGAGCGCGATAACGAGTCAACGCAACTAAAAGAGAGCGTAAGAAATTATTATAATAATACCGGCGAGTAGTCATCTAAGCGGTGACAACAAGCGTGGAGGGAATCAACAAAGCGGATATATGGTAACCACTTGATGGTAATCAGGGCCAAAATAATAAGAATGGACATTTCAAGAAAAGGAGATTCAACAATGATGGAAAGACGTCAGCACCAGCACCCGTTGTTAAGGAAGGAGAAAGACCACCTACCATATGCTTCAAATGCGGAGGAGAGGGACACATCAATCCGGACTGCGCCATGCCGTCCAAAGCATGTTATAATTGTGGAAGAGAATGTCACTTAGCTCGATTTTGTCGTTTACCGAAGACAAATTCAACTAGGATGGAGGCACCAAAGACTGTCCCAGACAAACCAAAGCCGATAGTTTAAGAGAGAGCGTTTTTTTTCTCGTAACGAGGAACCTTAATAAAATTATCACGGGTAAGTTAATCATAAGCTCTTGTGAAGTCTATACCGTGTTAGATACCAGTTTTACCCACTCTTTTATTTCACCTAGTTGTGTTCAACATTTAAATTTGACTCCGAAGAAGTTAAACTTTGACTTATTGGTTGAAACTTAGTTAGTAGGAGCCTTAGATTCTACACTCTTTATTTTTAAATCTTGTTTGGTTCAAATAAACATTTTCACGTTACTTGTCGATCTTATCTTTTTGAAAATATTTGCCTTTGATGGGATTTTAGGAATCAATTGGTTAACTACTCATCATTCTTTTCATAAGGTTGTTAGCTTTTATATTCATAACCAACTTGTTGTGCGAATTCAAGTAACCAAACTACTAAAGTCAATTATTGTCATATCAAGCCATAAGTAAAGAGCCCCGAACCTTTCGTTGTTGACTTCCTTGTGTTGAATGCACCGAAACATGACTTTCTGTAGGCGACATCGTGAATGAAGATGGCAAGTTTATAGGTATCATTGTGAGGTGCTATCTAGGTTAAGGGATAGAAGTCACAGTTGGTATCAATGTGACGTACTATCCAAGTCTTGGATGAGAGTCACGATTTTGAATGATATTTCTATTATTAATAAATTTCTGGCGTATTCATGAAGACTTCTTAGCCTACTTAGAGCGTGAAATCGAATTTTGTATTGATGACCAAAGATAAAACCCATTTCTTAAACCCTCAAATATTTCGTCAACTAAAAGGATCTATTTACGAGGATTATGATGAAAGTCATAATAAAAGCATTGGACTAATGAAAATCATGGGTATATGAAGTATTAGTAAGTGTTATGATGAGTTATGTGGTTATTATGTGAAAACATGAAAGTTTCTTAGAAATCACAAAGGGTTGAAAAATCGATTTTTGGTAAAATGTAACATGAAATTCAATTGACCATATCTCCTATTATATTTTGAATTTTGAGTGTGGTCAAGTCTTAGAGTTAGATCTATGAGTTACCTAACTAATCCAAGTGGAATTACTAGAAAAGGTGTTGTAGATTTTTGTGTGGACTGATTTTAGCAAAGGAGTGCAAAGCTGCAAAAAAAAAAGCGAAAAAGATTACGCCATGATTTTAGAGAAAATTTGTTTTTGGCCACTTAAATTATGAGAAAAATTCGGCCTTTTGGGACATAAAGGTATATGGTATAAAGTACCTCCTGTCCAAAAATGAGCTCATTCTCGACTTAATTTATTCTCACATTATCTTAGTCATAATATTTCTTCTTGGGCTAGTTGAGCTCACCCTTTCTTTCACCGTTCTCTTCGGAAATGAGAACATATTTGGGACGAGTCGGGGAGCGGAGTAATGGTCCGAGAGGATAGCATTAGTAGTCCTCACTATTACGTGAAATAGTGTGATAATAGTTGTAATGAGGACTCCTTTTGAGTTTGTATAATATCTAGTAGACAATATTTGTATTCAAACTCACGCTTTATGTCAGTTGTACCCGACGCTTAGGTTAGTAAGTTGTATTTGAATTTATGTACCATGTAAGTGGCGACCCAAGATGGGTGACGTATACCTAATTTTGGGGGCGTCACAGGACATCCTAAAGAAAGTTTAGGTATATGTTCTATAATCCTACTTAGCAAAAGATATTTGTTGCGAATCACTCTGCCTTCTAAGATAAAGGTGTGGGAGGATAATAGATCTTGAAGAGTTCAAGAACCACAAAACACTATAAGTCAAGTAAGAGAAATCTGTAGATAGACATTGTACCACAACTGAAATATAAATCTGGAATAGTACCAAAGATACCTAGGAGGTATGGATTCATCATAGATGATGATGATGAGGTACACATCATAGAAGATGATGATCTAGAGTTACATACGATGAGGTAAGAGTTCTAGTGTGTACAAAAGGGTCAGTGGGAGCGTCGTGACATTCCTAATATTATATGTTGATATACTATGGATAAGGAATGACATACTAATGCTACAATCAGTAAAGATAAAGTTGTCTAAACATTCCTCCATGAAAGATTTGGGAAGAGTATCTTAATTGGGGATAAAATCTATATAGCTAGATTCAAGAGGATGCTCGACTTAACCCAATGAACGTATATTCATTTGATGCTAAATTAGTTTAGCATGGAAAACTCCAAGAGATGTCTCATGTTGATGAGCCATGGAGATGTCTCATGTCTCATGGGAACTATTTAACAATTAAGGCTTAATACTCTAGTGCTAAAAAATAATGATGAATTCTGTGTATACCTTAGAATAATGGTAAAGTCTTATATTTATAGTGATCATAGCACCTCCATAAGAATTTTCCCCGCGTAGAATTTGGATTCCACATTAGGTAAGATACTTTAATGGGAACAAACATAATCTCTTTAAAATAAAGAAAGTTGAATCATATCATGACACTTTCCTTAAGAATCATAAATCGAATGTGATTATAAATATTTAATTTTTTAAAATACTCAACTACTAAAAAGGTTTCAACATGAATTAAATTATATAGATTTTGTTCCACTATATAATTCATGCTCAAATAATCACGGTACAACAATGACATCAAATCTGTTTTAGCTAGTACACGGATTTGAGGCGTTATAGTGGTGATGTGGATAGGTGAGGACAGAGGTGGAACTAGGGGCGGGAGTGGGGGCATCTGACCCCGGTAGGGTGGCAGTCCAGGCGGAATAAGGGTTGGGGGAGGGGAGGGCGGGGCGGGAATTCGCCGGTCTTGCGTGAGTGCCGATTTAGTTTGAAACGCGAGCCATTTCTTGATTTTCTGTTTCTTTTTGTAAATGAGCTGCTATTTGTGCTATATACTGTGCTTTGAAGACGATGGGAGAAAAACCTCAAATCCGGCCGAGCAATCGTCTGCCTCTGCTTCCAACTTCTTCTCCAACTAGATCTGCAACAAGTTTGTTTTTTTTTATGGTAACATGAAACGACGTCGTTTCATTAAAAAAAATTGTTAGGGTCGTATGCACACAAGCCAATCATGTTTGATGATAAAGCATATACTTTGTAACAATTTTATTCATTTATTAATAAAAAGTATTAATTTATTAAAGGCTTTTAATTATCTACATGATGTTGTTTTATAATATGTGATAAATCCATAGTTTTAAGCAATGTTTTTAGAATAATGATGATGATCATTCTAATGAGATCTAAATTCTTAGAAAGATTAAAACTAAAATAGTTTCCAATCGTTAGATTATTAAATTGGGTATTAGTGAATCCGGATAGATTGGTACATACGTTGCTTTCTCATTGGATGAGGATGATTGATCTTATGATCATTTGTGTGGAGACACTAAAGAAAGTATGTAGGTGCTTATTAGAGAATAAGTTCACTGAACGTGGCTCGCTAAGGAATACCTAATGGAGTTTTACTTTCCTATCAATAGGAATTCCTTTAGTGATAGTAGTACAAGTGATCTTTTGACTTGAGATCATCATAGTATCTTGTGTATGATGAGTTATACTTTAACTTATTCCTTAAGACCCTTAGGGTATATCAAAGGGTATGCTTAGATATAATAAATTATACATGGAGATAATGTATGATCAATAAAAAATCTACCACTTCTAGTAAAAGAAGAGAAATGTCTATGTGATTCGATAAATGACAACCAGTAGTCCTTGGCAAAGCGAATAAAATTAAAAAGGAGTTTCTAATTTGCATTATTTGGAGTTGTGCATTTAAGGATCGAAATACATATAATTAAATAAAATAAGACTTGACAATAATTCCATGTCTTATATTTAATTGGGACATTGTATAGTGGAAGGATTGAATTGTACGGTAATTATTTACTCAAAGTTCTTTTATGATTAATGTTAAAATCTATATTATCTCGAAAAAATCGTTAATCGCTAGGAGGATTATCCCTATTGTAGAATAAATATTATTTATTTAAATAAATTAATTGTTTAATTTATTTATTTAAATAAGATTAGAATTGTTCTAATTGATTTATTCACAACCGATTTAATATGGAGAACCTAAAGGGCCACACCATAAAAGGAAGAATAATTATTTAAGAAGTTAATGGCATAATCGTAATAATAAGTTAAGTATATTTAATTTAATCTATGGTGATATAATAAATTAAATAGCTTAATATTTATTATTTAATATTTTAAAAATATCAAATATAAATTAATAAGAGGAGTCTTATTATTATTATTACTATTATTATTATTTAATTCCTAAAGGAGTTTGAGAACTAATTAATAAAAGTACTCTCATATATTCCTAATAAGATTAGGAGGTAAATTAATTAAAAAATTTAATTAATTATTCCTAATAAGATTAGGAGGCTAATTAATTAAAGAATTAAAATTAATTAAAATAAAACTCAATTCCTTAATTGTTAAGGAGGGTTGCCCACATCTATAAATAAGAGGAGTTTTATTATGGGTGAGTGTGGTTGACGTTTTCACATAATACGTAACTCCAATAGTTGGGAAAGTACACCCTTTTCTATGAGAGATAGAAAACTAGGGTTTTGTCAAATACTCATCTTCTTGAATCTTTCTTTTTCCTTGGTGGATCACATCTAGAAGCCAGACACTTGGGTGGCTAACATTGATCAAAGGAAGGAATTATAAAATCTCAAATTTTATGAATAAAGATTTAATTTTCTTGAAATATTTTTTTCAAAATTATGGTGTGGATTTGAGATAATGTTATAGTTGTTGGTAATATTTATAAATTTTGAAAAGTATGCAAGTTATTTTATAATATTCGATTGGTTGGGGAATATTCTTTTTTTGTCAGAGAATATTCGTACGATGGTACAATCATTGGTGGACCCCACAACAGAATTATTGTCGGATTGAGAAAACGACAAAAATATTTTTATGAAAATAACGGCGGAAATTTTACCGTTAAAATTGTTGAACTACTCGGTAGTAAAAGTACAGTAATACGTGTGGTTGCATAATAGCACACGGTATTGATTATTAATGCTTACGTGAGAAGTCACTCAGTTTTGTTCAATTATTGCTTGATGGTTGTTGCATGCATAGTATCTCACGTTATTTGATTCAATTATTGTCGATATTTTATATATTATTAAATCAATAATTGAGACGACGAAAGTTATTAATATTATTATTTGCAATATTAACGATGTCTAGAAGTTACGCGAGGAGAGTTTGGTCACCTAATTGCGCCTATAGGGAGAAATCCTTATTGAAAAGCCCCTCTTTCCCAAGAAACGACACAGTGGATTAATATTGTGAATTATAATAATGATGATAAATTTTGTTAGATATATTGAGGTGTGTCTTTTTATGAAGTCATGAAGTTTTATATATATATATATATATATATATATATATAAATCTTGTTTTATTAGTATTATTAATGTAATAAAAGCAGAAAAGCTTTTTATATAAAAGAGAATATTTTTATAAAGTTATTTGTTTTATTAGACAATAATTAGAATATATTATATTTTATTATGCATAGTATTTTGCATAGTAAAATCTTTTATATAAAAGCAGAATATTTTTATAAAGTTATTTGTTTTATTAGACAATAATTAGAATATATTATATTTTATTATGCGTAGTGTTGCATAGTGCATGCATAGTATTTTGCATAGTAAAATCTTTTTATATAAAACAGAATACTTTTATAAAGTTATTTGTTTTATTAGAAAATAATTAAAATATATTATATTTTATTATGCATAGTGTTGCATAGTGTTCTGCATAGTAAATCAATATGGACCGTCCATTTAAAAGTAAATCAATCTGGATCGTTCATGAATTAGTTACTATTTAGTCCATTCTCCTATAAATAGAAGTTCATTCCTTCATTATTTCTTACAAATTCATTAAAAATCTAGAGAGAAAAACTATAGAGAGAAAGAAGAAGAGTATTCTGCTACTTCACTACTCCAGTTCTAGTTTCTTTCTAAGGTAAGGGATATTATTTGTTGTACTCGTAAGGGGTATTATTTTTTTTTTATTCATGAAGAGAACTTCTGTTATTCCATTCTTTATTATTCTGTTGGAATAACCTGTATACACGGTCTACCCTATACTTGGTGAAATTCTTCTGTTATTCCATTTTTTATTATCCTGTCGGAATATCCTGTCTGTGCGTTTACGCATGACCTGGTTCCATTATTTATTATTCTGTTGGAATAACCTATCTGCGGTCTATCACATGCATGGTGAATTCTATTGTTATTCCATTATTTATTATTTTGTTGGAATAACCTATGTGTGCGGTCTATCTCACGCATGGTGAATTCTGTTGTTATTCCATTATTTTTTATTTTGTTGGAATATCCTGTCTGTGCGTTTACGCATGACCTTGTTCCATTATTTATTATTATGTTGGAATATCACATGCATGCGTTTACGCATGACACAATTCCGTTATTTATTATTACATTGGAATAACACATGCATGCATGCGATTATCGCGTACACGGTGATTTCTTTTGTTATTCCTTTCTTTATTATACTCAGTTGGTTAAAGTTTTGACTTCTATACTCCATAAAATTAGTGGAATATCCTTGATATTTGCGCTTCATCCAGTATCTTTTCATGGAAATATTCTTCTGAGCATTCTTGAATTTTACTCCACAAAGAAGTTTCATGTTGACAATTTGGACGTTATTGGTTCCTGGATAAATTAATTCTTGAACTAGTTTTATTGAATTCTTATATCATTGTCATCATCCTCATGTTTATATTATGTTGAAAGTCATCTGTGGCCTGTAGTGCATAGATGGACTTGGTATGATTATGACCAGGGATTATTCGGTATAATCATGACCGTAATGTTACAAATGATGTGGAAAAAGTCCTCATTGGCCCGTAGTGCATTGATAGACAATTTTTGGTATTATTATGGCTATGGATTCTCTTCGACCAAGGGTGCAAAGATGAATTGTTTTATGGCATGATCAGGACCGTTGATGAAAACACAATTATCTTTGGCACGTAGTGCATGAATAATTCGTGATCGTGATACTAAAGAATATCCTTGGCCTGTAGTGCAGGGATGATTTTATGATGTGGATTATTTATTAAGCTGAGTCTCAGCGATAAAAGTGATGAAAACCCTTTTAAATCATTGAAGATAGTAGATTTATTCTCTACTTGACTCTTCTAATGGATTGCTTGTTCCACTGCAGTTAAACTTGATGTTTGTTATATTGTATCAGTTTAACACTATTGAAGGCAACCATAATTTATTCTGCATTATCTTAGTCATAATATTTCTTACTGGGCTAGTTGAGCTCACCCTTTTTTCTTTTATTGTTCTCTTCAGGAAATGAGAACGTAGCCAGGACTAATCGGGAAACGGAGTGACGGTCCAGATGATAGCATTAGTAGTCCTCACTATTCTGTTAAATAGTGTGATAATAAATGTAATGAGGACTCCATTGAGTGTGGATATTATCTAGATGACAATATACTTATTAAAACTCTTAGATTATATTTTGAAGTATTTTACACGACTATTGTATAATTAAGTTGTATTTAAATTTTGTACCATGTATTTGGCGACTCTAGATGGGTGATGTATACCTATTTTGGGGGCGTCACAGTTGGTATCAAAGCTTAGGGATATGATCACTGGCTGAGATGTGAGACAAGAACTAGGAGGGGAGAGACAGGGAATTCCTTCGCTAGTATGACCTACCTAAGTTTATTTGGTATTTAATTTTTCGGTCAGAGTATAGGAATAATATGTGATATGTTAATTAACCCTTGTTTTGTGGCAGTATTTGAAAATGACGTCCGAGAATAACAATGGAGCACAGGAGACCGTTGAGTCTCCACATATCAATAATCAGGATAATGTGCATCAGGAAGGCGACAATCCTCAGGCAAACAACAACACTAACCAAATGATGAACGATGGAATGTTCAGAGGCTTTATGCAATTCATGCAACAACAGGTAAGAGAGACTCCTGTTCAAAATATAGGTGGAAATAATGGCAACCCACGGTCGGTCATCGCTATGCGATTCAAGGAGCTGGGACCACCGGAGTTTTGGAAAAGCGTAACCACTTAAGGCGGAGACGTGGTTAAAGCGATCACCAAGATATTTGATGTCTTGGGATGCTCAAAGGAGCAAAAGGTTCCTTTGCCACCTTTATGTTGCTTGAAAGAGGCGATTCTTGGTGAGAATCAGTAAAAGCGTGCCAGACTAAGCTTTTCAAGATGTCTTAGGAGAAGTTCCAAGAGTTCAACGACAAGTACTTTCCGAAAGTATTAATCACATGAAGGAGGTGGAGTTCATCAAAATTTGGATCAAAACAATATGGCCGCGTAATCAAAGACGAAGTGAGTTTCTTGAGTTATCTCGGTTTGCATCCCATTTGGTCAATAATGAGGAGCGAATGACGCGAATGTTTCTAAGAGGTTTGAAACCCAATATACATCAATACCTCATTTCTCACAAACTTTGTTTATATCAGATGTTGTGAATAGGGCTCGATTATTGGAGCGCGATAATGAGTCAACACAACCAAAAATAACGATAAACAACACGATAATAATCGTCAAATTGGCAATGATCGTCATCTAACAATGATAACCATCGTGGGGAAATTATCATGCCATGAATGGTAACCACTTCGGTGGTAATCATGGCCAAGATAGTAGGAGTGGAAATTTCAAGAAGAGAAGGTTCAATAATGATGGAAAGACGTCAGCACCAGCACCCGTTGTTAAGGAAGGAGAACGACCACCTATCATATGCTTCAAATGTGGAGGGAGGGACACATCGGTCAAACTGCGATCTTAGTCAAAGCATGTTACAATTGTGGAAGAGAAGGTTACCTAGCCCGATTTTGTCATGCACCAAAGTCAAGACCAGCTGGGATGGTGGCACCAAAGGCGGATGCGGACAAAACAAAGTCGGTGGTTTCAGGGAGAGCGTTTTTCGTGACTTCTCAAAAAGCGAGTAAACCGAACGAAGTTAGCACGGGTTAGTTAATTATAAATTTTTGCAAAGTCTATACCTTATTAGATACCGGTTCTACCCATTCTTTTATCTCTCTTTCTTGCGTTCAACGTTTAAATTTGACTCCGGAGAAGTTAGACTTTGACTTATCTGTTGAAGCTCCGTTAGGAGAAACCTTCATTACATGTGTTATCCAAGTCTTGGATGAGAGTCACAGTTTTGAATGATATTTCTATCGTTAATAAATTTCTTGACGTATTCTTGAAGACTTCTTAGCCTACCCCTAGAGCGTAAAATTGAATTTTGTATTGACCCCAGTACAAAACACATTTCTAAAAACCCTTAAATATTTCTTCAACCAAAACGAAGGTATAACGCGCCAAAGACGTTGGCTCCAGCTATTGAAGATTATGATAATACCATTTAATACCATCGTGGAAGAGCGAACGTGGTAGCTGACGTGTTGAGTAGAAGATCGTATGTGTTTATGAGTGCGATGTTGTTAACACAAAGACCCATTTCGTATAACTTACAAATGATGAAGATAGAGTTAAAGACTCTAGGGACCCAGGTGAAGATAACGAATATACGATTAGAACCGACTTTAATCGTTAAAGTTAAAGCCGTTCAAGCTACATACTTAGAGCTGATGAATGTGAAGAAGAAGGTTCAAGAGGGCGTTATTTTAGAAGCAAGAATCGATGAAGAGAGGAAATCTCAACCCTTGATTTAATTGGCCCATTTGAAATCATCGATTGAGTAGGAACTGTGGCTTATAGACTCATTTTACCGCCAAGTATGTCGCGTGTTCATAAAGTTTTTAACGTATCGATGTTATGTAAATATGTGGACGACCCGAACCACATTATTAATTTAGAACCAGACGAGATAACAGATAATTTAACATATGAAGATGTTCTTGTTAAAATCTTGAAATATATTTTACGCTTAAAGGTTATACCTCAAGAGTTAGAATCTGACGAAGTGTCCTCATTTGTTCGACATACCAGGTACGTACGTAAATTTTGAGGGCGAAATTTCATAAGGAGGGGAGATTGTAAAATTCAAAATTTTACGAATAAAGATTTAATTTTCTCAAAATATTTTTTTCAAAATTATGGTGTGGATTTGAGATAATGTTATAGTTGTGGGTAATATTTATAAATTTTGAAAAGTATGCAAGTTGTTTTATAATATTCGATTGGTCGGGAAATATTCTTTTTGTCGGGGAATATCCGTACCACGATACAATCTTTGGTGAACCCCACAACGGAATTATTGTCGGATTGAGAAAACGACAAAAATATTTTTATGATAATAACGGCGGAAGTTTTACTGGTTGAAACTGTTGAACTACTTTCATTAGCAAAAAATGCGATGTCTGCTGTGGTTGCATAGTAGCACGGTGGTATTGATTATTGATGCTTACGTGAGAAGTCACTCAGTTTTTTTCAATTATTGCTTCAGTAATTGTTGCATAGTATCTCACATTATTTGATTCAATTATTGTCGATATTTTATATATTATTAAATCAATAATTGAGACGACGAAATTATTAATATTATTATTTGCAATATTAACGATGTCTAGAAGTTCTGCCAAGGAGATGTTTGGTCACCTAATTGTGCACCAATAGGGAGAAATCCTTATTGGAAAGTCCCCTCTTTCCTGGGAACGACCTGGTCGATTAATATTGTGAATTATAATAATGATAATAAATGTTGTTAGATATATTGAGGTGTCTTTTTATGAAGTCACGGAAGTTTATATATATATATATATATATATATATATATATATATATATATATAAATTTTATTTTATTAGTATTATTAATGTAATAAAATGTAAAAAGCTTTTTATATAAAAATGTAATACTTTTATAAAGTTATTTATTTTATTAGACAATAATTAGAATATATTATATTCTATTATGTATAGTGTTTTGCATAGTAAAATCTTTTATATAAAAGAATACTTTTATAAATTATTTGTTTTATTAGACAATAATTAGAATATATTATATTTTATTATACATGCGATGTTGCATAGTGCCTGCATAGTATTTTGCATAGTAAAGTCTTTTTATATAAAACAGAATACTTTTATAAAGTTATTTATTTTATTAGATAATAATTAGAATATATTATATTTTATTATGTATAGTGTTGCATAGTGCCTGTATAGTGTTCTGCATAGTAAATCAATATGGACCGTCCGTTTAAAAGTAAATCAATCTGGATCATTCATGAATTAGTTACTATTCACCCATTCTCCTATGAATAGAAGCTCATTCCTTCATTATTTCTTACTGAATTCACTTTGAAACTCTAGAGAGAAACTATAGAGAGAAAGAAGAAAAGTATTCTACCTACTTCTTCTACTCCAAAGATCTAGTTTCTTTCTAAGGTAAGGGATATTATTTGTTGTACTAAATAAGGTATTATTTCTTTCGTATTCATGAAGAGAACTTACATTATTCCATTCTTTATTATTACATTGGAATAACTTTTGTATCTGTGATCTACCCTATACTTGGTGAAATTCTTACATTATTCCATTCTTCATTATTACGTCGAATATCCTTTACGTGCGTTTACGCATAACCCAGTTCCATTATTTATTATTACATTGGAATAACTTTTATGCGTATGTGGTCAATCGCATGCATGGTGAATTACATTGTTATTCGATTATTTATTATTACATTGGAATAACTTTTGTTTGTCTTGGTCTATCTCATGCATGGTGAATTCTGTTGTTATTCCATTATTTATTATTTTATTGGAATATCTTGTCTGTGCGTTTACGCATGACCTGGTTTCATTATTTATTATTACATTGGAATATCACATGCAAATGCGTTCTGCATGACTGGTTCCGTTATTTATTATTTTGTTGCAATAACCTGTCTGTGCGATCTATCGCATGCCTGGTGATTTCTTTTGTTATTCCTTTCTTTATTATACTCAGTTGGTTAAAGTTTTGACTTCTATACTCCATGAAATTAGTGGAATATCATTGATATTTACGCTTCATCCAGTATCTTTTCATGAAAATATTCTTCTGAGCATTCTTGAGTTTGACTCTACAAAGAAGTATCATGTTGACAATTTGGACGTTATTGGTTCCTGGATAAATTAATTCTTGAACTTGTTTTATTGAATTCTTATATCATTGTCATCATCCTCATGTTTATATTATGTTGAAAGTCATCTCGTGACTTTGTAGTGCATAGATGGACTTGGTATGATTATGACCGAGGATTATTCGGTATAATCATGGCCGTAATGTTACAAATGATGTGGAAAAAGTCCTCGTTGCCATCATTTGCATTGATGGGCGAGTTTTGGTATGATTATGGCTATGGATTCTCTTGATTAAGGTGCAAGATGAATTATTTTATGGCATGATTAGGACCGTTGATGAAAACACGATTATCTTTGGCCCGTAGTGCATGAATAATTCGTGGTCGTGATACTAAAGAATATCCTTGGCATGTAGTGCATGGATTATTTGATGATGTGGATTATTTATTAAGCTGAGTCTCAGCGATAAAAGTGATGAAAAACCTTTTAAATCATAGAAGATAGTAGATTTTATTCTCTACTTGACTCTTCTAATGGATTGCTTGTTCCACTGCAGTTAAACTTGATGTTTGTTATATTGTATCAGTTTAACACTGTTGAAGGCTAACGATAATTTATTCTACATTATCTTAGTCATAATATTTCTTACTGGGCTAGTTGAGCTCACCCTTTTTGCTTTCATTATTTTCTTCAGAAAATGAGAACGTAGCCAAGACTAGTCGGGAAACGGAGTGACGGTCCAGATGATAGCATTAGTAGTCCTCACTATTTCTGTTAAATAGTGTGACAATAAATGTAATGAGGACTCCATTGAGTGTGGATATTATCTAGATGACAATATACTTATTAAAACTCTTAGATTATATTTTGAAGTATTTTACACGACTATTGTATAATTAAGTTGTATTTGAATTTTGTACCATATATTTGGTGACTTAAAATGGGTGATGTATACCTATTTTGGGGACGTCACAGGAACCAAACCTAGTGGATTCAAGATGAACGCGGAAAAGATTTGGAGGTGAACTTGTACTTGAGGAAGTTTGAATTTTCAAGGATATGATTCTTGTTCTTTATCTTTTCGTTTAATTAATAATTGTGCATAAAGGATGATCCGGGTATATGGATTGTAAAATTTTAAAACTCTATTTTTACACGTTTCCGCTTATTTTGTGCAATTTAATTGCATTCATGAATATTACAAACCTAACATTCAGACTCTCTTATTCTTTTATTCTTCAGTGCACAGACTTTACTAATACAGTAACACTAACTCTTCTTCGCCTCTACTTCACTGCTTGGCACTAGTAACATGGGCTACTTATTCTTTATATTGGTTAAACTTTGGTGGATAATTTCTTTGACCAAATTTCCTGTTTAGTAATTTAGTTTTCAAAATTGTTATTGTTGGAGTAATATTAAATTATTGTTTAATTTCTGTTTGCTGAATATATTAATTATGTTTATTTATCAAAATAAAGTAATAATTCTATAATTTAACGTACTAGCTATCTTTTAATTTTCTTTCATATTTTAGGCTAAGGCCTAAGGGAATGCTTTTGCTATTAAATTTTTCAACAATCAAACACCCACAATTTAACGTACTAGCTATCTTTTAATTTTCTTTCATATTTTAGGCTAAGGCCTAAGGGAATGCTTCTACTATTAAATTTTTTAACAATCAAACACCCACGCCCACCTACTAGCTAGCTCTTCCAATGCGGTTTATCAGTTTAGTTTGAACAAAATAATTAAATGCTCATTTTAGATATTTTAGAACAAATAGAATATCTATATTTTTAACAATTAACAAGTTCCGCAAGTAATAGTAAAGGAAAACTAAGATCATAAAATTAAGAAATTAATATTTCTCATATAAATGATACTAGTTAGTGATTAATTTTAGATTAATTGATAAAATTATGATTTTTCATATAAATGATACTAGCTAGTCATACAAAGAACTGTTGATTTTTTTAATAATCAATTATCAAGTTCCGAAGTAAGTGATGGTATTAATAATTTCGGCCCATTTGGTTTAAACATTTTGACCCCCTTATAAAAACGTTCTGATTCCGTCACTGGGTGAGGAGGAATACTAGTGATGCTATGATGATTAATTTGCTTCTTCTTTTTCTCCCTTGATAGTAGTCTGATTTTTACATTTATGTAGATAAGTTGTTTTATTTTAATCTTTATTTAAAAGGTGACCCTAAATGCCATCTTATTAAAATGTCTCACTTGTATCAGTTTAACATTTGCGAAAGAAGCTTTTAACTATTTGAACAGAAAAGACTCGTGTGAAATATTTTTATTAGTTTGATTATGTGATTGTAAGGAAAAAAGTTTCAATCAACAAAATAAAAATTGACGTCTATTATAATAATTAAAATATCAATTAACCTATTATTAGTGTAGTTGTAGTAAAAATACTTATTAGTTTTTGTTTTAACTTTGAAGATGTGTTATGTTAAAGGATTACTGAGACAAAATTTAAATTAATGCTAGTTATCTATATATTTAGTTTCTGTATACATGTGAATACTATTTAATTTATGATCATATAAATCAACTTTGATAATTTTAAAATTTAAGTAATTCTACTTGGTTTAGTGTGTAAACAAAAAAAGTAAATAAATTAATTATTATTATTACTAAATTAGTTATATTAATAAATTAATTATACTTACTGTCATAATACAAAAAGATAAAATGTCAAATAAAAAATTAATATTATATACAATCTTAAATGTTTTTTTTCCACAAATTATTATTTTGTATGATTACATAACTAATTTATTATTATATATTTATGTGATATAACAATTCGTGTTTTTTGGTTATTTTGTATTTTTTCAATCACAATTATTATAATTCTAGTTGAACAAAAATTATAATTTTAATAACTTAAGATAATGATAAACGAACACTATCTTAATTTTTTAAATATATTTTCAATATTAAATACACTTTCAATTGTGTTTGCAATACGTTATTATTACTGCAATCGCTACCGATATCAGATTTGGTATAAGTTCAAGAAAAATAACAAACTTTAAAGACCAATTTAAAGAACCAATTACAATATCTAATCCTACGGCTAGAACATCTGTATGACACGTACCCGGCCCCTTATTATCCGCCGTGCGATGTAACATCCAGCGGGATGCCTATGCAGCCTACTTTTATAACTAACCTCACAAAACCAATTGTAACTTCTCTCCCCCGATCGAAATTTTCTCTAAATCATTTTTTCATCCGAAATCCCTAATTCGGAGTGTCCCCAAACGATTTCGTGCTTCGTCAATTTTATTCGATTTAACGTTGAAGGTTTGCACCTTTCTATCATCTCATCATTTTACTATATTTTTCATCAAGTTTAATCCCACAAATCTATAGGATCAGGTTTATTTGTCAGAACTCTATTTTGTTGTCAAGTTTCTCATATTTTTTGTATATAATTACTATAGTTTTTGTCTTTCCAGGCTTCCAATTTTCAATTGTTTTCTACTTTTCGTCAATCTAGGGTTTCCATATTAGGAGTTTGTTTTATTTTTGAGGGTGTGATTGAGCTAGGTGTTTCGCTAGAATTCGTGAATCATTGTCCAATTTTCTTAATTCGGAATAAACTAATTAGTTTCGGCACATAGTGCTTCAAAATTTGTTGGAGTTTCAATCTTTGAACTTTCTTTATTTTTTGTCTCTTAGTTTTCCTAGTTTTCCTTTAGACGTACAATTTTTATGGCACTTGAATGCCAAGAAAACATTAAGATTGCTTTGTTGAAGAATTCAATCAATATTTTAGATAATTCTGGTAAAGAAGTGGTAGACTTTACTCCGATTTATAATCAAAAGTCTGAAAAACCCGTACCCTTAATAGAATTTCATCCTAAATCAGGAACTGATACAACATACTTTGTAAAATCGTTGTTGTTAAACGAGGTCTTATCTAATTCTTGTCGATCAATCACTGACCTTCCTCCAGCACTGATATCTGAAATCCTGAATTGCCTTGAGCCCAAGGAGCTTGGTATTGTTTCCTGTGTCTCAACATCTCTATATAGGCTCGCAGCTGAGCATCAGGTTTGGAAGGAGTTCTATTGTGAGAGATGGGGACTTCCAGTAGCCCCACTTCCTTTAGGTTCTGCATATGTAGATGAGAAGTCATGGAAGGAACTTTTTGTAGAGAGGGAGTTTAGGAGCAAAACCTTTTTGGGATGTTACAGCATAGATTGCCTTTATGGCCACACTGAAGCTGTGCGGACTGTATTTGTTCTGAACTCTAAGAAGCTTGTATTTACTTCGGGATATGATACAATTGTTCGAATGTGGGACATGGAAGAAGGGTTGTCGATTTCTTCATCCAGGCCACTTGGTTGTACTATCCGAGCAGTTACAGCAGATACGAAAGTTTTGATTGCTGGGGGTACCAATGGTTTTGTACATGGTTGGAGGGCAGAGGATGGACATCCTCATTTGTTTGAGCTTAGTGGTCCTCAGAACCAAAGTAGAGAATTCAGACTTTGGGAACATGAAGGGCCTATTACGTGCCTTGATCTTGATAGTACTAGGATCTACAGTGGTTCGTGGGACATGACTATACGTGTTTGGGACCGTTATTTGTTGAAGTGCTTGAAGATCCTGAGACACAGTGACTGGGTTTGGAGCCTTGTCCCTCATGATACTACAGTGGTAAGCACGTCAGGTTCAGATTTATATGTTTGGGATACTAACAGTGGGACTCCAATCACCATTATCAATGATGTCCATATTGGTAATACTTATGCTTTGGCTCGAAGCCACACTGGGAATCTTCTTTTCACTGGAGGAGAAGATGGTGCTATACACATGTTTGAGATTACTAGTCAAGCTGGGAAAAATGTTCAGCAGGTTGCGAAATGGATTCCTCACACTGGTCCTGTTTATTCACTTGCATTTGAGTTCCCCTGGCTTGTTTCAGCTTCCAGTGATGGAAAGCTTTCACTTATTGATGTCCGAAAGCTTTTAAAGACGAGCATTAATTCTTCAGTCAAAAATCTTTCAAGGGTAAACCACATGGACAAAAAAATTGTGGAGCCTCCACAGAGAATGTTACATGGGTTTGGTTGTAATTTGTTCTCAGTGGACATTGGTTCTGATCGTATTGTATGTGGGGGCGAAGAAGGCGTTGTTAGGATCTGGAACTTCTCACAAGCATTGGAGATTGAGAGGAGAGTCCGTGCTTTAAAAGGGATGCGGTTAGAAAACAGAATGAGGCGGCGTAAGCTCCAAACTGAGATGAATAGTAAAGGTGTCCGGACTGGTCACTGTTTGGTTGCAGCAAAGAAGAACCAGATGATTGGAGATAGAAATGGTGTATGGATAAAGCGTGGGATGAGTGGAAAGCTGAAGGCGTAGTTGTTGACCATACCTTGTGTTGCCACTACACATTAACATTGGTACTCTACGCTAAATCTGTAGTGAAGAATATTCTGGTTTAAGCAAATAGTTTTGTTTCTACAGTCTTTATTTACATCAGTATTAAGATTTTAAACATGTGTTGAATTTGTAGTTGTTTCAAGATGAGTGAGTTCTGGTGTATTGACCGCTCTTAAATAAACCTTTTGTCATTATTGCATCTTTTACTTGGGCGCTGACTAATGCATTTTTATCTGTGATTAATATATCTGATGTAGCAGTTTGAAGTAGTAAGATGCTTCATATGTTTATCTGTTTATGACTCACATTTCTCAATTATACAGATATGTTCTCCATTCATCGATACATGTGTAACAATTAAAATGTTACGGCCTAGGCTAGGTTATGTTGCTACTGAAATTAATTGTAAAAAAGGTTTTTTTGTTGTTGTTAACATTCTATTTAATTTGATTATATTTTCTTTGCGAATATATAAAGGCATGGCAGAATTCAGTAAACTTTATTTTCTTTGCGAATATAGAAAGGCATGGCAGAATTCAGTAAACCTAATTCAACTCCTTTAATTCATGCGTACTTTCAAGGGGATGTATTGCAATCAGACTAGTTAGGGTGAAGTTGTCACATTCCTTGGCCACCATGAAGTTATACAACTTTTTGTACTTTCAAGGGGATGTAATGCACTCATATCTGGTTAGGGTGAAGTTGTCACATTCCTTGCCGACCATGAAGTTATGCAACTTTTTGTTCCATAGGTAAAAGCAAATGTTGCATTTGTGTTGGCCCACAGATAGGACACTATAGTTAACTTGCAATATTTGTTATATAACAAATGCAGCCAGAAGTTATAAATTTCATAGTGGTCAAGGGGGTGACAACTTCACCCTTACCAGATCCAATGCACGTAGATTTTTCAAGAAAACTATGTGAGCCAGATTAGCAAACTAGCTCATACTATAGCCTACAGGTGAGGATGCAGTTATACCATATCCTTGTAAATCCTTGTAATGAAGTGTCCTATCGGTTGTGGTAATAAATTGGTCATGTATTTAGGAAGTGAATGTTAAATCTCTCCCCGTCTCTCATGCTGTTGTATTTTGCAAGGCAGAGAGGAATATAATCTGTTTTCAGTCTTCGAGTTTCTGTTACAAATGTTATAGTAAATAAATTACTAACCAATGCATCCAGTATCCCTAGCAAATGCTAATCTACAATTTTAAAAATTATGTACCTGCATATCCGAATTTTATGCTACAATCTAGTTTGCCTTCCTCATTATTTATTGCAACTTTGACTCTTTAGGTGGAGGTGGACTGGGACTGGGACTGGGACTATTCAAGCAACTTTTCCTTGAAGTCTTTTGTGCAATATTATCTGAAATTGTTATATCAGCAGTTTTTCTCTAGCCTTTTATATCTGAAATAGAAAGTTGCTTCAAAGTTTAAAAGTTTTTCTAGTCTGCGATTTGGATAGTTTCATGTTTGTATGCCAGATACATGAGACTCTTTTGCTACGATTGGTTTGAAGGAATGGAATAAGTGGAATGAAAAAGTGAATTTAGTGATTATTTTGGCGGATAAACCATTTTGAAGGAATGAAAATTCATTATATTCCGTTAAATTTTTTATTCCATTTGGGAGGTGATAGAATGAGATACATTCCATTGGAATGGATGTATGCGACAATTACGTCATCTTATCACACCCCACCCACTATCACCGAGGTGCTAAAAAACTATTCTACTCTTTTTCCTATTCCATTCCTTCAGATTAGCATTGTTGGTTAGTGATGCAAATTGGCCGCCTTAATGTAGTATAATACACATGGATTGTATGAGATTCTGAATGGAATGAAACAGGAAATGGTTTTGTCCATTCTATCTTTTTGCTTTCTAGCTTCATCGCTGTTTCAATCCTAATCCTCCATTTGAGCTATTGATGTTTTTTCACCATACTACTAAATTTGGCCATTTTCGTCACTGTTCTGCATCATTCTTTGGTATCTACTTGTAAACATTAAAAAGTTAAGTTGGCTATTTTGGGATTGAGCCAAGAATAACCTCAAATCAGCATTGTATTGAGCAGTGACCTGTAATTTCAAATTTCAGCCAACTTGGTTGTTTGAGCAGAAAATACAAGGAAGTAACTAATATATGGCTTCTTTCCCTTTCATAGCTCATAAGGAGTCTTCTTGCCTCGAAGTGTATAAAAAATCTGTTATGAGTGTAGTGTTAAAAGTTTCTGATAAATACTTCAGTAGCCTAGCTTCAAATTCATGACTATTTTTTTGTATTTCTTTATATATTTTTTCACCTACTCCATTTTGCTAGTCCTTAGAGCGAGAGCAGATCGTCTCTCCTTATTTTATCAGTCTCTCGCCTAAATTTTTGACACCTAGCCTCTTACTTAATATCAATCAACTCTAAAATTAAGAGGTCAATTGTCAAAAATTTAAGTGGGGGACATGTAAAATGGGAACAGAGAATCTGCTTCTCTCTTAGAGTTGAGAATTTATGTTGTATGTCATGATTATCACAATATTTTTTGACATCATTGAATTCAAGCTCCCTGCCATGATTAGACCTGACAATATAGTTAGTTAACTGTTGAGTCAAATCATAATAACTGGAACCAAATGGGTTCGTTAACCATTTTTATTTATCCAGACTAGTTAAAGTTTGGACCCATATTTTTTTAAATAAATATAGTTAGTTAACTGGTTAACCATTTTTCAACCCATATTCCATACCATACCATTTTTAGATTCACGTCGTGTCTTGTTTTTCTCTCTAATAAAATGTCATGTCTTGTTTTTCTCTTTCTACAAGTGCGAAAAAGTGATGCTCAATTTGACTTTTTTGGGAAAGAAAAAGTTTATTTCATTTGGTCATCAAAGCTTGTAGTAATTAAAAGGAAAATGATATACGAATCTCACATGAAATGAGAAAAATTTTGTAAAAATATTAATTTTTTTTTATCTCTAATTAATATTGATTTTATGAACATTTGTAATTGGATATTGGGTGTTTGCATTTTGGTGTATAACTCTGAATATTTAATCATGTTTTATAGCTTATTTTCAAGATTACTAGTGTGCTATTTAAGTGCAGGATAGTTAATTATTGTTAATTTCCTACATATGCAAAATATATTTTCTACTAAATTTAAAAGTATAGTTGAAAAAATAAACAATTTCTACGTACTAATTTAAAAGTCTAGTTGAACAATAATACACTATAACAAAAATTCAAAGATTATGATAAAATTTAGTGAGACAGTTTTTTAAAAAAAATAGGGTGACAAAGTAAAGTGTTTTAGAGATATTAAGTGAAATTTTTTCATAACTTAATATCATTTCATAAATAATTATATTTTATAAATTAATATAATTGCACAAATAATTTATTTTTAAGTAGAATTAATAATTTCAATTTAAAATTTTATTAGTATAGTTTTTTAGCATTTTATTATTTATATTAATAATTTTTATATCATATTATTACTTAATTAATTTATTTGTGACGGACACAATTTTATTTTTCAAAAGTTCTGTTTAAAAGTCAAAACATCTTAAAATGGTTAATATGGTTTTGAACCATAACCATATAGTTCCAACCTAACCCAACCCATATTAAAAATGGTTAATATGGTTTTAGTTCTTAAATGGAACCATAACCATATTTTGAAAACCAAAACCAACCCATAACCATATTACTCGAATTCGATTTGACTCGACTCGAATATTTATTCAAACTACTCGCGAGCTTCAAATTCAAGCTCGAATTTGAATCTCCACATAATAACTAGTTTTATAATAAATATAATTATAAATTGAATTTGTTATTTTACTTAAAAATGAGAAAATATATTTATTATTACACTTTACAAATATAAAAACACAATTAAAATTAAAAACAAAACAAAATGATAACTAATTATCCTAATTTGATTTAAATTTGTATGTATTATAAGAGAATGTATCGAACATCTAATTTGTAAGACCCCAACTTATTATTAATGAAATTTAATTTTCTCTATTTATTATTTTAAAATAGTAAGGGTTGATTTGATTAATGTGGATATTTAGGGGTAAAATACTGAAATACTTCAAAATAAGCAAGTGGTTATAAAATATTCATTGTTTGTTGTCGAGAATATTAGTTTGGTGCGTGGAATATTAAATCTTGTCGGGGAATATTAAATGCGACCAGGCCAGCGACCATGTGTGGGCCCATAACTGAGCGATTGGATGAAGAAAAGCAGCAAATATAAGTGGTTTAAAAATAACGGCGTAGTTATTCTGCAATTATCTTGTTAAAATACCCGTTGGTTTAAAACACACGTAGCACACCAGTATTGCACCAATTATTGATTCTTACGTGAAGGCACTACTCGATAATGGTTATGATAATTCTTGTTCGATATTTTATTGAGTTAATAATTCTGCGTTGATATTTTATATTCTTGTTGTTTGATAATTGTCATTATACGATATTTTCATTATCGAAGAAATAATTCATATTATCTGAATAATATTATTAGATAACATTATTGACAATGTCTAGAAAGTTACGTCTAAGGAGAGAGGTTTGGTCACCTAATTGCATTGCGCCCAAGAAGAAGAAATTCTTATTGAAAGCCCTCTTTCCTGAGGCGCTTAGTTATCGATATTGTGATTACGTAATATTATTTGTGAATAATTAATTATTGATTCATGTGATGAGGAAAATATTGATTTTATGTGGATATAGATGGAGAAAATTTTAATGTGACAATTGTTGAAAATTGAAATTTTATCTTTTTCTATAAAATAATTCATTTAAATATATTATTATATTTTAATAATATAATAATGGTGATATTTTTACAACGAATGTGGGATATATGAGTATCTGAGGAGGAAGAGTATTTTTGTTGCAATAAATGTTTAAAACATGTTAAACATGTCGGTGGACCCCATTTATTGACTTAAATTTGATTATAGCACAGAAAATCGTCCGTTTGTGGATTTGGTCAATTTTTATTTGGAATTTGGAAAAACTTTCTTCTGAAAAGTTGTAGAGAATTGAATTTCCTATAAAAACTCATGAGATTCGAATTTTCTCGATGAAAGGGCTATTTATTATGAGTTATTGAAGTTCAAGATCAAATAATTGATTTTTGGAAGTTTAAAATATTTAAAATTAGAAAAACGTTTTTTTCATTATGGTGTGTTACATGTGTGGTTGAATGAGCTGAATTCAGTTCTTGGAAGGTTGGCGTAGGAAATTTTATTATAAATAATAATATTATATTAAATTTTCTACTTTTTTGTGTTCTAAAGCATTTTCCTATAAATAGGGTGCTTAGGTTAGAATTGAAAATCACACCGAAAACTGAAGTTTTCTCTCTATATTATCGGCGTATTCTTGTGAGTATTTTGAGTATACTTTGAGTATTGTTAGGCGGTCTGCAAGTTCCTTCAACCTATACCCTTATTCCAAATTAAGTATACTAATCTTTCGAGGTAAGGGATGTTATTTTCTTCTCGAATGATATTATTTCTTCAATATCATTATCTTTGAAATATTGGTTGGAAATTTTATCAAATTTGGAACTTTTCATGTCGAGTTACTATTCATGAGTTACTATTCACGAGTTACTTTCATGAGTACTATTCACGAAGCGTGATGATGATTTTTTTGGGAAATTTCTATCTTTTGGTGTCGAGTTACTATTCACGTATCTGGCCTTATTCACGTGATATCGAGACTATTTACTGAATCACCGCAATTCAATTGAAAAATGAAATTTCTTCTTTTGTCCAAAATATCTATTCGGATACTAGCTTTGATTGTATCCATGTTTTGATCATTCTTGAATTTTACACCACTATGATTATTTTTGAGGTATTTTTGAACTGGATAAAACAAAGTACGAATCCTTAATCCTTAATCCTTGTCATTTTGTTTCACTTTGGATTCGTTTCTTTAAAATATTTTTCATCATCCTCGATCTTAAATGATGATATTATGGAATATCTTTGGCACAGTAGTGCAAAGATGAATGATTTCTGAAGAATATCTTTGGTAGTAGTGCAAAGATGAACAGTGTTTAGATGAACATGACCAATGATGAATATCTTTGGCACATAGTGCAAAGATGAATATTTGATTCGGATGTATATTGATTGATGTTACGAGGGATAAAAGATGAGCGATGAACTTTTAAATTCATACATAGAAGATAGTAGTTTACATTCTCTACTTAACTCTTCTAATGAATTATTATTTCATTGCGAATATTGATTTAAAATTTGTTGTCTATTGTATTCTATTAGATTTTTCCCTGTTGAAGACTAACGATAATTTGTTGTATATTATCTTAGTCATAATATTCTTTCCTGGGCTAGTTGAGCTCACCCTTTTCCTTTTTGTTCCATTTTTCTTCTCAGGAGGCGAGAATATAGCGAGTACGCAGTCGGGGTATGGAATGAAGGTTTTAGAAAGAATTGTTTAGTAGTCCTCACCATTTTGTAAAACAATGTATCAATAAATGTGATGAGGATTTATTTGAGTATAGATATTGTCTAGAAGATAATATTTGTATTCAACCTCACGCTTTCTTGTTGTAATAATAAAGTTGTAGTTGTTTACGTACCATGTATTGACAACTTTCGAGAATGGGTGATGTATACCTATTTTGGGGCGTCACAGTTTGGTATCGAGCTTAGGGATATGATCTCCATGGCGGAGATCGGGAATAGAACTAGGAGGGGAGAGGCGAGTAAATCCTTCGCTAGTGTGTCCTACCTAAGCTTATTTTTTAGTTGGTCGATATATAAGGATATTATGTGATATATTGATTTCTTAATTAACCCTTGTTTTATGGCGATATTTGAGAATGTCGATTGAGAATATTAACAATGGAAATGAGGCCGTGGAGACGCTTTGTACTCACCAACGAGGAGAACGCGCAACAGTGGCAATGTTCCTCCTCCGTGAACAACACCACCAATGATCGAGATGATGAACGAGGGGATGTTTAGAAGCTTTTTGCAGTTCATGCAAAATCAGACGAGGGAGACTCGTGTTCAAAATACAGGAGAAAATGATAGCAATTCACGGGTTGTCACAGCCAAGCAGTTCAAAGAGTTGGGACCACCAGAATTTAAGGGAAAGCCGGATCCGATCATGGCGGAAACATGGGTCAAGCAAATTACCAAGATATTCGATGTCTTGGGATGCACGGAGGAACAGAAGGTTCCATTCGCCACCTTTATGTTCCGTGGCGAGGCGGACTCTTGGTGGGAGTCTCAGTGAAGCGTACCCCATCCAAATCGCTTTCGGCATGTCTTGGGAGACGTTTGAAAACTATTTAATGACAAATACTTTCCCGAAAGTGTTCGTCATATGAAGGAAGTGGAGTTTATTAGACCGGAGCGAACAACATGACGGTGTCTCGATGCGAGGCAAAGTTTGCGAGTTATCCGGTTTGCACCTCATTTGGTGGAGAATGAGGAGCGTATGATGGCGGATGTTTCTTAGAGGTTTGAAACCCCAGGCATACGTCGATATCTCATTTCTCATAAATTTTCTCTCTATTCGGATGTTGTAAACATGGCTCAATTATTAGAAGCGAGATAACGAGTACGGTCAACCGAGGGACCACAACCGGGATCGTACTGAGAGATAGCGATCAATGTAATAATGATAACCAATGGAGAAAGAAAAGACGGACAAAATGGTAACCACTCTGGTGGTAATCATGGCCATGAAAATAGAAGAAGCGAGTCGGGAGGAGATTTTAAAAGAGGAGATTTAACAATGACCATGTGAAGACGATAGTCTTGGCAGACCAATCGGTTCTAAGGAGAGAAACGACCACCCATTATATGTTACAAATGCGGAAAAGGGACATATCGATCAAACCGCCCACAACAGCTCAAGGTATGCTATAATTGTGGAAAGGAAGGACATATCGCTTCGAGATTATGCGATGAATGAAACCTAGTTCAAATGACGGATGGTGACTCGAAACATCGTCCCGAAAAAAAGTCAAAGTCAGCGATTCCTAAGAAGAAGCGTTTGTTGTGGTCGGTCATAATGCGAGGAACCCAAATGAGGTGATCACGGGTAAGCTATTTATAAATTCTTGCGAAGTTTATACCTTACTTGATACCGGTGCTACCCATTCATTTATCTCTCTGCATGTGCTCAACGTTTAAACTTGACTCAGGAGAAATTAGACTTTGACCTATCTCATGGAAACTCAGATTTAGGAGAAACTTTCATCACATCCACATGTTTATAAATCTTGTTTGATTCAAGTTGGCACCATCACCTTACACATTGACCTTATCTCTTTAAAGATACTTGCTTTTGATGTGATTTTAGGGATTGATTGGTTAACTACTCATCATGCCAAAATTGATTGTTTTCGTAAGGTTGTTAGTTTTCATATTCCTAACCAACTTTGTTGTATGCAATTCAAGCAACTAAACCATTAAAATCAATCATTGTCATATCTAATCATAAAGCTATTTGTTTATTAAAAAAGCGGATGTCAAGCTTTCTTAGCCCATGTTATGGATTTGAATAAAGACACGTCAAATTTGAATAATATTCCGTTGTTATTGACTTTCTGACGTATTTCTCAAGAACTTCCCGGTCTACCCCGAACGTGAAGTTGAATTCTTTATTGATCTTGAACTCGGTACAAAGCCCATTTCTAAAACCCCATATCGAATGGCTCCTATTGAACTTCGGGAGTTAAAGGTCCAACTACGAGGAATTGTTGGACATCGGTTTCATTCGTCTAGTACATCTCCTTGGGGTGCTCTGTTTTTATTTGTAAAGAAGAAAGGCGGGAGTATGCGACTTTGTATTGACTATCGGGATTTGAACCATGTCACCATCAAGAATAGGTATCCTCTACCTCGTATTGATGACTTGTTTGACCGATTTGCAAGGGGCACAATTCTTTTCAAATCGATCTTCGATTCGGATATCATCAATTTGAAGATTAGAATGAGGATATTCCAAAGCGCGCTTTAGAACTTCGATGCGGGCATTATAAATTCTTAGTCATGTCTTTCGGATTGACTAATGCTCTCTGACTTTCATGGATATGATGAATCGAGTATTCAAGGAATATTTGGATCGATTTGTTGTTGTCTTTATTGATGACATCCTTATATATTCCAAAAGTCGTGAAGATCATGAGCACCATTTGAAGTTGGTACTCCAAAGGCTTCGTGAAAACAAACTATATGCCAAATTGAAGAAATGCGAGTTACGGCTTGAGGAAGTAGCATTCCTTGGGCACGTGGTGTCGAAACATGGAGTATCTGTTGATCCGTGAAGATTGAAGCAATACAAAGTTAGAAGCAACCAAGTCGGTGGATCAAGTACGTAGCTTTTGGGCTTAGTGGTTATTATCGGAGATTCATGGAAGGGTTTTCTCGAATCGCTACTCCATTAACTCAATTAACTTCGGAAGGATACAAAATTTGTTTGGAGCGAAGAATGCGAGAAGAGTTTCCAAGAGCTTAAGAGGAGACTTATTTCGGCACTGTTCTAACAATACCATCTGGTTCGGATGGATTTGTTATCTCAAATGATGCTTCGTGCAAAGGGTTAGGATGTGTTCTCATGCAACGTGGGAAAGTCATAGCCTTATGCCTCGCGACAACTTAAAGAGTATGAGAGGAATTATCCTACTCATGATCTAGAGTTAGCGTGATCGTTTTATTGCTAAAGATATGGAGGCACTATCTATATGGGGAGAAAGTGGAGATATATTCGAGACCATAAAAGCCTTAAATATTTCTTCACTCAAAAGAACTCAACATCTAACGACGCGGCGTTGAAAGCTCGATTGAAAGACTACGACCACACTATTCAATACCATCCTGGAAAAGCGAACGTGGTAGGCGGCGCGTTGAGTAGAAGATCATATCAATTCGAGAACGAGTGCGATGATGTCAAGTATCTGGCGTAGAGCCAACTTTAATAGAAAAATTTAAGGTTGCTCGAGCCACCCAATCCGGAAGTGATGATGCATGAAGAAGAAAAAGTACAAGAAGAAGCTATTCCGGAAGCGAGAATTGATGAAGAAGGAATACTTCGAGTCCACTCTACACTATGTGTTCCTAACGACTCTGATTTGAAGTACAAGATTATGATGGAGGCACACAATACACCATTTGCAATCCATCCTGGAAGTACTAAAATGTATCGTGATCTTCGACATACATTTTGGTGGAACAATATGAAGAGAGAGATTGCAAAGTTTATCTCAATGTGTTTAACTTGTCAATGTGTAAAGGCGGAGCATCTAGTACCTAAGGGTCCGTTGCAACCACTTGAGATTCCAAAATGGAAGTGGGAACACATTACCATGGATTTAAGTTACGGTCTTCCTACGGTTTCTCAGGCATCAATGCTATTTGGGTTATTGTTGATAGATTAACCAAGTCTGCTCATTTCTTGCCGAAACGGGAGACTTATTCACTTGAACGTCTTGCTAGTATATACGTGAATGAGATTGTGAGGTTGCATGGCATGCCTGTATCCATAGTTTCGGATCGTGACCCAAGATTCACTTCAAGATTTTGGGTTAGCTTGCAAAAAGCTATGGACACGGATTCTGATTGATTCGCATACCATCCTCAAAACGATGGACAATCGAAGGACTATTCAAACTCTTGAAGATTTATTAAGACTTTGTATCCTAGACTTCAAGGGCAGTTGGGATAAGTATTTACCATTGGTGGAATTCTCCTACAACAACAGTTATCAGGCAAGTATAGGTGTAGCTCCATTTGAAGCATTATATGGACGAAAGTGTCGCTCTCTAGTATGTTGGGACGAGGTGGGTGAAGCAACACTGTTGGGACCCAAGTTGGTACGTATGACTACGGAAAAGATCCAAATGATTCGACAACGTATACAAACGGCACAAGATCGACAAAAGAGTTATGCGGATCTTCATCGAAAGGATGTGGAATTTAGTGTAGGGGATCATGTATTATTGCGAGTTGCTCCATGGAAGGGAGTTACAAGATTTGGGAAGAGAGGAAAGCTCAATCCACGATTTATTGGTCCATTTCAAATTCTTGACCGAGTAGGGAAATGTAGCCTATAAACTCGCGTTACCTCAAAGTATGTCTCGTGTTCATAATGTGTTTCACATATCTCATATTCGTAAATATGTGAAAGACCCGAACCACGTTATAGAGTTAGAACCGGACGAGATAGCCAAAGACTTAACGTGTGAGGAGGTACCACAAGATTTTGGATAGGAAGGAGCATATGTCTTACGCAAGAAAGTCATACCACAAGTTAAAGTTTTGTGGAGGAATCATGCTATAGAGAAATGACACGGGAATTGGAAACGAAATGAAAGCGAGGTATCCTCACCTTTTGAAACACCGTATGTCGTCAATTTCGAGGAAAAATTTCATAAGGAGGGAGGTTGTAAGATCCCAACTTATTATTAATGAAATTTAATTTTCTCTATTTATTATTTTAAAATAGTAAGGGTTGATTTGATTAATGTGGATAGTTAGGGTAAAATACGCAAATACTTCAAAATAAGCAAGTGGTTATAAAATATTCATTGTTGTTAGGGAATATTCGTTTGGTCGTGGAATATTAAATCTTTGTCGGGAATATTAAATGCGACCAACTTTGACTGACCATGTGTGGGCCCATGTGAGCGATTGGATGAAGAAAACGCACAAATATAAGTGGTTTAAAAATAATCTACGTGGTTATTATTCAATTATCTTGTTAAAATACCCTAAATTGGTTAAAATACAAGAGCTATTACCAGATTGCACCAATTATTGATTCTTACGTGAAGAAGCCACTACTCAATAATGTTTACGATAATTACTTTCGATATTTTATTGAGTTGATTAATAATTGCTGCGTTGATATTTTATATTGTTGTTGTTTCATAATTGTCATTATATAGTATTTTTCATTATCGAAGCAATAATTCATATTATCTGAATAATATTATTAGATAACATTATTGGCAATGTCTAGAAAGTTACGCCTAAGGAGAGGTTTGGTCACCTAATTGCGCGCAAGATGAAGAAGAAATTCTTATTGAAAGCCCCCTCTTTCCTGGAACCGCTTTGAGTTGTCGATATTGTGATTCTATAATATTATTTGTGAATAATTAATTATTGATTCATATGATGAGGAAAATATTGATTTTATGTGGATATAGATGGAGAAAAATTTAATGTGACAATTGTTGAAAATTGAAATTTTATCTTTTTTCCGATAAAATAATTCATTTAAATATATTATTATATTTTAATAATATAATAATGGTGATATTTTTACAACGAATGTGGGATATATGAGTATACTGAGGAGGAAGAGTATTTTTGTTGCAATAAATGTTTAAAACATGTTAAACATGTTCAAATGGACCCCATTTATTGGTCGAAATTTGATTATAACACAGTAAAATCGCTTGGTTTGTGGATTTCGGTCAATTTCTATTTGGAATTTGGAAAAACTTTCTTCTGCAAAGTTGTAGAGAATTGAATTTCCTATAAAAACTCATGCGAGATTCGAATTTTCTGATGAAAGGGCTATTTATTATGAATTATTGAAGTTCAAGTTCAAAATAATTGATTTTGGAAGTTTAAAATATTTAAAATTAGAAAACGTTTTTTTCATTATGGTGTGTTACACATGTGTTTGAATGAGCTGAATTCAGTTCTTGGAAGGTTGGTGTAGAAATTTTATTATAAATAATAATATTATATTAAATTTTCGCTTTGGTGTTCTAAGCATTTTCCTATAAATAGGGTGCTTAGGTTAGAATTGAAAATCACACCGAAAACTGAAGTTTTCTCTCTCTATATTATCGGCGTATTCTTGTGAGTATTTTGAGTATACTTTGAGTATTGTTAGGCTGATCTGAAGTTCCTTCAAAGACTATATATCAGATTCCAATTTAGAAGTACTTAATCTTTCGAGGTAAGGATGTTATTTTCTTCTCAAATGATATTATTTCTTCAATATCATTATGCTGAAATATTGGTTGGAAATTTTTATCAAATTTGGAACTTTTTCATGTCGGAGTTACTATTGATGAGTTACTATTCACGAGTTACTATTCATGAGTACTATTCACGAAGCGTGATGATGTTTTTTTTTTGGGAAATTTCTATCTTTTGGTGTCGAGTTACTATTCACGTATCTGATTATTTTGACTTTTTTCACGTATCTGACACTATTTACTTTCAATACCGCACTATTCAAAAAAAAAAAATTCTTCTTTTTGTCCAAAATATCTATTCGGGATACTAGCTTTGATTGTATCCATGTTTTGATCATTCTTGAATTTTACACCACTATGATTATTTTTGAGGTATTTTTGAGGTAGTTTGCATTCTCTACTTAACTCTTCTAATGAATTATTATTTCCATTGCGAATATTGATTTAAAATTTGTTTTGTCTATTGTATTCTATTAGATTTTCCTGTTGAAGACTAATGGTAATTTGTTGTATATTATCTTAGTCATAATATTCTTTACCGGGCTAGTTGAGCTCACCCTTTTCCTTTTGTTCCATTTTTCTTCTCGGAGAGGCGAGAATATAAGCGAGTACGCAGTCGGGGTATGGAATGAAGGTTTTAGAAAGAATTGTTTAGTAGTCCTCACCATTTTTGTAAAATAATGTATCAATAAATGTGATGAGGATTTATTTGAGTATAGATATTGTCTAGAAGATAATATTTGTATTCAAACTCACGATTTCTTGTTGTAATAATAAAGTTGTAGTTGTTTACGTACCATGTATTGATAACTCGAAATAGGTGATGTATACCTATTTTGGGGGCGTCCACGAAAAGTATCGTTCTCAAAGATATCTTTGGGATGAGGTGGGTGAAGCAACGTTGTTGTTGGGACCTGAGTTGATACGTATGACTACGGAAAAGATTCTAACGATCCGACAATGTATAAAAACCTCACAAGATCGATAAAAGAGTTATGTTAATCTTCATCGAAAAGACGTGGAATTCGATATAGGAGATCATGTTGAAAGTAGTATGCACACAAGCCAATCATGTTTGATGATAAAGCATATACTTTGTAACAATCTTATTCATTTATTAATAAAAAGTATTAATTTATTAAAGGCTTTTAATTATCTACATGATGCTGTTTTATAATATGTGATAAACCCATAGTTTTAAGCAATGCTTTTAGAATAATGATGATGATCATTCTAATGAGATCTAAATTCTTAGAAAGCTTAAAACTAAAATAGTTTCCAATCATTGGATTACTAAATTGGGGATTAGTGAATCCGGATAGATTGGTACATACGTTAACTTGCTCATTGGATGAGGATGATTGATCTCATGATCATTTGTGTGGAACACTAAAGCAAGTATGTAGGTGCTTATTAGAGAATAAGTTCATTTGAGCGTTGGCTCATTAGGAATACCTAATGGAGTTTTATTTGCTGTCAATAGGAATTCTGTAGTGATAGTAATCTAAGTAATCCTTGGACTTGAGATCATCATAGTATCTTGTGTATGATGAGTTATACTTTGACTTATTCCTTAAGACCCTTAGGGTATATCAAAGGGTATGCTTGGGTATAATAAGTTGTACATGGAGATAATGTATGATCGATAAAGAATCTACCACTTCTAATAAAAGAGAGAAATGTCCTATGTGATTCGATAAATGACAACCCAGTAGTCCTTGGCGGCGAAATGAAATTAGAAAGGAGTTTCTAATTTGCATTATTTGGAGTTGTGCATTTAAGGATCGAAATACATATAATTAAATAAAATAAGACTTGACAATAATTCCATGTCTTATATTTAATTGGGACATTGTATGGTGGAAGGATTGAATTGTCACGGTAACTATTTACTCAAAGGTTCTTTAATGATTAATGTTGAAATCTATATTATCCGGAAAGTCGTTGATCGCTAGGGAGGCTTATCCTATTGTAGAATAAATATTATTTATTTAAATAAATTAATTGTTTAATTTATTTATTAAAATAAGATTAGAATTGTTCTAATTGATTTATTCACAACCTAGGTTTAATATGGAGAACCTAAAGGGTCACACCATAAAAGGAAGAATAATTATTTAAGAAGTTAATGGCATAATCGTAATAATATGTTATGTATATTTAATTTAATCTATGGTGATAGAATAAATTAAATAGCTTAATATTATTATTTAATATTTTAGAAATATTAAATATAAATTAATAAGAGGAGTCTTATTAATATTATTACAATTATTATTATTTTAATTTCTAAAGAGTTTAGGAATTAATTTAATATAAGTACTCTCATTTATTCCTAATTGGATTAGGAAGAAAAATTAGTTAAAGAGTTTAATTAATTATCCCTAATAAGATTAGGGAGCTTAATTAATTAAAAGAATTTAATTAATTAAATAAATCCCAATTCCTTAATTGTTAAGGTGGGTTGCCCACATCTATAAATAAGAGGAGTCTTATTATGGGTGGGGGGGGTTGTTGACTTTTTAACAACGCATTTAATAATTCCAATTTGTTGGAGAGTACGCCTTTTTCTATAGAGATAGAAAACTAGGGTTTGAGTCAATACCCCGCTTCTTGAATTTTATTATTCCTTGGTGGATCACCTCTAGAGGCCAAACACATGGGTGGCTAACGTTGATCAAAGGAAGGAACCAAACCCGTGGATTCAAGAGATCATGGAAGAATTTGGAGGTGAACTTGTACACGAGGAAGCTCGTTCTTGAAGGGTATGATTTCATTCTTTCTTATTTTTCGTTTAATTAATAATTGTGCATAAAGGGTGATCCGGGTATATGGTTTGTAAATTTTAAACTCTGATTTTACACGCTTCCGCACTTTTTATGCAATTTGATTGCGTTCTTGAATATTACAAACCTAACAGTTGCATCAGAGCCAAACCTTTATGCGAATTATTAATTGTTTATATTTGATATGTATATTGATATGTGTTTTGAACAATTTAATTGGACATAATTTTATTATATAAAATTTAAAAAAAAAAAAAAAAAAAAATTAAAAAAATTTTTTCGTAAGAATTTTTTTTTTTTATACATCCGTTTTTTTTTTTTTTAAAAAGGAAAAAGATGTCTGGTGGTGTAGTTGGTTCATGGATCACGAGGCAAAATGATAATAAGATTCTTGTTTTGGATTCTTAAAGTAATGATTACTTTTTTTTTCAAAAGGTGACGTGAACAATTTTGTCAAAAAAATGCAATAATTAAAAAAAATTAAAATATACAGAGTTATAATTTTTTTTTTTTTGAAATGTCAATCATGAAACCAAAATCACGTATATAAAATTTTTTTATCCTGTTATATTTGCTTATTGCTTTTTAATATAATGCCGTAGGATTTCTTAAAAAAAAAAAAAGTTCTCCGACAAAATTCGCATATTATTATATATATATATATATAAAAATCAGCTTTTGGTTTTATTATTATATATATATATATATATATTATTCTTAATAATTTTATTATTAAAATAAAATTTTTTTATTTAATATTAAAATAAAAAGTTTATTTTATATTAAAATATAAAGTTTATTTTAATTTTAAAATTAAATTTCATTAATAACTAATTAGAGTTGGAATTGGATTCCATGATAACTAATTGGAGTTGAAATTGGATTACATGTTTCCTTAAATAAAGGAGTTTATTTAAATATGAAATAAGATTTCATATTATTCAAAATAAAGGAGTTTATTTGTGAATAGAAAAGAAAATCCATGTTTCCTTAAATAAAGGAGTTTAATTAAATATGAAATAAGATTTCATATTATTCAAAATAAAGGAGTTTATTTGTGAATAGGAAAGAAAATTCAATGTTTCCTTTAATATTTTTTTTTATATATATGGAATTGGATTCCATAATTAATTAAAATAAAGGAGTTTATTTTGATTAAAGATTTTGATTAAAATAAAATAGTTTATTTTATTCAAAATTAGATAAATTAAAATAAAATAGTTTTATTTTGATTTAAATTTGGATTAAAATAAAGGAGTTTATTTTGATTCAAAAATAGATTTTATACTAACTAAATTTGCCCATTAAATGATATCAATATATATATTAAATGTTTATTATTCATAAGATGAATGTTATTTATTGATGCGTATGAGATGTGTATGATAATAAATGGGATTGATTATGGATTATTGACCATGTGATTGGATTTTATTTTAGTTGGATGCATGAATGTATGTGTTTTATTAAATGGGGTCTTACGTGTACCTCGTCTTCTCTAATTTTTTCTTAATGTAAATTCTAAATCCTCCTATGTATGTCCCCTCGATTCTTTGATCAAGGTTTCTATTTATTTTAAATAGTTTTGTAATAGGAATAGTTAGAATTAATTTTGAAAAATTGGAGATCAAGGAGCAAGAGAGCTTGAAGACCCGTTTGTAATGGAGCCCGGTTTTAAATGTAATAGTTATATTTAAATATTATTTCTTGCACCCCTAGGGTTTGACCTTTTTGGTTCACTTGGTGGCTCTAGTGAACCAAACTAGAATAAAAGTCCATAATCAATCCGGGTAGAATATAGTATTCTATATGTGCATGCTTATACTATATATATTATATATTATGCAAACATGCTTCGCATATTTCATTAATATACGCGTATTTTATATATATATGTATGTATAAATGCATGCTAAACAAGATGAGACAAATTAAAACAAACCCCTCAATTTTTTTATATTAAGTCCTAAGCGTTCAAAGATATTTGGAATATCGAACGTCGCCTTCTAGCATGATAAAATTAATAGAGTATTAAATATTTAATATGAGTTTGTTGTGTCACCACAAGGCAAGTATTAAGTATTTAAGATGTTAATTTATCACATTTGATGCTTATAAAGAAAATTGAACAATATTGTTTTGTTGTGTCACCACAAGGATGATATTTTCTTTTTGAATATATGGAGTGCTAGGTCGGACTTAACTTGGATAATTTTGATTCGGATGTGCCACCACTTGATCAAAATAATCTAAGAGGCAAAAGAAAAGGAGTTGCATAGTTGATGTAATTGACAAAAGTTGTCTACCTATTTATTTATATATAGTTTGTTGTGTCACCATAAGGCTATATACATTTGAAATGGGATCCTTATTCTCACTAGCAAATCTTTAATTAGATTTTGCCGAACTATATATATTGAGGGTAATATAGTTTGAAGAAAATAGTGGAAGATACCAATTTAAAACAAGACCTAATTTATTTTGGTAATTAATAAAGGAATGTATGTTAAAATGTTGTTAATTACAAATTCATTTACAGAATTTTACAATGTCTAAAATTACTATCACTGCGAAGCATATTAGATGCTAAATTAACTAGACCAAATTAAACGGATTGGTTAAGGAATTTGAGAATAGTTCTCATAGCTGAAAAGCTATCTTATGTCCTTAATACGCCTATCCCTGCAATGGTTGCAGATAATGCCTCTGAGGAAGAGATTGCTACTTTTAGAAAGTGGCAAGATGATGCACAGTTAGCTCGATGCATCATGCTCACATCCATGAAATAACGAGCTTGAGCCAATCGGCGTGAAACTATGGATGCTCTACTATATTCCCGCACATCAAGTAGTTGATGGTGAGGAAAGTGGGGCCCGATAGATATCGAGATATCTAAGGAGCTCTTCCGATCTAGAATGGCCAATGGCAATGGCACTATAATGCAGAATAAAAAGTTCTTAACATAATCAATTTGATTGATCAATTAGGACAACGAGATTTTGTCATGGATGGAGAGTTGAGCCAAGATTTGATCTTGCACTCACTCCGGACTCCTTTCACAATTGTTGTGAATTTTTCATATGAACAAGCTAGATATCGACTTTCGTTGATTTGCTTAACATGTTGAAAAATGTTGAGAGTCACTTTCAACCAAGAAAGACCATGTCTTCTTGGTAGGGGCCAAAGGATCTTCCGAAAAGAAGAAGCGATTCAAAGAAGATAAGCAGAAAGGCGTAAACAAAGGATAATAAGAACAAAAGCGTCACGGATAGCAAAGGAGTTTGCTTCCCACCGCAATAAGCTTTGGACACTTGGAAAGAAAGCTGCGAGAAGCATCTTGCGAGAGGCTAACCAAAGAAGCTTAGTGAAGTTTGGTTATAAATACGCTTTTGTTCATGATTGAAATAAATTTTCTTTAAGTCAAGGTTCTACTTGGGTATTGGATCTGAGCTTTGGTTATCATAAATATAGATTTATGAAGGGACCAAGCGAGTAGAAAGCTAAACAAATATAAGTAATCCTATGTGTGGGAAATGTAGCAAAGGTTGCCATATTAGCCATAGAAACTTATAGTTTAGCAATGCCTACTGGGCAAATCTATTAAGTCGATAAGTTGTTATTGTATTCAGATTCTTGTTAGAAATATTATTTCTATTTTATTGTTGGACAATAAAATCTTTGGTATTATATTTAAGAACAATTGTTGTTCTATTTATAATAATAATGTTTTTGTATAGAACCGGAATATTACTTAATGGATTTTATATACTTGACTTACGTGAAAATAATTTTGAAAATTGAACAAATTAGTATAAGAAAAGGAGATGATCATTCAAAGAGTTGAATGTGTGTATTTGTTGAAATACAAGTATGAATTATTTGAAAGGTTCAAAGAATTGAAAAGTGAAACAAATTGACAAAGTATTAAGATTCTTTGATTAGATCGAGGAATAAATACTTGTGCAATAAGTTTCTAGATCATCTCAAATGGTTTTCTCATAATGGACACATCCTGATACACAATAATTGATTGATGTATCTGAATGGAAAATTCTTACCTTGTTGGACATGGTGCGGTCCATAATGATTTTACCGACATTCTAGTATCCTTCTACAGGATCATGTCCTAGAAATGGTTTGCATAACTACTGAAAATGGTAACCTCAAAATCCATTTCCAAGACTCCATAAAAGTTATGGGCCGGGGAGGATTCCTAATCTTAAGTATGTTAAGATAAGGGGTTGTCAACTTATGTGAAAAGGTTTCAAAGGATAAGCTTGGGACAAAATTTGACATGTACTGATTTGTGGGACATCTAAAAGTAAGTTTAGGGCATATGTTCTATAATCCTACATAGCAAAAGGTGTTTATTACGAAACACCAGCCTTCTAAGATAAAAGTGTTTATCATTAAAGGGGCTAGTGGGAGGATAATAGATCTTGAAGAGTTCATGAACCACAAAATACTATAAGTCGAATAAGAGGAACACATAGATAGACCTATTATACCATAAACCGAATCGTAAATGCGAATAGTACCAAGATACACGGGAGGTATGGATTCATCATAGATGATGATGATGAGGTACACATCATAGAAGATGATGATCCGATTTACATTCGATGAGGTAAGACTTCTAGTGTGTAATCAAAAGGTTTGATTTTATCGAAAATAAGAATGAACCTAGTGTCGTGGGTCGAAATTTCTAGTATTATATGTTGATATACTACTACGGATGAGGAATAACATACCAATGCTACAATCAAGTAAAGATAAAGTTGTCTAAACATTCCTCCATGAATGATTTGGAAGAGTATCTTAGTTAGGGATATAAATCTATATAGATAGATTTAAGAGGATGCTCGACTTAACCCAAGGAACGATATATTCATTTGATGCTAAAGTCGTTTAGCATGGCAAACTCAAGAGATGTCTCATGTTGATGAGCCATGGAGTGTATCTCTCTTAATAGTCCCCACGGACTCACGAAAAGAGAGGTCGCATGAATGACAATCATGTATGCAATGAAATGTATGAGACTGATGTTGATCGGTCGTATTATGGAGAAGTTCACTATGAGTCGATGAAAAACATCTTAAAGTGCTTAACCAAAGCACTAAGGATGTGATCATATTCATGGTGGGTCTAAATTAAAACTAGAGGGCTTAACGAGACTCAAGTTTTTCGAGACGGACCAAGATGACGAAAAATCCACTTTAAGGTAAAGCGTTATCTTGAGCGATGGTGCGATGAATTGGAAAGGTTCCAAACAATGAAAGAGTTCTTTGGTTTAGTGATAAAGACAAAGTATATAGCTATAAATGAAGTCGCAAGTTGATTGTTTGGATTAAAAGTTCATTACAGAACTAGGAATAGTTCCTAAGTCTCATCTTGGATCTAAACATGTGTTGTGGCACTTTCATTTGATTATTAGAATCATTGAAAGATGGGAAATCACTATAGAGATAGTGGACTCTCATGAACAACATTACATATCCATTAATTAAAGCTTATCCAACACCAAGATAATCGTCACTTATAGAAGAAGAGTATGAGTTACCATGACGATTGACTTTAGTGCAAGTGGGAGATTGAAAGTAGTATGCACACAAGCCAATCATGTTTGATGATAAAGCATATACTTTGTAACAATCTTATTCATTTATTAATAAAAAGTATTAATTTATTAAAGGCTTTTAATTATCTACATGATCTTTGTTTTATAATATGTGATAAACCCATAGTTTTAAGCAATGCTTTTAGAATAATGATGATGATCATTCTAATGAGATCTAAATTCTTAAAAGCTTAAAACTAAAATAGTTCCCAATCATTGGATTACTAAATTGGGGATTAGTGAATCCGGGATAGATTGGTACATCGTTAACTTTCGTTGGATGAGGATGATTGATCTCATGATCATTTGTGTGGAACACTAAAGCAAGTATGTAGGTGCATATTAGAGAATAAGTTCATTTGAGCGTTGGCTCGCTAAGGAATACCTAATGGAGTTTTATTTGCTGTCGATAGGAATTCTGTAGTGATAGTAGTCTGAGTAATCCTTGGACTTGAGATCATCATAGTATCTTGTGTATGATGAGTTATACTTTGACTTATTCCTTAAGACCCTTAGGGTATATCAAAGGGTATGCTTGGGTATAATAAGTTGTACATGGAGATAATGTATGATCGATAAAGAATCTACCACTTCTAATAAAAGAAGAGAATGTCCTATGTGATTCGATAAATGACAACCCAGTAGTCCTTGGCGAAAGCGAAATGAAATTAGAAAGGAGTTTCTAATTTGCATTATTTGGAGTTGTGCATTTAAGGATCGAAATACATATAATTAAATAAAATAAGACTTGACAAATAATTCCATGTCTTATATTTAATTGGGACATTGTATGGTGGAAGGATTGAATTATCACGGTAACTATTTACTCAAAGGTTCTTTAATGATTAATGTTGAAATCTATATTATCTCGAAAGTCGTTGATCGCTAGGAGAGCTTATCCTATTGTAGAATAAATATTATTTATTTAAATAAATTAATTATTTAATTTATTTATTAAAATAAGATTAGAATTATTCTAATTGATTTATTCACAAACCGATTTAATATGGAGAACCTAAAGGGTCACACCATAAAAGGAAGAATAATTATTTAAGAAGTTAATGGCATAATCGTAATAATATGTTATGTATATTTAATTTAATCTATGGTGATAGAATAAATTAAATAGCTTAATATTATTATTTAATATTTTAGAAATATTAAATATAAATTAATAAGAGGAGTCTTATTAATATTATTACAATTATTATTATTTTAATTTCTAAAAGAGTTTAGGAATTAATTTAATATAAGTACTCTCATTTATTCCTAATTGGATTAGGAAGAAAAATTAGTTAAAAGAGTTTAATTAATTATCCTAATAAGATTAGGGAGCTTAATTAATTAAAAGAATTTAATTAATTAAATAAATCCCAATTCCTTAATTGTTAAGGTGGGTTGCCCACATCTATAAATAAGAGGATTCTTATTATGGGTGGGGGGTTGTTGACTTTACAACGTGCGTAATAATTCCAATTTGTTGGAGAGTGCATACTTTCATAGAGATAGAAAACTAGGGTTTGAGCGATACCCTTTTCTTGAATTCTTTTTTATTCCTTGGTGGATCACCTCTGAGGCCAAACACATGGGTGGCTAACGTTGATCGAAAGGAAGGAACCAAACCGGTGGATTCAAGGAGATCAGAAAAGTAGGAGGTGAACTTGTACACGAGGAAGCTCGTTCTTCAAGGGTATGATTTCATAATTTCTTATTCTTCGTTTAATTAATAATTGTGCATAAAGGGTGATCCGGGTATATGGTTTGTAAATTTTTAAACTCGATTTTACACGCAATTTGATTGCGTTCTTTATTACAAACCACAAGATTTGGAAAGAGGAAAGCTCGTCGCCTTGATTATTTTGACAGCTTTTTACCCATTTTAACTAAAACTTCGATCTTCTTTCTGCTCGCAAATCGTACAAATTAAAACCTAATCTTCACGAGGGACTATAGAACCCGTAAAACCCCTCCACTATTATAGAAGTATGTAGCTTATTCTCGTGATGCTAACACTCCTTCTATCATAATCAAGTCAACTCAAGAGGGTTCAAACTAGTTCCTCTTCATATATTCATAGTAACCGGGTTTTGGGTGTAGGATTTTCACAACCGGTGCCGTAACTTATTGACAGACGTCACTGTGAACACCCCTTCGGCAATAGGGGATGGCATGAAAATAGTTCTTTGTCAAAGGCCCCAAATTTCCTCTTCGAATCAAGGCAATCGATGAAAACGCTGATTTTCACTATCTTTCTCAATTAACATATCAATCGAAGAACCGTTTAATCTTATTTTCAAATTACAAATATTGGATCAGAACGAAATTATTGGTTCAATAAGGCCAGGTTTTGGAACCGATGAACCGGGTAGAGGTTTATCGATTTCTTCGAACTACCTTCCTTTCGCTATATCCTCCCCTTTCTCCCGATCACCATCTGGCAAATCTTGATTGGCTCAAGAAGGAAGCCTCTTCCATATAGCCTTCTCTTTGTCAAAGGCTTCAACATCAATTTTTTACCAATTTCTCCGACGAACTGTATCCAAATTCTCATTCTCGAATAATCCAACACTGAATTATTAAGATCGACACCGTCCGAATCGTCAAACCACTTTTCAGGAACAAACCATACGTTCGCTCGAGGAGAAATATACCCCATCCACCGGCCGCCTTTTCTCAGTTAGAAAGAAAGTCATAGTAATCCATTAGCCGGCCAAACGCCGACTATGAAATCATAGCTTTCCATGCGAGGTAACTTTTTGCAAGATCTCCGCTTTCCTCGAGAATATCGTGAGGTAAAGGGGATGCCTTCTTACCGTAAATATCTTTCACCGCTGGGAAACGATCACCCTTCCTCGCCGATCTTACCGCCTTTTACGGACTTCTTGAGTATCCTTATCCTTACCTCTTCCTTCGATATACTAGGTCTTCGAGCTTGGCTTTCTCAACTCCATTCCAAGCATTCAAATTTCGAGGGCTTAAATTTCTTAAGAAGGGAGGTCAGAAGACCCCAACTTTTTGAATAAAGATGAATTTTTCTATAATTATCATTTTTGAATATTATGATATAATATTATAGTTGTGGGTAATAATTATAAATTTTTGCAAAGTATGCAAGTTGTTATATAATATTCTATTGGTCGGAGAATATTCATTTTAAACAGGAAATATTCGTACGATGACACAATCATTGGTGGACCCCACAACAGAATTATTGTCGGATTGAGAAAATGACAAAAATATTTTATTGAAATAACGTGGAAGTTTTACCGTTGATCATTGTTGAACTACTCAGTAGTAAAAGTACAATAATACGTGTGGTTGCATAGTAGCACACGGTATTGATTATTGATGCTTACGTGAGAAGTCACTTAGTTTTGTTCAATTATTGTTATAGTAATTGTTGCATAGTATCTCACGTTATTTGATTCAATTATTGTCAAAAATTTTATATTATTAAATCAATAATTGAAATGACGGAGTTATTAATATTATAATTTATAATGTTAACGATATCTAGAAGTTCTGCCAAGGAGAGGTTTGGTCACCTAATTGCGCCGCCATAGGGGAGAAATCCTTATTGGAAAGCCCCCTCTTTTCCGGGAACGACACGGTCGATTAATATTGTGAATTATAATATTGATGATATATGTTGTTAAAAATATTGAAAGAATTTTTATGGAGTAGTTGTTGTAATTTTGTGTATTATTTGGATCCCCACTTACCCATTATTAAAATAGTTAGGAGAAAGTAATTCAGTTTATATATATATATATATATATTTTGAATTATGGGGAGAGGGCAAGTGACGTTGGTGGAGGGAAGTATCTTTATTTTGTATATAGATTTATATGCTAGTGGAATTTGATGGATGAAAGCACTTTATATATATATATATATATATATATATAATGGATTATGGTGGAATCAAAAGTCATCAAAATTGTAAGAGTTGTCGGGTGGGAGCTAAGAATTCAATCAAGCATGTTCTTATATATATATATATATTATTTTATTTTTGTTTTACTTGATGTTAGTAATCAAATTCTTACACATAACATCCGTGGCTGCTATAATTTCGTCCATAAAATTATCATTCGATGCACCAGTGAACTGATGCTATATATATATATATATAATATATATAATAAATTATATTTTATATAAAAGATTTTTCTTTAAATATGTACCGTCCGATTAAAGTAAATCAATCTGGACCGGTCATGGGTTGGTTACTATTCATTCCATTCTTCTATAAATAGAAGCTCATTCCTTCATTATTTTCTTACGAATTCACTGAACTCTAGAGAGAGAAAGTTATAGAGAGAAATAAGAAGAGAAGTCTGCTAACTTTCTTTTCCTTTATCCAGTTTCTTTTACGGTAAGGGATATTATTCTTTTGTATTCATGAATAGAACTTCGGTTATTCCATTCCTTATTATTACATTAGAATAACCAGATACTGCTAATACCCTATACTTGGTGACATTCTTCTATTATTCTAACTTTATTATTCCGCTGAACATCCTCGTTTATGCTTTACGCTTACTTCGGTTCCGCCTTTTTTATTATTTTGTCTTTATTATTCATTGGAATATCATGTATGCATGTGTTTTACACCCACCGGACTCCGCTCCGTCTTTATTATTCAAGTATTTATTATTCTATCGAATAACTTTTGTCATGCTCTGATCGCATGCATGGTGATTTTTATTGTTATTCCATTCTTTATTATTCTGTTGGAACATCTTGTCGGTGTGATTTTCACCTGACCTAGTTTCGTTATTATTATTCTGTTGAATAACTCGTCATCTGCGGCACCGCATGCATGGTGATTTCTGTTCTTATTCCATTCCTTATTATTCTCAGTTGGTTAAAATTTTGACTTCTATACTCCATGAAATTAGTGGAATATCCTTGATATTTGTGCTTCATCCAATATTTTTCATGGAAATATTCTTCTAAGCATTTTTGAATTTTACTCTACAAAGCAGTATCATGTTGACAATTTAGACGTTATTAGTTCCTGAATAACTTAATTCCTGAACTTGTTTTATTGAATTCTTATATCATTGTCATCATCCTCATGTTTACATTTTTTTGAAAGTCATCTGTGGCCTGTAGTGCATAGATGGACTTGGTATGATTATGACCAGGGATTATTCGGTGTAATCATAACCGTAATGTTACAAATGATGTGATAAAAGTCCTCATTGGCCCGTAGTGCATTGATGGACAGTTGTTGGCATTATCATGACCATTGATGAATACACAAATATCCTTGGCCCGTAGTGCATGGAATTTGTGGTCGTGACTCTAATGAATATCTTTGGCCGTAGTGCAGGGATGATGTGGATTATTTATTAAGCTGAGTCTCAACGATAAAAGTGATGAAAAACCTTTTAAAACATAAAAGATAGTAGATTTTATTCTCTACTTGACTCTTTTAATGGATTGCTTGTTCATTGCAGTTAAACTTGATGTCTATTGTATTTTATCGGTTTAACATTGTTGAGGACTAATGATAATTTATTCTCGCATTATCTCGGTCATAATATTTCTAATTTGGGCTAGTTGAGCTCACCTTTTCTTTCACCGCTTCTTCTCTGAAATGAGAACGTAGTTGGGACGAGTCGGGGAACAGAGTGATGTTCTGGATGATAGTGTTAGCTAGTAGTCCTTACTATTCTGTTAAATAGTGTGACAATAAATGTATTGAGGACTTATTCTGAGAGTGAATATTGTCTAGAAGGCAATATTTGTATTAAAACTCACAACATGTATTTTTCGTACTTTACACGACTGTTGTATAATTAAGTTGTATTTGAATTTTGTACCATGTATTGGCGACTCAAGATGGGTGATGTATACCTATTTTGGGGGCATCACAGAGACAATATGGGAAGAGGAGCATGACAAGAAGGTTTTGGCGAAGGACAAGGTCCATGAGCTGAAACACGAGGCCTTGGAGCTTAGACAGGAGCTAAAGGCCAAGAAGCAGAAGATTAATAGAATGACCTATATACATAGGAGTTCTCACGAGGATTTTCAATGGCAAGTGGCTGAGTATCCTGTGGAGGCAAGGCAGACTTGGCATACTATCAATCGATATGTGATAGTCGGTCTTGCCAATGCAGATTATGAGAATGCCATAAGGTAAATGTAATCTAGTTAGTAATTAGAGTAGAGTTAGATATGTAAATATGTTGTATCTATATAGTGACGTAAAACCCTCTTTTGTATATCAAACGGTAGTCTTTTGTAAATCCTAATTTTTGGAAAGTAATTAAGGGAAAGAAATGTAATCAGCTAAGGTTGTGTAATGACAAATGATGTAGTATTATACTACAAGGAAGAAACATCTCAATATAAGCCTTTTATTGAACATGTTATGCAATGAGTTTGATTTATTGTTTAATAATGAATAATAACTAATTAACAAGAAGAAAGTAATAATGAACTGTTATTCATTTTAACAGAAAGATGTTGCCAAGAAGAAGATAACGAAATTAAGAAGCGAACGTGAATCAACCGGAAGGGGGACTGGTTAATCTGATGCAAGAGTTTGCTAATTTATTAACGGCTGCTTTTAATAGAAATGGGGCGAATATACCTGTAAATCCTGCGGTAGTACGGGCTACTACATTTAAGAATTTTAAGAGTTTAGGTCCGCCGGAGTTCAAAGGAACTACGGACCCTATAGAAGCCCAAACTTGGGTAAAAGAAATAGAGAAGGCATTTGTTATTGCAAATGTCGAAGAGGGGCAAAAGGTTTCTTTTGCTACCTATATGATGAAGAGAGAGGCCAACTTCTGATGGGAGGCAAACCAGGCTGGAGTGAAAAACATAACGTGGATACGGTTCAAGGAGATTTTCTTTGAGAACTACTTCACGAGTATGCAGGGAAGGATGGAGATGAGGTTTCTAGAGTTGAAACAAGGGGAAATGATTGTTCCCCAATATGCTGCCAAGTTCAATGAACTGGTGAGGTTTACTCCACATCAGGTGGATACAGAGGTGAAGAAGGCGAGGAGATTCGAGCAGGGCTTGAAACCCTGGCTCGATATTATTGTTTCAAAGTAATTCCTTTGGAACCATTCTGGAGAAGGCAATAATTTCCGAGGGTGGTAATGAGGCTCTAAGCCAATACCACAGAGAGAAAAGAATAAGAATAAGGTAGATGGGGTAGTGAAAACTGAGCGAGCCAATGCGAGTGGCAACGGGCAGAAGAGGAAGGGTTTTCACTCTTGGAATACCAGAGTGAAGCAAGGAGATCCTAAGAAGAGGATGGAGGCGTGCAAGAACTGTGGGAAGACTCACTAAGGAGTCTGTCTCAAAGGAAAAGTGGTGTTCTACAACAATGGATAGGAGGGGCACATTTCGCCTAATTGTCCAAGTCCAAAGAAGAACCACAGATGCTTTGTATGTGGATCAACTGATCACATAGCGAAGAATTGCCCGAAGAAGGGGACAGATGGGAATAAGGGCACTAATAGTGGTAAGTTAGCTATTAGTGGTCCAGCTCAGACGAGTAGGTCGATGGCCCGCACCATTAACATGATGGTCCAAGATGCAGTTGCATCAGGGGATGCAGTTGCAGGTATTATCCCGATCAATGATATAAATGCTTATGTGTTGTTTGATTCGGGTCCTACTTGTTCGTTTATAGCATGTGATTTTGCTAAACGATTAGGATTACTTCCCGAAAGATTGCCTATACCTTTGAATATCAAGGTAGCTAATGAAGAAATAATTCATGTTGAAATTATTCATAGGCGTTGTTGTGTAGGAATACGAGGTTATAAATTATCGGTAGATTTGATACCGATAAAGTTAGGAGAAATCGATGTAATTCTCGAGATGGATTAGTTGTTCAACCATGGTGCAATTATAGATTGTTAAAAAGAAATGTGTAAACATTAGGACGTCGAGACATCCTCATGTAGTGTTTTATGGTAATAAATTGTCGGGACGTTCGTGTTGTCTAACCATGACACAAACTAGGAAATTGTTGCGGAAGGGATGTGTAGGTTATTTGTGTCATGTTGTTGATACCCAGAGAGTGGGAGCAATGATGGAACAAATACCTATAGTCAAAGAATTAGTGGATGTATTTCCAAGCGAATTACCAGGTCTTCCACCGGATAGGGAGATCGAATTCGTAATAGATATTGTGCCAGGAGCGGCACTAGTTTCAAGGCCACCATATCGTATGGCATTGTTGCCTCCTTTTTAGTTTAACAAAAAGGACTCTAACTCATGCAAGTATACATGGGTCAACAAGTAGTACAGAATAAGAAAAGTATCGATCCACGGAGAAAGGTATTAAATCTAATTTATCATGCAACAACTTAATCATTATCTCTATATGCTTAAACAATCAACTCACAAGTAAATTGAATTCTAAATTAATTAATGAAACAAAATTATAATTACTAAAGTAATGAAATCAAATAGGAGAAAAATGGGATTCTAATATCATTTAATGTTTCATCTAAGCTGCAACCCTCATGTAATGTTTAATTATTTATCATGGAAAACTAGTCAAGAGCACAAAAGTGGAACATAATCATTTTTCAATGAACTATGACCAATTTTTATAATATCCTCATTTGATAGAAATCATGTAAGCATCACTATTACCAAACTCACTATATGTCTATGTGAATTTGCAGCAAAAATGATTTAAGTGCAAGCTCTCTTAATGACTACATATGGTGAATCAGTATATGCCTATCCGAGTCACAAATCACAAAGCCTAATACACATAAGCTTCACAATCATATGCCATCATGGTTTAATCTATACTTATATTTCATTTTCCAAATCCATATAAGCAATTAGTGTGAATGGTGATCAAGCATTCAAGTAATTAAGCACAACCATAATAGGTAATCCAATGATAAATATACCACATCACAATCAGATATACATATTTAAACTACGCATCAAAATCCATTAGAATCCCATAATGGATTTTAGTTCATTTCTGAACCAAAAGACATTATGGGATTGAAGCAAAACATGGAATTAAGAAATGCAATCAATAGATGTAAGAGAAATGATAGAGCAAATCTGTTAATCTCTGTTACAGAGTCTATTCCAAGCTTGTTCCAAATCACCAAAATCTCCAGAAAATGTAAACTATAATTATTGAATAATTTAGATAAAGAGAGGAGTTAAATGTATCATCCAATGCTTGAACCCTCTCTAGTATAGCTAAAACCTAAGAAAAATAATGATAATATAAAAACTCTACGTCTGGTGCCAACCATATCTTCTCAGTTGAGCAAAATACGCTCAAATTTAAATTATAAAAAGTCAGCAAAATTAACTAAAGAAGACTCGCGCGGCTGCGCGAGATTATAGTGCAATATGGGCGCGGCCGCGCTATGGAGTTGTCTGTCGAGTGTATGGCACAGGCAGGCCAAAGTCCTTTGTTGTTGGAGCGCGGTCGTGCAATGCCTAATTTGCCTCTGTCTTGCCTTAGGCGTGGGCGCGCCATGTAGAGCTTGAATAGCAACGCAGCGGCGCTGCTAATGCACTCTGTCTTCTGCTGTCTTTTTACATGTTGTTGTTGTTTTTTTCTGCTACTAGCTTGCTTCTTCATTTCCTCACTTCTGCACTTCACCATTTCATTAATCTCCTTCTCATTTGCTCACGTCCACCTTGCCATGCTTTTGCTAGCTTCATGCCATCCATGCCAATCCATGTTATTCCAAGCCTTATGTTGCTATAAGAGTTCCATCAATACATACTACAAAATAAACATAAAATGCAAATAAAACATCATAAAAAACTACTTGAGATGAGCATAATTCCAGTGAGTTGGCACCCAATAAGTAGGTATAAAACCTACTTATCAAATACCTCCAAACTTGAACTATTGCTTGCCCTCAAGCAATGCATACGAAAATAAAATGAACAATGCAACTACATGCTATGCAAACTACACTATGATGCAAGTGAGTCCCAAGATTTCCAGCTAAAATGGAATTCCAATTAAGTGTGCCTCAGAGAATTATCCAGTTCAAGAATAAAATATCAAACTAAGATATAAACATAAGATAATATAATTAAATAATCCAAACTCGCTATAAATATGTTGTGTGTGTTTGTGTGTTATGTTCACATATATGCTTGATAGAGGCAAAGTCTATACATGTTATACTGCTAAAGACAAAAAATTGAAGTTCAAATCAAGAATTACGTATATTAATGAAACAAAAACTACTCTAACACATCAATACAAACTAAGGTTCAACAATGGGGTTTATTCTGCTTTATTTTTACTCACGAGGGCGATTTTCGCACTTTCCCGCGGTGTTTATTTGTTTCTTTTTCTTTTTCTTTTTTTTAGCGAGTGCATTTTACGCTCCATCCCGCCCAACCAAAAGCTTTAATAATTCAACTTGGGAAGGTTTCAATAATACTTCTCTTTTATTTCTTTTTTTATATAGCAAGTATACCCATGTGTTCCCAAAGTTTGATTATCAGTGTTTTCACAGTCTAAGTCCACTTCCTACACAATTCTATTTTTAAAAACAACATTTTTTACTAAGCAGGCAAAACACGTTATTCTTACACCAACAAGCATTTATGAACATCTACGTGCTAACCTATAACATCCAAATAACAAGCATGAATTAAATCATGTAAAACATTATAGCTGAGCTCATGTTATCCACTAAATTCAAAAATCCATCAAAATTCTAATTCATCATTGGCTAGATTAAAATTTTACAAAACTAGATACTTGGGATATGCAACTAAACACAACTAAAACATAAATTAATCACTAAACACATACTAAACAAATAAATATGCAAAAATTAAACACCCAATACCCCCAAACTTAAATTATTCATTATCCCCAATGAATGAAGGTAAAGGGTTTTAAGGAACTCCCCTAATTATCAGCTGTACCACCCTCTTCGTGTGGTGAGTCTGGCAGTGGAAAGAGCACGGTTGTCCCAAATTATGGCCACTCAAGCATTGTTCCTTGTTGTGCAAACGCCTCGGCTAGGGACCTCGTCAATCCATTGACAAATGCTGAAAAATTGTCATACATTGCGTCGACCTTCCTCTCCAACCTTCGGAGACGACGATCATCTTGTTCAACAGTGGCTTGGGCTGAGGTTCTGGCGTCAATTGTGTGCGTGGGCTGCGGTGAAGGCCTCAATGATGCTGGTGGAAGGATGAAACCTTTGCCGCTATGATGAGGGGTACCTCCTGCCCAATCCTCGAACTTGGCTATCATGGCGTGAGTGATATCTTGACTTGGGTATTGCAACTGTTCATTAGCCCACAGGATTCCTGCTCGAGCACATAAATGAGCAACAATCGAGGTATGTGGTATACTTCCTGTAGTGCTCCCCTGCATGTAACATAACATGTTTTGGTTAAGGAGATGACCAACATCAATGTATTTTCCTGTAATTATACCCTATAAAAAAATTGCCTGCTCAGTTGTAGTCTCATGCTACTGGGATGATGGCATAAGTTTTGTACAGATAAACAGGTTCCAAGCTTTGGCATAGCGATTGAGGGTTGAAGCCTGAAAAGTTCTAAGCTGATTTCTACCAGGCTTGTAGCTCCACTGTGTACCCGGTATGCATAAGTCAGTGATAACCCTATCAAGGTCAATCTCAAACCTTGCAGTTTTGACCCAATTTTCACGTCCAATTGGAGGGTCGGGTAAATTGAACACGCCGCAAATCGCATGTGGGCGATAGTCTACTTGCACACCTCTGACATAGGAAAATCCACTCATGGTCTCCTTCGCATTGGCATAAAATTCATGTACAATACCCATGGGTGCAGGCATGGGTGTAGAACAGACTCCAAGCCAACATCTTTCTCTAATCATTTCTTTCAGAGCCCATCTTGTGCCTCAGGCTTGAAACCATGCTCCCTCACAAATGTCTTAGCCACTATTCTGTAATATTCCATTTGGGCTTCAAGGTTAACAAATTTTGTGAGGTCAACAATGTCCTCACGTTGGTTACTCGAGGAAGATGACTCTAGAGTGCGAGAGCGCGCTCTTTTTGGCCCCATTACACTTGATGAAGAAGAACCCTTAATTGAAGAAAAGAATTTGACTAAGAAAATGCGTGCTCTGTATTTGAACTCCCCCAACTTATTGTTGTAATAATCTCTCTTAAACCCTAGCTTTATCTTTGAAACTGAATGAAGGATCCGTTGAACAGTTTGAACTTGAGAAGGAGAACTGATCGCGTATAAATTGGTAGTGGGTGAGGAGTTAGGATTTGAAAAATGAACCGTTTAGAGATATAAAGAGATAGAATCGGTTTTTGAAAATGAGAGAGAGAGTAGACGCACGTTGCAAAGTAACTGATATGAGAATTTGTGTAAGACACATTTTAAAAACTTAAAAAATTTTCTAATTCCGATCTCGGGCGCGACCGCGCGACTTTTATCTTATAATAATGGTGGGCATCGCCAGAATCATCAAGCTACAGCGCTACCGAGATTAAACGATAATATGGCATGGGCGCGTGGTTGACCAAGTTGTAAAGAAGTCCAGTAGCAGCGCTACTTTTGACTTTCTTCGAAATGCTTGCGGTGCATGGCCCTGCACTCGACAAAACAAATCGAAATTGAATCTTTAAGTAGAACAAAGTCAGCTCTATCGATAATCATGATTCACCCGCATACAAAGAAAGTACCGATTATGAGATATATCAATTCTCCAAGATAAAAATATGAACTAATTAACATGCATGAATAAATATCTCAAAAGAATACTCTATATGGTACTCCTAACCAACATAATATGCACATTCAAATCCTTCAAAACTTATATCAACAATTGTTAAACTATCAAAAATTAAACAAAAAAATAAGAAATAAATATGTTCCAAACAAAATTAAATAAGATGTAAGGATAGAAATGATGGGATCGAGCGCTAAGTTATAGTCAATTAGCTTGACTATCTCTGAATTGATCATGTAGTGGAAAGAATCAAGGTGACCTTCTACCTGTCAACCTCACAACCATAATAGTGCTTTAGCCGATGTCCATTCACCTTGAAAGGCTTGTCTGGGAACTTATCAAATATCTCAACTGCACCATGTGGATAAACCGTCTTCATAGTAAATGGCCCTGACCACCTTGACTTGAGCTTCCCGGGAAAAAGTTTAAGTCTTGAATTAAACAATAGAACTCATTGCCCCGGTTCAAACACCTTTTCCATAATCTTGCGGTCATGCCATCTTTTCACCTTTTCCTTGTATAGCTTGGAGTTCTCATAGGCTTGCAATCTAAATTCCTCCAACTCATTGAGTTAGAGTAGGTGTTTTTCTCCTGCAGCCTTCAAGTCAAAGTTGAGCTTCCTAATTTCCCAAGACGCCTTGTGCTTGAGCTTCATGGGAAGGTGACAAGCCTTTCCAAATACAAGCTGAAATGCTGACATGCCTAACGATGTCTTATACGCGGTTCTGTAGGCCCATACAGCATCATCTAACTTTAATGACCAGTCCTTTCTTGTGGGGTTCACAATTTTCTCAAGAATTCTCTTTACTTCATGATTTGAAACCTCTGCTTGGCCATTAGTCTGGGGATGGTAAGCTGTAGCAATGCGATGATTCATCCCATACTTAGCCAACAGAGTTGTGAACTGTCGATTACAAAAATGGCTTCCCTCGTCACTAATAATGGCCCGTGGAGTCCCAAACCTTGTGAAAATACTTCTTTGTAAAAATCTCAAGACCACCTTAGCATCATCTATTAGAAGAGCTGCCACTTCTACCCACTTAGAAACATAGTCAACAGCCAATAAGATATATAGGTTCCCAATAAAGAAATGAAAGGCCCCATGAAGTCTATCCCCCACACATCAAAAATTTTAACCTAAAGGATTGTGTTTAAGGGCATCTCTTTTGTCTTCGATATATTCCCGACTCTTTGACATCTATCACACTTTTGGACAAAACTATAAGCATCTTTAAAAATTGTCATCTAGTAGAATCCTGCTTGCAACATAATGACCTCCATATAATGAAGCATGGAAATCCTGCAAAGTAACCTCGGTCTCACTATATGGGATACGTCTCCTTATCATTTGATCAACACATTGCTTAAACAAATACGGTTCATCCCATATAAACCACTTCACATCATGCAAAAAATTCTTCTTTTGGTGCCCGGCCAAGTCAGAAAGGATTATCCTACTAACCAAGTAGTTCGCATAGTCCGTGAACCATGGCACTTCCCCTTTCACCACAAATAATTGTTCATCTGGGAATGACTCATTAATAACAATCTTATCATCTACCTCCCTTCCCGGATTTTTCTAGTCTAGATAAGTGGTCCGCCACTTGGTTCTCAATTCCCTTACTATCCTTAATCTCCAAATCAAATTCTTTCAACAGAAGTATCCACCTGATTAAATGAGGCTTTACATCTTTCATTTGCCACCAAGTATCGAATTGCCGCGTGATCTATGTACACTATCACCCTAGTCCCAATTAAATACACACGAAACTTGTCAAACGCATACACAACTACCAAAAGTTCCTTCTTTGTGGTGGTATAATTCAACTGAGCATCAGTAAGGGTCTTTCTCGCATAGTAAATCACATGAAAAATCTTTTCCCTTCGCTGGCACAAAATAGCCCCCATAGCATAGCCACTGGCATCACGCATTAATTCAAACGGAAGGTCCCAATTTGGTGATGTGATCACTGGTGCTATAGTTAACTTCCTCTTTAAATGCTCAAATGCAAACATGCAATCTTCATCGAACTTGAACTGCGCATCCTTCTCCAATAAGCTGTAAAGTGGTTTTGTGATCTTGGAGAAGTCCTTAATAAACCTCCTATAGAAGCCTGACAAGCCCTAAAAAACTATGAACACCTTTTACAGAAGTTGGTGGAGGCAAATTCTCAATGGTCTCTAATTTAGCTCTGTCCATCTCTAATCCTTTCTTTGACACCTTATGTCCCAAGATGATTCCTTCTTGTACCATAAAATGGCACTTTTCCCATTTCAAAACCAAATTCATTTCAACACATCTCCTCAACACCATCACTAAGTTTTCCAAACACAAATCAAAAGAATCACCAAATACTTAAAAATCATCCATAAACACTTCCACATTATGCTCCACCATATCCACAAAAATTGCCATCATACAACTCTGAAACGTGGTCGGGGCATTGCATAACCCGAAAGACATCCTTCTGAAAGAAAATGTTCCATATGGACATGTGAAAGTTGTCTTTTCATGGTCTTCTAGAGCTATCAGAATCTGATTGTAGCCTGAATATCCATCCAGAAGGCAATAATACTCATGACCTACTAGTTTGTCCAACATCTAATCAATAAATGGCAGTGGGAAGTGATCTTTCCTTGTAGCTTTATTAAGTCTGCGATAGTCCATGCAGACTCTCCACCCCGTCACTGTCCTCGTCGGTATCAATTCATTGTTCTCATTGAAGACTACAGTCATTCCTCCCTTATTCGGCACACACTGTACCGGGCTCACCCACGAGCTATCTAAGATCGGATATATTATTCTTGCATCCAGCCACTTCAACACTTCCATCTTTACCACTTCCTTAATAATTGGATTAAGTCTTCGTTGTTGTTCCACTGAAGCTTTACTCTCATCTTCCAGTAGGATCTTATGCATCCAGAATGATGGGTTGATCCCTTTGATATCTGCTATGGTCCATCTAATGGTTGATTTGAAATCTCTCAAAACTCTTAGCAACTTTTCTTCCTGGACATATGTTAGTGCAGAAGAAATAATCATAGGTAATTTAGAATTATCATTTAAAAATGCATACCTCAAGTGGTCTGGAAGAGGTTTCAACTCAAGTTCTGGACGCATCTCAAGTGATGGTTTAAGTTTCACTGATGTCTCCCCAGCAATCTTTAATGGCTCAACAGGAGTCTTGAATTTTCTGAACTGTGATGCTGTGTCATGTATTTGAACAAACTCAGTAATGTCCTCATCTTCTATCTCAGAATTTCCCATAATAGCATTCTTTAAATGTGACACCCCCAAAATAGGTATACATCACCCATCTTGAGTCGCCAAATACATGGTACTAAATTCAAATAAAACTTGATTATACAACAGTCGTGTAAAATACGACAAAATACATGCTGTGAGTTTTAATATAAATATTGTCATCTAGATATTATCCACACTCAATTTAGTCCTCATTACATTTATTATCACACTATTTAATAGAATAATGAGGACTACTAAGACACCATCTCGGACCATCACTCTATTCCCCGACTAGTCCCGGCTACATTCTCATTTCATGAAGAGAACAATGAAAGAAAGGGTGAGCTCAACTAGCCCAAAGAAGAAATATTATGACTAAGATAATGCGAGAATAAATTATCATTAGTCCTCAACAATCATTAAACCGATAAAATACAATAGACATCAAGTTTAACTACAATGAACATGCAATCCATTAAAAGAGTCAAGTAGAGAATAAAATATACTATCTTTTATGATTTAAAAGGTTTTTCATCACTTTTATCACGAGACTCGACAATAAATAATCCACATCATCCCCTTTTCTGCCAAGGATATTCATTAGGGCCGTGACCACAAATTATCCATGCACTACGGGCCAAGGATATTTGTGTATTCATCAATAATCATGATCATGCCAACAACTGTCCGTCAATGCACTTCGAGCCAATGAGGACTTTTACCACATCATTTATAACATTACGGTCATGATTACACCGAATAATCCCTGGTCATAATCATACCAAGTCCATCTATACACTACAAGCCACAGATGACTTTCAAAAATAATATAAACATGAGGATGATGACAATGATATAAGAATTCAATAAAACAAGTTCAAGAATTAATTTTTTTAGGAACTAATAACGTCCAAATTGTCAACATGATACTTCTTTGTAAAGTAAAATTCAAGAATGCTCAGAAGAATATTTCCATGAAAAGATACTGGATGAAGCGTAAATATCAAGAATATTCCAATACTTTCATGGAGTGTAGAAGTCAAAACTTTAACCAACTGATTATAATAAAGAATGGAATAACAAAAGAAATCATCATGCATGCGGTACTTTGCATAGACAGGTTATTCCATCAGAATAATAAATAACGGAACTAGGTCAGGCGTAATACCACCATTATGATATTCTAACGTAATAATAAAGAATGGAATACAACAAAATCACCATACATGCGGTGCCAGCATAGACAAGTTATTCAACAATGAATACTAAATGGCGGAACCAGTCGTGAAATTCACACCAACAGGATGTCCCAATAGAATAATAAAGACGGAACCGAGTCCAAATAGATGCATGCAGACGGGATATTCCAACGAATAATAAAGAATGGAATACAGAATAATTTCACCAAGTATAGGGTAGCCTGCATATACAAAAGTTATTCCAAAGAGAATAATAAAGATGGAATAATAGAAGTTCTCTTCATGAATACAAAAGAAATAATACCCTTCTACCGTAAAAGAAACTTGATATCGGAGTAGTGAAGTAGCGAGAATACTTTTCTTTTTCTTTCTCTCTATAGTTTCTCTCTAGAATTTCGATGAATTCGTAAGAAATAATGAAGGAACGAGCTTACTATTTATAGAAGAATGGAATGAATAAGAACCAATCCATGAAACGGTCTAGATTGATTTACTTTAATCGGACGGTCCATATTTAAAGCAAAATCTTTTAAATAAAATATAATATATTCTATTTATAATCTAATAAAACGAATAACTTTTAAAAAGATTTTACTATGCAAACACTATGCATAATAAAATATAATATATTCTATTTATTGTCTAATAAAACAGATAACTTTATAAAAGTATTCTATTTTATATAAAAGATTTTACTATTAGCCTAATAAAACGAATAATAACTTTATAAAAGTATTCTGCTTTTATATAAAAAGTTTTTCTGCTTTATTACGTTAATAATGTGAATAAAACAAAATGTCATCATCATTATTATTATTCACACTATTAATCGACCAGTCGTTCCTGTGAAAGAGGGACTTTCCAATAAGGATTTCTCCCTATTGGCGCGCAATTAGGTGACCAAACCTCTCCTTGGCAGAACTTTTAGACATCGTTAATAATGCAAATAATAATATTAACAACTTTGTCATCTCAATTATTGATTTAATAACATATAAAATATCGACAATAATTGAATCAAACTGAGTGACTTCTCACATAAGCATTAATAATCAATATTGTGTGCTACTATGCAACCACACGTATTACTATACTTTTACTACCGAGTAGTTCAATAGTATCAACGGTAAAACTTCCGCCGTTATTTTCATAAAAATATTTTTGTCGTTTTCTCAATCTGACAATAATTATGTTGTGGGGTCCACCAATGATTGTGCCGTCGTACGAATATTCCTTGACCAATCGAATATTATATAACAACTTGCGTACTTTGTAAAATTTATAAATATTACCCACAACTATAACATTATATCAAATTTATTCCATAATATTCAAAAATGATATTTATAGAAAATTCATTTTTATTCATAAAAGTTGGGGTCTTACATTAAAGGTTCATGTTCCACTAAATTTTCTACTTCATCATTCAACACCTTTTCCACCATATCAATCCTGAAACATTCCTCTTCGTCTGTAGGAAATTTCATAGCCTTGAACACGTTGAAGGTGACTTCTTGATCATGAACTCGCATTGTCAATTCACCTTTTTGAACATCTATTAAGGTCCTTCATGTGGCTAAGAACGGTTTTCCAAAAATGATCGGTATACTTTTTTCCTCTTCATAGTCCAATATAATGAAATCCGCTGGGAAAATGAATTTATCCACTTTAACCCGTACATCTTCCACAATACCACGTGGATAGGTAATGGATCTATCAGCAAGCTGTAATGAAATGTTTGTCGATCTTGGAGCCGACAATCCCAACTGATTGAACACTGATAGTGGCATCAAGTTGATACTCACCCCTAGATCGCATAAGCATTTGCTGAAACTCATCTTTCCGATTATACAAGGTATCGTGAAGCTGCCGGGTCCTTCAGCTTCGGAGGTAGTTTGCGTTGAAGCACTAAACTGCATTCTTCAGTTAAAGCTACTGTCTCAAAATCTTCCAATCTTTTCTTCCTTAATAATATCCCTTTCATAAACTTTGCATAACTTGGCATCTGTTGCAATGCCTCAGTGAAAGGTATATTGATTTGTAGCTTCTTAAACACCTCCAAAAACTTATGAAACTGCTTGTCTTCCCTTTGCTTCTGTAGTCTCTATGGATATGGAACAGGGGGATGAACAACTGGTTGTTTGGTCACTGGTTTCTCAGTTGACTCTTTTCTCATCTTTTCCACTTCCCCTTGCTCTGAACCTTCCTTACACAAAACCTCATCAGACCCATTTTCTTCACCACGCGGCCGCGTGTCTTCTGCTTGTAAAAGTGGCGTGGGCGCGCCATGCTGCAATCCCGTAGTCTACTTCCCTGATCTTAAAGTTATTGCCTGACACTGCAGCTGCATCTATAATTGGCCTTGATTTCCATTCCAGTCCATTGTAAAAAGTATTTATCACCATCCAATCCGGCATTCCATGACGGGGACACTTCCTTAGCATCTCTTTATACCTTTTCCAAGCTTCATATAAAGATTCACCCTGCTGCTGCTCGAACTGGGAAATTGATGTCCTCATTTTAGCAGTCTTAGCCATTGGAAAAAATTTGGCTAAGAACTTTTGTGCTAAGTCCTCCCATGTTGTAATATATCCTGAAGGTAGAGAGTGAAGCCAACTTCTTGCCTTGTCCCGTAAAGAGAATGGAAATAGTTTGAGCCTGATTGCATCTTTCGACACTCCATTGTACTTGAAGGTGTCACATATCTCTATGAAACTCAATAGATGTTCATTCGGATCATCTGTAGCAGCACCCCCAAACTGTACCGAATTCTGCACCATTTGAATAGTGCCCGGCTTTATCTCAAAAGTGTTGGCTGCTATAGTTGGCCTCACAATGCTTGATTGTAACCCATTAATGTTTGGCATCGAGTAATCTCTTAAGGCCCTGTGTTCCTCTCTTTGCTCTTCAGCTTCCATGCTGGATGATGTATTCTCAAAATCTGCTTGTATATTTCGATGCGCTCTTGACTTCCAACCTCTACCGTTGATGTTATCCTGTACAGGTGTCAACTCGAAATTGGACGATCGTGTGTGCATAAAATATATATATAAGTACCTGAAATTCAAATAAAAACAAAATATAAATAAGATAAGAATAGAATTGTTTAAGTCACACAAATTTAGCTTTAGCTGATTCCGACAATATTAAAAATAAACTCCTTTACCCGACAACGGCGCCAAAAACTTGTTGCCTCCTTTTTAGTTTAACAAAAAGAACTCTAACTCATGCAAGTATACATGGGTCAACAAGTAGTACGAGAGTAAGAAAATTATCGATCCACGAAGAAAGGTATTAAATCTAAATTATCATGGAATAACTTAATCACTATTTCTATATGCTTAAACGATCAACTCACAAGTAAATTGAATTCTAAATTAATTAATGAAACAAAATTATAATTACTAAAGTAATGAAATCAAATAGGAGAGAAATGGGAATCTATTATCATTTAATGTTTCATCTAAACTGCAACCCTCATGTAATGTTTAATTATTTATCATGGAAAACTAGTCATGAGCACAAAAGTGGAACATAATCATTTTTCAATGAACTATGACCAATTTACATAAAATCCACATTTGATAAAAATCATGTAAGCATCACTATTACCAAACTCACTATATGTCTATGTGAATTTGCAGCAAAAATGATTTAAGTGCAAACTCTCTTAATGACTACATATAGTGAACCGGTATATGCCTATCTGGGTCACAAATCACAGTGTAATGCATGTAAGCTTCACAATTATAAGCCATCATGGTTTAATCTATACTTATATTTCATTTTCCAAATCCATACAAGCTATTAGTGTGAATGGTGATCAAGAATTCAAGCAATTAAACACAACCATAATAGGTAATCCAATGATAAATATACCACAACACAATCAGATATACATATTTAAACTACGCATCAAAATCCATTAGAATCCCATAATGGATTTTAGTTCATTTCTGAACCAAAAGCCATTATGGGATTGAAGCAAGACATGGAATTAAGAAATGCAATCAATAGATGTTGTCGATGTCGGGATTTTTATTTATCCCTTTTTTGTTCTTGTTCTTTGGTGTTCTCATTTTAAGTGAGATTTTTTTGAATAAAACAAGTGAAAAAGGTCCGACATGTATATGTCGACGATTTGACTGTAAGAGTTGCCAGTTGGTGTTTTTAACTGGTTGCATCAACGCAACCGAGAAAAAGTTTGTACATTGACCCTGTGATGTGACACTGCTAAACGGGTCTGTAAAACCGAGATTCATTTGGGTTCGGGGGCTTGATTATGCGTAGGGAAGGTGTTAGGCACTTTCAACATCCGTGTTACCACTGGTATACCACTTTTCAAGAAACTGTTATATGAATGTGTGTGTGTGTGTGTGTGTGTGTGTGTGGATCAATGTGTTGTTATGTGGAAGTAGTGCTATGCCTAGTTCGCACCTATATACACAGGGTTTGAATTTGTATAAAAATTCAGTTTTAAACAAGATATGGCAATGATATTTTGTAAAAGAGGTTTTTCAAACCATGTGCTCAATAGTAATTGATGCCTTTGATACTTCATTTTATTAAATGTTCGGCTTGGTTGATTTTATTTTCGAGATGCGAAGCATCTTCGAGAAAATAATATATAACAGTGCCGCACTCCTCATGGGCATGAAAGTCATCTAAGGAAATTCAAACACCGTGAATAATTTACAAGCTGCTTACAGCTGAAAATGTCCATCATAGGAACCAAATCTAGATTCACTAGACTGAATTTGTGATCACATGATTCCTAGGCTTACATGATGCCATAGTTTATATGAAAAGCAATAAGCAATTATATATATATATATAAAAAGTTATAAATATATATAAAGACATGATCAACCACCATGAAGCACCTCCATGGGGGATCGAAAATGTAAATATATAAAAGCAGTAAATATATATATATATATATATATATATAAAAAGACATGATCAACCACCACGAAGCACCTCCATAGGAGATCAAAAATCACAGTGCACGAGTGCATGTACTTTGAGACGGCGGGACCTGCAGAGCCCGGGGCACCCCTGGCAAATTGAGAGTGCATCTACTACCAGCTGTGAAGATAAATATGCGGCCACTAGCTCTATAAATATAGAGCTTGGGTGGCCATAATTAAAGAGGAAAAGGCGAGGAAGCCCTGTCAAATTTGCTCTGTACACACCCCATATTGAGTGCTTTCTCATTTTAAACACTTATTAGCTCATATATAGCTATATTTTTGCCGGCGGGAGCCGAGTGTTCATCCACTTAGAGTCATAGAAGTCTTCTTTGGCAGCCCATTATAAGCCTTCTTACACTCTATAAAGCCTTTCTCTTCATCTTTGCACACATTATTCTTCACATTGAGAGTCGTGGTTATGTGTGTATGCCTGCATTACATCTGCGTGGTTTTCATTTTTCATACAGTATATATATACTTATATATGTATATATTTATATATGGACTAACATTATCTAGTTATGCCTCGATTGAGCCTAGACTTTATGTCTGATGAGCCTGGATTTTACATCCGGATCTCACACAACATGAGAACACTAAAGAACAAGAATTGAAAATGGAAAATATGAAGAAATATGTGCCCATGCATATTTGAAATTAGCATGCTATTCTGTATTACAAAACAGCTAACATCCGTTTTGCAGGATAATATTCCTAACACGGATACCTCATATAGCATGTAAACATTTACATTATCCCTAAGACTACATATGTTTTTTGTAAGGAAATAATTGGGTCTGTTACCCGCTCAAAATCCAAAAAGGCCACGAGCCTACAGCCAATCATATGTTCTTCTGACTAGTCTAATCCCGTTTCTGGAGAAGAATTTAACGGATTAAGTAAACAAATTACAGATTTAGTTATTCTGCTTAAAGAATTGCATCAGTCTACTCAGGGGGGCCCAAAGATGCCTACACATACAGAATCCTCTACACAAGGAGGAACTTAAGGTTTGGATAAAACAAATCCAGAACATCAGAAATGGTCATGACTTTCATAGACATACAAGAAGCTCCTTTCTATGAGAGAGTCTTAGCTGGTATTGGCAAACCATTTTTTGAAATGATCAAACATGGAGAAATGGCTGAGATGGGGTTGAAGTCAGGAAAGATTCAAGACCTAGCCACTCTTAAGGCAGTTGTTGAGCACATCCAGTTCGGAACTTATGGAAACAACCCCCGAAGTGTCCATAAAAAGAAAGAGGAGGATGTTTCCTTGATAGTACAAGGTCAAAAAGGCAGTCAGAATATGCCTATACAGAGGAGAAACTACTCCCCTTTTCAAGCACAGTCTTCAAACCCTCCATTGCCTAAAGGTGGAGAAGCAAAGTACCCTCGAACGTTCACACCCTTAGGGGACTCGCTCGAGAATATTCTTGCTCTTCTAACTACTCAAAAGAAAATCACGCATCTTCTTCCACCAGCCAACCCTAATGGGAGGGGTTTCAATGCTACTCGGAAGTGTACTTATCATTCCGGGGCACCTGGACATGATACTCAAGATTGTTGGGCCTTGAAACAAAAGATCCAAGATTTAATAAACAACGGTGAGATCGTGGTTACCAAACCAGATCAACCTCATGAGCAAGACAACCCTCTTCCTCAATACAAAGAAGAAGAGGTCAATATGATTAGTTGGAGCAATGGACAGAGTTCCAATTTTAATGATGAATCATCCCAGACCATCAAAGACGGTGTTGAGAGATGGGATTACACAAAGTTCCAATTTTCTATGGAACGAAAGATGAAAGCTCTTTGTAAGCAAGTTGAACAATTGGCAGAACTAGTGATCCATCAACATTAAGTCACACACCAGTTAGTCAGCCAAGAGCATGCCTACCTCCTTCCTTTTGTTATGAATTTTCCATCATCACCTTCAGAAAGTGATGCACCGGAGGACAAGGTTGCGAAGAGAGCAAGTGCTAAAGCCCATTGGGAGTTTTCCAATAGAAGGCAATTTACATACCTGGGCCAACCTATGGAGGAGATATTTCAGATGCTAATCAACGAAGGAAGAATCACCTCCCTTCTACCTCCAATTAATCCCCATTCAAGACGGTTCAACTCTAATGGAGTATGTCAATATCATTCACATTCTCGCGGTCACAACACAGAAGAATGTTGGGCACTCCACCACCTTATTCAGAATCTAATTAACAGCGGTGTCCTGCAGTTGGCAGACGATGACACGGTGATACTCAAGAGTGGGAATACCTGTCCTACCAAATGGAAGGGATTAGTAGCAGTTATATCCGCTGAGGCTGATGAGACTGTTAAACCATTCATAATACAAGCAATTCAACTCAAAGGATCTGACAATCATTTAAAAGTGGTTGCACCAGAGCCCATTTCTTTACCCTTCAGACCACAATATCTTGTTGTCAGCCTACAAAAAGTTCCATGGAATTATGGAGAAGCTGAAGGATCCACGTCTCATACTACTGCTACAGTGTCGAAGGAAAATCCACTATATCTTCCTCAGAGGGTAATGAAGCCCGCCATCAAAGAAAAGGGGAAGATTTCCATAGAGAAGATTGAGAAATTCCTCCGCACTATGAGTCATAATGAAGCCAAGGTAGTTTTAAGCTTAAGAGAAGCTCCACATCAAATCTCAATACTGGACTTGGTTTTCTCTTCCGAGGATCACAGGAAGATCTTATTGAAGGTTTTGAAAGAAGCCTACTTGCCAAAATCAATGGATGTGGAAAAATTTCAACATCTGGTTGATCACATTTTTAACAACAATGTGATATCTTTCACTGATGATGACATACCGCCCAAAGGTACCGGTCATTGCAAGCCATTGCACATTGCAATTTTGTCCTCCGGGTATATGTTAGCTGGAGTTTTGATAGATGGAGGATAGTTTCTAAATATATGTTCTTATGCCACTTTGGTGAAGATGAACGTCAATCTCAAGCGGATCCAAAGTAGCCATATGGTTATCAAAGCTTTTGATGGATCCCGATGAAATTCTATTGGAGAGATTGAGCTGCCAATTGAGATTGGTCCTCATATATTTTACGTATCTTTTCACGTCCTCAAGATAGATTCAGGATACAACCTGCTATTGGGGAGACCATGGATCCACATGGCTGGAGCCGTCCCTTCTACACTTCATCAACAACTTAAATACATTGTCAACAATAGCCTAGTCACTGTCAACGCTAAGCCAAAATATCCTGAACAAGGAGATGTACCACTCATCAGCTTCAATTTAGAAGTTGAACCAGCCAGTTTTCATACATTGGAAGTGAGCAACACGCAATATCATCCTATTGGAGCACCACTTCCCGTACCCAAGATTTTTGCCGAAGTGATGGTAGCTACACAAGAATTGATGTCATTGGGTCAGCAGCCTGGACAAGGGCTGGGTAAAAATCATCAGAGTATTTAGCACCCAATTCAAATGTCCAGTCAAACCGGGACAGCCGGACTAGGCTATTCTGCCAGTTCTAGTCATAGGAATCTTCATAAGCACAAGCAGATTCCTCAAGCTTTCGCCACACGGCGATTATCTCCACCTGCAACTCCTGAGCCTATACAGTCTCTGATAAAGGTGCCAACCCATATTATGGCTATGCTATTTCCCAAACCAGTACCGGTTAAAGCAAAAGAAGTCCCGATTCCTGATCCCAAAGTGGAAGAGAGGGAATGGAAACATAAACAAGACATCGCCCTGATGATGTCAGGCATACGCATCATTGTCCATGATGAGCATACAAACAGATACACCCAGACGATGATTTCCCAGATGTTATGGTCATCATTCCGGAGAAGGAGGACAATGATAACCCCTCTATCACTGCAGTCCATCAGGACTTTACCCTCGATAGTTGGAGCAGCACTCCATGCATTGATTGGTCGACGAGGGTAAAATGGACAGAAAATCCATCTACCCTGTAGATAACTTTAATTGCTTACTTTTCTCTAAAGTATTAGCAGTTATTTATCAGTACATGCTGATACTTTGTATGATTAAGCAGTTTCATATATTAAGTGAAAGCATATTTTATTTCAGGACTCTGAATTTAGATGGGCTTGTACTTGCTTATGAGGTGCCTTTTCTCCACAAGGACTGTAACTTTGATGAAAAGTTGGACTCAGACTTGATGGAAATACAAGAGGACATTGAGATACCTCTGGAGATCAAAGAATGGGTCAAAGACAAACCAAAACCCAACCTTGATCAAACCGCTTCTTTCAATCTCGGAACCTTAGAAAGCCCTAAGTTAATCCAGATTGGTTCAGACCTTACCCCAAACTAACGGAATGAAATGGTTACATTACTAACTCAATTCCAAGATGTGTTTGCATGGTCTCATGAAGACATGGTGGGTTTTTCCACTGACATTGTCCTTCATCGCCTTCCCATTAAAGAGGGATTTAAGCTTTAGTCAGTGTAAGCTCAAAGCGATTGAAACCTGAGTGGAGTTTAAAGGTGAAAGAAGAAATTGTGGAACAATTTCAAGCTGGCATTATCATGGTGTCTACATATCCTGCATGGATATCCAACATAGTTCCCGTGCCTAAACCGGGAGGAAAGGTGCGAGTTTGTGTGGCTTACAGGGATATGAACAAAGCTTGCCTTAAAGATAGCTTTCCCGTACCCTTTATCCACATTCTTATTAACAATACTGCTCAATACGACATGTACTCCTTTACGGATTGCTTCGCGGGGTACCATCAAATTATGGTCGCTGAGGAGGATCATGAGAAAATTGCTTTCATCATGCCTTGGGGAACCTTTTCTTATAAACGGTTGTCATTTGGCCTCATCAATGCCGGAGCAACCTATCAGCGAGCTATGATGGCTCTTTTCCATGACTTAATACATAAGGAGATAGAGACCTACGTGGATGACATCATTGTCAAGTCCCGAAAGGAAGAAGACCACTTAGATCATCTCAAAAAGATTTTCAACAGGTTGAGTAAATACAACTTGAAGTTGAATCCAGCCAAGTACACCTTTGGTGTTAAATCAGATAAGTTACTAGGTTTCCTAGTCAGCTACAAAGGGATTGAGCTGGATCCCACCAAAATCTAGGCCATTAAGGAAATGCCCATTCCTCAGACAGAGAAGGAAATACAAGGATTTTTGGGAAGAATTAAATTCATTAGCAGGTTTAGTTCTCAACTCACAGCAACCTATGAGCCCATCTTCAAGCTATTAAGGAAGAAATCCTCCATGAAATGGAACGATGAGTGTCAAAAATCCTTCCTTACAATCAAAGAGCAGCTGGTTAACGCTCCTAGTTTGGTACCACCCAGGGATGGTGTTCCCCTATTCAGGTACCTATCCATTAATGGCAATGCCATGGGCTGCATACTGGGACAAAAAGACGATAGAGGCCAAGAACGAGCTATCCATTACCTCAGCAAAAGATTTAGCAGTAGTGAACACAAGTACACTCTGATTGAGAAGACTTGTTGTGCTTTAGCATGGGCTTCCATGAGGTTACAACATTAACTCCATGGTCATACAACCCATCTCATATTTCGCGTGGATCCTCTCAAGAACGTGTTCAATAAGCCCATACTGAATTGTCGATTGTCCATATGGCAGTTGATCCTACAGCAATTTGACATCGTCTACGTAACGCAAAAGTCTATCAAAGGTCAAGGAATTATGGATCAACTGGTCGCCGCACCTCCAGGGGACTTCAAACCCTTGGAAAGATAATTCCCCGATGAAGAGGTAATGGCAGTTCAGCAACACCATCAGTAAGATACATGCCGTACGTGGAAAATGTATTTTGATGGAGCTGTCAACACAGAAGGTTCTGGAGCTAGAGTAGTTGTAGTTTCTTGTACAGGGGAGCAGTATCTCATCACCGTTAAATTTAAATTTGTTAGCACCAACAACACAACTGAGTATGAAGGCTGTATTATGGGGCTAAAACTTGCCTATTCAATGGGCATCAGATGGTTAACTATCTTTGGGGATTTCGAATTGGTAATCAAACAATCCACGGGAATCTATCAAACCAAAGAATTACATTTGCTGCCTTACCATCGGCAAGTTTTACAGAGGGCTTTGGAGTTCGAACAAATCTCCTTTCTACATATTCCTCGTAATAGGAATGATTTAGCGGATGCGTTAGCAACATTGGCCTCCTTGATTCACATACTTGACAAGGAAAACATGCCAAACATCACATTTGCCCTGTAAAAGGCCCCAGTCTATGGGAACTATGTTGGAGAAGTATCGATTGAGCTACCTCCCATCCACAACCCTTGGTATCAACATATCAAGGAGTATCTGTGAGATGGACCTACACCCGCTGAGGCGAGTCTGACTGAAAAGAGGAGGATCCATCGAATGGCTATGAAATTTTACCTGAGCGAAGATGTACTCTATAAAAGAGATGCAGGATTAGGTCTCCTCAGATGTCTAGACAAGGACCAAGCTCAGAGGCTCATGGATGAGATCCATGGTGGAGTATGTGGCCCACACATGAGCGGACCCCTACTTATTAAGAAGATCCTCAGAACAGGACATTATTGGCTTACGCTCAAAGCTGACTGTGATGATCACGTCAAGAGGTGCTATCAATGCCAAATTCATAGAAATGCTATCCACACCCCTCCAAGGGAAGTCCACAATATGAGTTCGCCATGGCCCTTCTCAATGTGGGGAATGGACGTGATCGGGCCCAAAGCCAGTAATGGACATCGATTTATCTTCACCTTGATTGACTACTTCACCAAGTGGGTAGAACCAGCCTCCTTCCCCAAGGTTACCAAAGAAGTCATCATTGCTTTCATCAGAAACAATGTCATTTGTCAATATGGACAACCAGAGGTCATTGTATCAGACAATGCTAAGAATCTCAACAAAAAAATGATGGAGGAGTTATGCAGTAAATTCCATAACAAATACCTTAACTCCGTCATCTACCATCCAAAGATGAATGGTGTTGTTGAAGTGGCTAATATAAACATCAAGAAGATCATGCAGAAGATGTCCGCCAATCACAAAGGATGGCCTGACCTCTTGCCTCTGACTTTATTAGCCTACAGAACTCAATGTGTACTTCCACTGGGGCAACCCCCTACTCATTAGCCTATGGGATAGAAGCAGTACTCCCCATAGAACTGGAAATGGAATCCCTTAGAGTGTTGATGGACGATCAGCTAGAGGAAGACCAATGGGTACAGGACAGATATCACCAATTGTCTTTAATAAACGAAAGGCGAATCGCGGCTATCTTCCATGGTCAGTTATATCAGCAAAGGATCGCCATATCCTACAACAAGAAAGTTCGGCTACGACAGTTTAAACAACATGACTTAGTTTTGAAGAAGATCATTGACAACCAAGATCATTCCAAGGGAAAATTTTCTCCTAACTGAGGAAGGTCCGTTTGTTGTCAAGGAGATATTGAGAGGAGGCGCTCTCAGATTGCAGGAAATGGACGGCGATGAATTTCCATAGTTTATCAACTCGGACACCGTGAAAAGGAACTATGTCTGAGGTTACCATCAAACAAACATCCTGCTTTTGGATCATCATATCACCAATCATTTCAGGTTCTTTAACCCTCATTACACACAGCCTTTCCTTTTTACCCATCTGCCCCTCAGGAAAAAACACACTTTTCAAACCAGCAGCCTGGCTTCACTTCATACAACTCTAGTTATCCCATCAGGGATTGAACCTTTTATACCTGCAATTTATCCTGAAGATGGGATTAAACTTTTCACACCTGCAGTTTATCCCAAACATGAGATCAAACTTTCTTTCCCCGCAGTATAGCCTATACATGGGATTCAAACTTCTCTTCGATCACAAATCGTCTTGAAGGGCGAACTACGTCGACCTGATCTCCCTGATACCCGGGAGTACGTAGGCAACCATATTCTATATGGTCCAGTCGTAATAAAAAAAACAAAAACATTTCTGCCCTTTCTATACATAAACAAAAATAACAAAAACATTCCTACACCCTTCTACATCATTCAACATTGAACCTCGTACACCAGGTTCAAACTACGCAGACCTGATCTCCTCTTCAATAGGAGTACGTAGGCAGCCATTTATGGTTCGGTCTAACCCCCTACCAAAATACAAAAACTTGTCACATGGTACTGGGATCAAATTTCAATCCACCACATTTCATCAGCTTCAGACCAAAGGGATGTAACTACCTAACCTCTCCTCACAAATAGGAGATTCGGTGACCATCTAAGCTGCGATTGTGCCTCAAAGAGCAACACCAATCCATAAGAGATAGAACTAACTGGGCTCCTCCTAAATAGGAGTACTGGTGACCATCTGTGGTGCGATCAATCTAAGAGAGGAAAAGTCACACTCCTCTCCACATCTACATACAGAAACCAGTCCCAAGACACAAAAATGGTAGGGATACACATAGATCAATGATCCATTCTAAGAGATCATGCAACGTCTTAATGTCCACACATCAAGGATGAGTTTAGAATGCATCAAAATCACAAGCCCTGAAGAAACAGGCAAATATCAAGCAAGTATCAAGGCACAACTAAAAGGAAAGTGAATCAAAATATATTTCCCTGCCATATATAATGATGTTTGATATATACAATATGTGATGTATATGACAAAATGGCTAAGCTAGTCTGTGCAGGAAAATACAAGTCTATCTAAGGATCTATGTGTATGCGGACTATTAGATCTAACATAGCATCCCTCTCTGAAGAAGGAGGTAACGCTGCAAGCTCTTGCCCAATGGTATCTACACGAGCTAGCAGATCTGAGGCTAACTGCATGGTAGCATAATGCTCATCAATGTATGCACTCATATCGGCAAGGATACCTGTCGTAAGGGATCTCACTGAAGTACTATCTATAATGGCCACATCTCGGGCAGCATCCCGCTCTACAATCAATGCATCTCTGGCTAATCTGGCCTCGTCTTTCTCTAATAGAGATGCGTCTCTCCCATCAAAAGTTGTCAACATCAAGGCCCTAGTCTGATCTCTCTTAAAGATCATCAAATGTAGACTCTGCTCCAAATACTGTGCTGAATGTTAAATCACAGTAGCACTAGTAGTGGGAGAATCCATCACAAATGTATGCAACCCAATAGTCAAATCCTCCTTGATGGGAATATTAGTCTCCTCCATAGGCTCCTCATCGTCGAAATCAATCCCCTGTACTGTGGATACTACCGCAACCGATGCAGTCTCTGTCTCCATCCATGCGAAATACTCTGCAGAACAACCTGAATGGCTGATGGAAAAGACAGCTAGCTCATGCTAATCCCAACAGGCATATAGCCTGGATCTATCCTCTGTTGATAAGTGGCGAGAAACGAAGTGTTGACTCAATGCCCCCTCAAAAGGATGGAAGTCCTGGAACTGGTCAAACTGACACATCACGGCCAGTGGGTGGTAAGTGATCATGCCTCTCAAACTAGCTAGAGGGAGATAATCCATGCCCAGAGCATGAGTGATGAAGCTGTAGGGTGAGCTAAGCCCTGAACATGGTAATATAGCAAACGGATCTCCGATCCCTGCCAGGAAAGCTGACCAAGATGCAGCATCTATGCACTCCACAGGATGGAAGGAGTATGCCATGGCTATATCACGGGTGAAACAATACCCATGTCATCTAAAAGTGCAAATCAGTATCAATTATGACATAAACAACACATACAGCATGATAGAGCTGCCTATAAACACACCCGTCGGATAAGTGAAGCAGTATGTGGCCGACCTCAGAGTCTCTACTATAATCATTGGTATGATGGTGTGACCCTCCCTGAGAGCTCTCACTACCATGATAACTAATATATCTAACTCATCCATGTACCGTGGCATGTAGACATACGACAGTATGCGCAATAGCAGTACATCCACTCTGGCCAAACACCAATAATCCTCCAGTGTGGTAAAATACTCGTGTTAGTTCCCGGAGGCACAATAGATATCTAGAAGGGGGGTTGAATAGATAATTAAAAACTTTTCTTTTAAACTAGTTAATATGATTGTGATTAATGCATAGTGGAATGAGTATATGATAAACCTTCTTTTAGATATCTTGAATTAATGGGAGTGAGGCAGTTATGATAGTTATAGCAGTTATAATTGACACAATAGTTTTAAGTGGTTCGAAGCACTTAAAGCTCCTAATCCACTATTCTACTCCTTGAGTAGGAAATCTATTAAGGATGTCTGTTACACTTTTTGAATCTCATAGATTCCTTCTAGACCAGCAGTCTAGGAACTTCTTAGTTCACTCTTGAACTCTTCAAGTCCAACAGACTTGGTTCTTTATATATCACTTAGAACTCTTCAAGTCCTTTAGACTTGGAACTGCTCACTTCAGTTGATTGGTTGTTGTTGAGATCGTGATTGGTGCTACTCAGTTGCTATTAAGCACTTGTTTGAAAGAACTGAGTAGCTGAGCAAGCTTCTCTTTTTCTCAGATCGTAGAGTTGAGCATTGAGTGTCCTTGTACGTTTTTGTTCAAATGCTTGCTTATCTATCTCATCTATCTTTGTTCTGTATATATGTGATCTCTTTTAATCTATCTGTTGAAGTCATCTGATGAGCCATTAAATGCGTTTGACATTTCAGAGCTTTGATGGAGACTTTTTTGCACATCTTCTAAATTGCAATCTGGCTCACTGACACAGCAGACTGCTTTCTCACCTAACACCTGAAAAGGTGTTTTCCTCTGCCCAATGGTCCTTTTCTTAGCTTCTTGAATACGTTTCTTTTGATCAATACTAAGGATATCTTTTGTACCGTTGGGACTGGTGAGAGCTTCAACGTTCAAAACCCATTTGTAAGACCCCAGCTTTTATGAATAAAGATGAATTTTCTATAATTATCATTTTTTTTGAATATTATGGAATGAATTTCATATAATATTATAGTTGGGGGGTAATATGTATAAATTTTGCAAAGTACGCAAGTTGTTATATAATATTCGATTGGTTGGGGAATATTCGTTTTAACAGGAATATTCGTGACAACAAAGACAATCATTAATTGGACCCCACAACGAAATTATTTTTGGATTGAGAAAACGATAAAATATTTTATGAAAATAATCTATGGAAGTTATACTGGTGAACTGTTGAAACACCCGTGTTAAAAGTACATGAGAATACGCTGTGGTTGCATAGTAGCACACTGCAGTATTGATTATTGATGCTTATGTGAGAAGTCACTTAGTTTTGTTCAATTATTGCTACAAAGAATCGCTATGATAGTATCTCATGTTATTCGATTTAATTATTGTTTATATATTATATATATTATTAAATCAATAATTGAGACGACGAAGTTATTAATATTATTATTTGCAATATTAACGATGTCTAAAAGTTTTGCCAAGGAGAGGTTTGGTCACCTAATTACGCGTCAATAGGGAGAATTCCTTATTGAAAAGCCCCCTCTTTCCTAGGAACAACCTGGTCGATTAATATTGTAAATTATAATAAAGGTGATAAATGTTGTTAAAATTATTAAGGTGGTTTTTATGAAGTATTTGTGTAAATTTTGATTATTATATGGACCCCCATTTACCCATTTTTCAAAATAATCGGTAGAAAATTATTTTATATAATAAAAGGTGTGGCCATTAGTGAGGTTGATGTCTTGTGTGGGGGAGGGGGGAATTTGCATTGTCGGAAAGGAATTTGTGTAATATGGGTGGATGAATTACATAGTTGATGAGTGTATGATTATTATATATATGTTTAACATGTGGGTGGGAAATGGTGGGGGAAATGATGTTGCTTTACAAAAGGTAATTAGTATTATATGTATATATATGTTTATAACATGTGTGGTTTATGTATATATATATATATATTATAATTTTGCTTTATTCTTATTGGTTGGTTGATTGACAATTTGTGTATGTGGGTTACACAAAAAATTTCATCCGATTGCATAATTGTTGCATCCGTGAGAAAAATCCTTACACAGTGCCTTTCCATTCTCCTATGAATAGAAGCTCGTTCCTTCATTATTTCTTACGAATTCACTGAAACTCTAGAGAGAGAAACTATAGAGAGAAAGAAGAAAAGTATTCAGCTACTTCACTACTCCTATATCCAGTACTCTTCTTTCAAAGGTAACGGGTATTATTTCTTTTGTATTCATGAAGAGAACTTCTGTTATTCCATTCTTTATTATTCGTGGAATAACTCAGATACGCTGAGCTACCCTATATTTGGTGAAATTCTTCAGTTATTCCATTCTTTATTTTTATGTTGGAATAACCTGTCTATGCGAAGTACCGCATACATGCTGAAATTCTTCTGTTCTTTTATTATTTATTATTCTGTTAGAACATCCTGTCTGTGCGTTTCGCATGACCTGGTTCCGTTATTTATTATTTTGTTGGAACATCCTGTCTGTGCATTTTTGCATGACATGGTTCCGTTATTTATTATTCTGTTGGAACATCTTGTCTGTACATTTTCGTATGACCTGGTTCCGTTATTTATTATTCTGTTGGAATAACCTGTCTGTGTGGTCTATCGCATGCTTGGTGATTTCTTTTGTTATTCCATTCTTTATTATACTAAGTTGGTTAAAGTTTTGACTTCTATACTCCATGAAATTAGTAGAATATCCATGATATTTGCGCTTCATCCAGTATCTTTCATGGAAATATTCTTCTGAGCATTCTTGAGTTTTACTCAACAAAGAAGTATCATGTTGACAATTTGGACGTTATTAGTTCCTGGACAAATTAATTCTTGAACTTGTTTTATTGAATTCTTATATCATTGTCATCATCCTCATGTTTATATTATGTTGAAAGTCATCTGTGGTCTGTAGTGCATAGATGGACTTGGTATGATTATGACCAGGGATTAATCGGTATAATCATAACCGTAATGTTACAAATGATGTGGTAAAAGTCCTCATTGGCCCGTAGTGCATTGATGGACGGTTGTTGGCATGATCATGACCATTGATGAATACACGAATATCCTTGGCCCGTAGTGCATGGATAATTTGTGGTTGTGATACTAATTAATATCCTCGGTAGTAAAGTGGGATGATGTGGATTATTTATTAAAATCGAGTCTCAAATGATAAAAGTGATGAAAACCTTTTTAAATCATAAAAGATAGTAGATTTTATTCTCTACTTAACTCTTTTAATGGATTGCTTATTCCGCTGCAGTTAAACTCGATGTCTATTGTATTTTATCAGTTTAACATTGTTGAAGATTAATGATAATTTATTCTGCATTATCTTAGTCATAATATTTCTTACTGGGCTAGTTGAGCTCACCCTTTTGCTTTCATTGTTCTCTTCAGGAAATGAGAATATAGCTGGGACGTGTCGGGGAACGGAGTGACGGTCCGAGATGGTGTCATAATAGTCCTCACTATTCTATAAAATAGTGTGTTAATAAATGTATTGAGGACTTATTTTGAGTTTTAATACTGTCTAGAAGACAATATTTGTATTAAAACTCACAATTCATGTTGTATATTTAAGATTGTATTTGAATTTTGTACCATGTATTTGGCGACTCAAGATGGGTGATGTATACCTATTTTGGGGGCGTCACACCATTCCACATTTGTTGGAATTTGTTTCCAAACAAGAGATAGGGCTCGACGCTTCTGACACAAGACAGATGATACTCTACGATGCATATTGTGGTGTCTTGTCATATTTGTGCTTGGTCTGAATAGAACACTACGATTTCTTTCAATAGTTTTGTATACTATGATCTTCACTTGCTCGTTTTGCAGACTCTACGTTTCCAAAAGCACACTACGATCTCAGAGTTAGCTTCGGCAAACGTCTGGACCACTCTACAATTACTGGAGAGGCCCTTCAAGGCAAATATACTACAATCATCTCAGCACTACGATCCTGCCTTAGCTTCTGCATTCTGTTGATCAGCCGGATAGACTACGATTCTTTTCAAGGCTTATCTATTTCTTTCTAGACATAGATCAACCTAACATATTTTATCTCTTTCTCTATACAAGTGAACATTAAAGGCTAAGATCAACCTAACAATTTTGATCTATCACTAAGTCCTTGTACATATATTCCTCGAAGGACTTTACACATAATCATGAACATTTACATTAAACATCAAATCACAATATGAATTCTTCCAACAATCTCCCCCTATTTGATGTTGACATAACCAAGGAGATTTGTTGTCATGATTATTAAATTTTATATGCAGTTGCAGCAAAGTAAACATGACTTAGTATTTCAGTGAGCATCTGAAATTTCTAGAGAATAAGCATGAATTTATTGATGTATGTAGACAGACATTACATTTAAGTTTAACTACATCAATACAACTTAAAATTCAACTTATCTCTATTTCTTCGGCCTTTTGCTTCTTGGAGGATTTTCATATTCCTCACCTCTCCTCTTCTCGCTTTGCTTCATCTCTTCTAGCCAAATCTTCCAACTCACTGGGCTTAGTCTAGATTGTGATCATGCCTATTCATGAATGCAGGATCTCCAATCGGCATTCTTAGGCTCAGAAGTTGTCACCTCATGAGAGTTGGTAGTCAGCCTTAGACTCCTTAATGGTTGAGCCATTAAAACTTCCTGCTGATTAGCTCGTCATTGGGGCCGATGGGCTGGATCAGGAGTCTCATTGGGTGATTTTCCTCACAGGAGGGTTCCTCGAGGCTTGAGTTTGAATTAACCTCCGCCTCTGCCCTTGCATCCCTGATCTCCTTTTCTTTTATTCTCCCCCTTTATGTCAGCATCAAGGGTTCGAATGTCTTCGGAGGAGGTGAGTAACTTGGACAAGCTCGCTGAGTTGACTCGAGTTTGGGCAATGTCCTCACATTTCTCTTGGATCAAAGCATCGAACGAAGTTTCACATCATTGAAGAATGTTTAGGATGGTTCCCATCATTGCGATTCGACCCATGGAGAAGTCTTGAAATTCTTTGACTACAGTTTGAAGACTTTTGATGCTCTGTATCATTAGATCATTCTGAGATTCTTGAGTCTTCTGTAAGATTAAGATAAGATCCCGATGCTTTTTAGTCATGAGGAAGTGAATGTCGCCCCCGCCCTTTATGCTTTGAAGCATTTCTTTGATAATCTCTTTAAGTGTTTTAGAGAGCTCATTGCTGAGGGAGCTTGGAAGATTATTTTCAGCATTGATCATTGATGTTAATCTCAGCTGAATAGGTGCAGTGTGATCCTCAAAGCTCTCATCGAGTTCCTTAACCACTTTCGCAGACATTGCTGACAGATCAGCCTTTGTGGACAACTTTGAAAGAATTTCGTCCAATTGGGGAAATTTTGAGGAGGGACTTGATGTGTTTTTGAATTGATCGTTCAAAGAGTATAGGGCAAGATCAAGATTGAAGTATTCGTTGCTGGATGAGGAGGGAATATCTGATGGAGGGGCCTGTGTTTGGGTGTATATAATAGGTGGCTCTACGATTTGGACTTGGGACACTTTACTGGGGTTAGAGTCTATAACTGTAGAGTTGATGGGATGTGGGAGCATTATGAAGTTGGCCGCATTTGGTTCCTCAGTTACAAAATTTTGGGATTCTACAACTGGAAATTGATTTAGTGGATGAAGAATTACTTCCAACCATCGTGGGAATTCATAAAATTGATTAAATGAGGATGATGGAGAGTGATTAACTCTAAAAAGGGTTGGGATAGATAGTACCTCAGGTTTGTTCTTTGAGGAAGAGTTGTTGGTGAGTAGTTTCTTAGCAAAATTGAATCTTCCTGGAAATCCATTAGCTAGCACTAAGATGGCCGAATACTCTTTGAAGCTCCAGAATATGTGATTCCAGGAGTTTAGAATTTGATCTTGGTGGAAAGGCATCATGGGTAGATAGGAGAACAGTTGCTCATAGTTAGCTTTTTTGTACCCATCTATGCCTACTGCTATGATCTCGACCTCATCGTCTTCATCCGCTTCTCTGTTCTCATTTGAGGATTCCATTATATCAATTGCCTCATGATTTTCAGACCGGGTTCTTCCTTCTTTGTCTCACGTGAACCTCTTCTTCTCATCATAGGGGATATTATGAGACTCCCCTCAATGTGATCATTCTCTTGATCGATTAGCAATCCCCTCACCGAGCATTTTCTTCGTGCATCTCCCCTCAAATTGCATGTTCTCTGTGATTAGAATTTTAGGTGTCTCCCCCTCAGCTTGAGTTCTGACCATTTGACTTTCTTTGGAAAGTTCTTATTCAGCAGCCAGCTCTTTGTCTTCCTTTTTGAGTACTCCTTCATTAACAAGGATATACTTCTTAACCAAATTTTTCTTCTTATTTTCTAGTCGAGCCACGCCTCGTGACTTTCTTGAACTTTAGTTTTGTCCTGCTGATCAGCCAGAGTGTTTGATTCAGCTACATCTTTTCTTAATGTGTTTGGTCTGGACTCTACGATCGAAGAGATTAATGGCTTTTTGGACTTGTGGCTGATTTTATTCTGCTTCAAAGCTGAGATATGGTAGCTCTATATTCTTCTCGCTCACCGTTGTTGCTTCCTTCCTTCTTAGATCCTTAGAGTCTCAATGTATGAGGACTCTACTACGAGCTTATCGGTGAGTGGATCTTTGAAGTTCTTCTGTAGTTCTGGCTTTCAGCTTACTTTTCCCCTTGCTTTTTCTGATTAAAGCAATGGGTTCTTACTGGTTAGCTTCTTCTTCTTCTTCTTCTTCTTCAGTTTCTTTGACAATTGACATGTTTCTTGGCACTCCTGATTCCTTTATTTCACCAGTTCTTCCACTAGATTTAGACATCATCCTCACATTTTCAGCTGGATTCCTTTTCCAGTTCTCAAATAGTTGTTGGGTCATTCTATGATTTGGATTAATGGCTTCACCTTCATCGTCCTCAATTAAGTCATCCAAGAGCAAATCAGAGGATAATGCTTATAAATCGTCCATAGAGCATCCTCTCGAGCTCTTCTTCGCCTTCTTTCGAAATGATTAACCACTTCCCAATCCATTCAAGTAATAGAGCCCCATAGTTAAGTTGTATTCCATAACATATGGCAGTCATGAGCTTGAGTTGCACCTCATTCACAGAGTCATGACCTGAGCTCTTGCAACATATACATTTTCCAACAATATCAGCTAGAAATTCATACCTTTGTGGAAACTCCTTCTTCAGATCCTTCGATGTAAGGTGATTTCTTGTGATGCATCTTTTGAGTCCCTTATGGAAGTCTATGCCATCTATGGACGGATACCCTTCAGATTTGAGACCTAGGGCTAGATTGATGTCCTCAGCCCTTAGTTTGATTTCAACGTTCCTGACTTTCGTAGTGATGGTGTTGTTTTCAAATACCCCGTTATTGTAGAATTCTTTTATCAACTTCGGGTAGATCAATGTGTCTGTACCCAAGGCTTCTTCGAGATATGACTTCTTCAGTAGCGACAAAGTCTTGTGAAATTAGGGTTCAGCTGTTTTGAACTAGTCAAAGCAGAGTCTGTAGTCGGAGATAACACTAGAAGCCGCCATTGATTTTCTTGCAGGAAGTGTGATTTACTGAGCTTTCTAGACAGCTTAGGGTTTCTTCTTGCAGAGATAAGGAGAGGGATAAGCTTTTGAACTTCTGATTTCAAAAGGGCACCTTCAAATGGTACAAGTAACTTCCCTCTCACCATTTTGCTTAGTGGGACAGGTGTCGAATTCTACCTGGCTCTACAAATTTGACAGAGAGGGATTGTACTGAATTACACTTGACTTTTTCTGGGCTAATATGTTCTTTGGGAGGACTACGATCGTTGAAATGGTCCTTGGAATCGTCGAGTCTGTTCTACCATCATTGAGTTTGTTCAAATAAATGCGTCGTGTTTCGAGCCGCAATCGTAGAGTCTCGAATCGTGATCGCCGAGTCCGACTAGCAATCGTAGAGTCCACCAAGTCCTCATGATGAACTTTTGACTTAGCATTCTTCTTGGTTTAAGGTAGCTCGTAGCGGCCAACCTCATTGAATGAATCAAGGGTTATGTTTGTCCCCGAGGCACTTATCGAGAGATTGCTTTGTTTTATACTTGATCATCATAGGTGCTGCTCTTTGGTTTTGATGTAGCTCGCTATCGCTGAGTCTCGCACCGCGATCGCTGAGTCTTCACCGCGATCGTTGAGTCTTCACTTCTATCGTTATCGTTATATGACACTTAATTCTACGATCGTGGACTTCCTTTTATCATGTCTATGATTTCAAACATAGCCTTTAAACCTGTATGATTAGCACATACTAGAGCATATTTTTCATGGTTGTAAGTTAAGCATGCCTAGCTCACTTATTAACTTGTTAAATCTGGATTCATCTAGAGGCTTTGTAAAGACATCAGCAAGTTGATTTTCAGTAGTGATATATTGTAAAGATATAGTACCATTTTGCACATGATCCCTAATGAAGTGATACCTTATTTCTATATGCTTAGTCCTAGAATTCATGACAGGATTATGAGTTATAGAAATTGCACTTGTGTTATCATAGTGAATAGGAATGGATTTAAATTTAAACCCATAATCTGCTAGTTGATTTTTCATCGATAAGATCTGAGCACAGCAACTGCCTGCAGCAATGTATTCAGCTTTTGCAGTTGAAGTAAATACTGAATTTTGCTTCTTGCTAAACTAGGACACAAGTCTGTTTTCTAGCAATTGATAGATGCCACTTGTACTCTTTCTATCAATTTTGCAGCCTGTAAAATCAGCATCTGTGTATCATGTTAGCACAAATGAGGGCTCCTTGGGATACCAAAGCCCCAAGTGGGGTGTACCTTTGAGATATCTGAAAATCCTCTTTACAGCAGATAAATTAGATTCTTTAGGACTAGCTTGAAATCTAGCACAAATGCATGTTGCAAACATTATATCCGGGTCTCATCGACGCTTTAGATATAAAAGAGAGCCAATCATACCTCCTCAGATTGAGTTATATCAATACTTTTACCTTTTTCATCTTTGTCAAGCTTGGTCATAGGAGCAATTGGGGTTTTCATGGGAGAGGCTGACTCCATGTCATACTTCTTAAGTAAGTCTTTAATGTACTTGGCTTGGTTGATGAAGATCCCTTCATCAGACTGCTTTACTTGCAGTCCAAGGAAGAAGTTCATCTCACCCATCATGATCATTTCAAACTTGCTTCGCATAAGCTTCTCTTCAGAGAATCTCAAGAGATCCAAAGCATCAACATATATTTGCTCTAGGTGCTTTATGCTTTAAGACCATATAAAGCTTTTTCAATAATCTAAAGACATAATTAGAAAGATATGGATTGATGAAAGACATAATTAGAAAGAGATGGATCGATGAAACCCGAGGTCGCTTCTACATAGACTTCTTCTTGAAGTTCACCATTCAAGAATGCACTCTTGACATCCATCTAAAAGACCTTGAATTTTATGTGAGCAGCGAAAGGCAAGAAATATTCTGATGGCTTCTAGTCTGGCAACAGGTGCAAATGTCTCATCGTAGTCAATGCCTTCTTCCTGAGAGTAACCTTTGACCACTAGTCTAGCCTTATTCCTGGTTATCACCCCATCTTCATCCATCTTGTTTCTGAAGACCCACTTGGTTCCAATTACAGGATGATTCTTTGGTCTTGGAACCAATCTCCTTACTTTGCTTCTCTCGAACTGATTAAGTTCTTCCTGCATGGCCTCTATCCAGCTGGAGTCTTCCATAGCATCCTCTATCTTCTTCGGTTCCATTTGAGATAGGAAGCTTAGATAGAAGCATTCATTTTGAGTAGAAGCTCTTGTTTTGACTCTTGCATTCAGATCTCCAATGATTAGATCTTGAGTGTGATCTCTTGCCCATCTGCTTCCTGTTGGGACATCAGTTCTTATGCCTTCTTGTCTTAGATCTTCAAGATCTATTTCTTCTTCTTGATGTGGAGGCTCGTTATCTGGCATATGCCTCTCTACGATCTCATTCCCTTGCTCAACGATTTCACTGTCTGGTACTACGATCGTAGTATTGAGCTCGACGACCTCGTTCATAGTGTCTGAACTATTAGTCGCAGTGTCTTGAGGCATTGTTTTGTCTAAGTCTATTTCATCAAAGATGATGTGAATCGAGACTTCAACACTCAGTGTCTTCTTATTGAACACTCTGTAGGCCTTACGGTCTGTGGCATATCCAAGAAAGATTCCTTCATCTGATTTCGGTTGGAACTTTGTCAAGTATTGCTTTCCATTGTTGATAATGTAGCATGCACAACCGAAGACATGAAAGTAGCTGACACTAGGTTTTCTTCCTTTCCACAGTTCATAGGGAGTCTTCTTAATCGTAGAGTGTATGAGTGATCTGCTCGAGTATAACATGCAAGGTTGACCGCTTCTCGCCTGTAAGTACTCAAAGCAGTATGAGTCACTACTAGTAGAGTCCTTCCAAATTTCTATTAATGTCTTGTTCTTTCTCTCAAGAACTCCATTTTATTGAGGAGTTCATGGAGCTGAGAAGTTGTGACTAATGCCATTTGTCTGTGCAGAATTTGTCCATTTCTGAGAAGTCAAATTCTCTACCATGATCACTCCTTATAGCCTTGATTTTCTCTCCTTTCTTGTTCATCACAAGCTTGAACATCTTGATCAGCTGCGAACTTGTCTCATCTTTTGAGGTTAGAAAAAACACCCATGTAAATCTGGTGAAGTCATCAACTACGACCAAAGAGTAACTCTTTCCTCCAAGGCTCGTTGTTGGAATTGGCCCAAAAAGATCCATGTGTAGCAACTGTAAAGGCTTGTCAATTGAATTGATAGTTTTGCTCTTGAATGTGCTTCTGGTCTGTTTTCCAAGTTGATAGGCATTGCACAGCCTTTATTTAATGAAATTAAACTTGGGTAGGCCTGGAACTAGATCTTTTGAAGCTAATTTAGACATGCTTTTGAAGTTGAGATGAGACAGTCTTTGATGTAATAGCCAGCTCATTTCTTCAGATGCTTTAGCCAAAAAGCATATTGTCTCGTCTGAGCTCAGTTTTCCAAGATTTACTGTGTAGACATTTCCTTCTCTTGTTCCGGTTAGCTTCATAGCAGATGTCTTCAGGTCTCGGACATGACATTGATTGTTGAGAAATGTTACTTGATGACCCTTGTCGAAGAGTTAGCTAATGCTTAGAAGATTGTGTTGTAGTCCTTCCACATAGGCCACTTTGCTAAAGGATACTGCACCATTTCCAGCTGAGCCATAGCCTCTTGTCTTTCCAGAGCCGTTGTCTCCAAAGATGATGGAGGGACCCTCCTTTTCTATGTAGTAAGACAGAAGGGCTTTGTTCCCTGTCATGTGCCTTGAGCATCCACTATCCAGATACTAGGTTGTGATCGTGGAGCTCTTTTCCTGTAATAACATTAAACCTTCATTTTGGTACCCATACTTGCATGGGTCCTACATTGTTAGTGCCCTTGGGGACCCAAATTTGCTTGATTTTGGGTCTCACATGCATGGAATTGTAATAACATTTTGTAGCCTTGTCGCCAACTCTGTAGCACACAAAACATTTGATATGATGCATGTTTGTGTGTGTGTGTGTGAAAGTTCTTCCTCCATTTAAACTTTTGTGGGTTATTGGTCATCCTCCTGCTAGTCGATATTCCTTTTCCATGTGTTCTCTTGTTTCATTATTTGTGAGGAGTATCTTACTTCATCAGATCTTCCTAGTTGGTTCGTAGAGTTGATTTTATTGACTCTCACGACCCTTCAAAGTCGATGAGTAGTAGCTAGATTACTCTTCTCTTTTCTCAAACCTGCACCAGCATAAGATCCCTTACTCCCGGAATATGAATTGAATCACCAAGGTGGTTTGATAGCTCATCGCTCGTGAGGATTTCACAAATATAATGCCTCTACTTAAACTTGAGGCATCACTCATGCCAATCTCCTTTACTTTTTCCACACATGGCTCTGAGGTAGATTCCCCAAAGCCTAACCTTATTCTATCAGAGACACTTCCCTGGTTAGCGATTAAGGAGTCCATGGATGAAGAGAATTTATTCCATGTAGAGACTGTCTTTTCTAGATCCTCAATCTTGGAGGTTAGACTAGACTCTCTTTGTGCATTGAGCTCATTTGCTTGTCTCAAAAGCTTATTCTCAGCTTCAAACTTTGAAAGAGAATTAATACTGAGAAGGGATGTTTCCAGTTCCTCTTGAACTTTCTCTTTCTCCTTTTGAAGAAGTGAATAGTCTTTAGACAGAACTCTTAACCACTTCATGTATTGGTGTAGATCAGATGTTATGTCGTGTAATGCAGTTCTAAGGTCATCAATATCTACATCAGGAGAGTTGAAGTCAAATACCTCATCGATACTTACTTCATGTATGTTGGAGTTCTGTTTGTCCCTTGCATTTTTGGCCATAAGGCAGAGATTTGCCACTTGAGGATCTTCATCATCTCCCAATTCTTGAGTTGAGTCATTGTCTGAGTCACTCCACGATCCTCCAGCTACAAGGCCTTTGTCTTTCTTCTGTGGCCTTTTGTTGCCTTTGTATTCCTTCTTAGAATGTGATTTCTTTTTGAGTTCTTCTCTGAGAGATTTGTTGCAGTTATCAATGAAGTGGCCCGGTTTCTTGCAATTGTAACATAGGTCATTCATTTGCTCCTGGGTGTTGTAGTTGCTGACTTTCTTTGGCTTGCTGGTTTTGCCTTGTCACATGAACCTTCTTAGTCTTTTCACCAGCATTGCAAGGTCCTCATCATCATCCTCATCGTAGTCAGAATCAACTTCAGTGCTGACTTTGGAGGTGTTATCAGTTGCTTTGAAAGAAACACCTTTATCCTTCTTTCTTCCTTCAGACAGGGTTTCTGCTCGTTGAGTCAGCTCCAGTTCGTATGTGAGAAGGTTTCCATATAACTATTGGATAGTCATTTCATGTAGATTCTTTGATTCTCTAATTGCAGTGGTTTTGGCATCCCACTTGCTTGGCAAGGCTATCATGAACTTTATGATTAGATCATTGTTTGGATAGATCTTTCCGTAGGCTCGTAGATTGTTGAACAGAACATTAAATATTTCGTAGGTGGCAGTAACGTTCTCTCCTTGAACGTGAGCAAACATCTCATGTTGCTGAGTCAAGAGAGATTGTTTGTTTTCTCTTACTTCTTCTGTTCCTTCATGCATAATGAGTAGTGCTTCCCAAACCTCCTTTGCTATTTTTCTGTTGACCACGTTTTCAAACAGATCATCTTCTAAGGATTGAACAAGATATTTTTGGCCTTTTATATCGAAATGATGCTCTCTTCTCTCTCTCTGTCCATTCTCCTTTAACCTCGATCTCAGACTGCTCTCGGGTCATCTCAGTAGTAGGTGCAAGCTTTGTAGGAACATAGGGCCCATTCTCGAATAGCTTCAAATAGATCTTCATCTATTGAATCCATGTAAGCTTGCATCCTAACCTTCCAGCTTAGCAAATTTATCTTTGTTGCACATAGGTGGCTTCACGCCTCCTCCATTTTGATTCAGTTTGGTAAGTGTGCCATCGATCTACTCTACCATTGTAGGCTATATTATAGAACCCTTTCGATACCAATTGTTAGTTCCTGAGGCACAATAGATATCTGTAGGGGGGGTGAATAGATAATTAAAAACTTTTCTTCTAAACTAGTTAGTATGATTGTGATTAATGCACAGCGGAATGAGTATATGATAAACCTTCTTTTAGATATCTTGAATTAATGAGAGTGAGGCAGTTATGACAGTTATAGCAGTTATAACAGTTATAATGGACACAATAGTTGTAAGTGGTTCAGAACACTTAAAGCTCCTAATCCACTCTTCTACTCCTTGAGTAGGAAATCCACTAAGGATGTCTGTTAAACTTCTTGAATCTCACAGATTCCTTCTAGACCAGCAGTCTAGGCACTTCTTAGTTCACTCTTGAACTCTTCAAGTCCAGCAGACTTGGTTCTTTATAGTTCACTTAGAACTCTTCAAGTCCTTTAGACTTGGAACTTCTCACTTCAGTTGATTAGTTGTTGTTGAGATCGTGATTGGTGCTACTCAGTTGCTATTAAGCACTTGTTTGAAAGAACTGAGTAGCTGAGCAAGATTTCTCTTTTTCTCAGATCGTAGAGTTGAGCGTTGAGTGTCCTTGTACGTTTTTGTTCAAATGCTTACGTATCTATCTCATCTATCTTTGTTCTGTATATATGTGATCTCTTTAAATCTATCCGTTGAAGTCATCTGATGAGCCATTAAATGCGTTTGACATTTCAGAGCTTTGATGGAGACTTTTCTGCACATCTTCTGAATTGCAATCTGGCCCACTGACACAGCAGACTGCTTTCTCACCTAACACCTGAAAAGGTGTTTTCCTCTGCCCAATGGTCCTTTTCTTAGCTTCTTGAATACGTTTCTTTTTATCAATACTAAGGATATCTCTTGTACCGTTGGGACTGGTGAGAGCTTCAACGTTCAAAACTCATTCCACATTTGTTGGAATTTGTTTCCAAACAAGAGATAGGGCTCGATGCTTCTGACACAAGACAGATGATACTCTACCATGCATATCGTGGTGTCTTGTCATATTTGTGCTTGGTCTGAATAGAACACTACGATTTCTTTCATTAGTTTTGCATACTACGATCTTCACTTGCTCGTTTTACAGACTCTACGTTTTCGAAAGCACACTACGATCTCAAAGTTAGCTTCGGTAAACGTCTGGACCACTCTACGATTACTGGAGAGGCCCTTCAAGGCAAATATACTACGATCATCTCAGCACTACGATCCTGCCTTAGCTTTTGCATTCTGTTGATCAGCCGGATAGACTACGATTCTCTTCAAAGCCTATCTATTTCTTTCTAGCCATAGATCAACCTAACATATTTGATCTCTTTCTCTATGCAAGTGAACATTAAAGGCTAAGATCAACCTAACAATTTTGATCTATCACTAAGTCCTTGTACATATATTCCTCGAAGGACTTTACACATAATCATGAGCATTTACATTAAACATCAAATCACAATATGCATTCTTCCAACACCCTAGAATGTCGTGAGTCACTGGATATCTATCCACAGGGATGTCAGGCCTATACAAGCGAGGATCTGCACCAGCAAAACCATATGGGTCACTTGATGGGCCAGCGCCAGAGCTGGAAGGATCAAAAGTATCTACCTCTGAAGGATCTCTGCCCAAGTACCGGATAAAGAAATGTGCCCGGTCCAACTGCCGGGTCAAACTGTCAATCTGTGTCAAATGAGTCGGATCTCTAACACAGGCTAACCAATCCGTCATCATCACGGATCCTGGAACCATATCCCCCATGAACTGAGTAGCGCAGGTCTGGGATCCAATGGTACGAGGGAACCACCCATGCTGGAATATCTCCTGAGTGCAAGGACCCTCTGACAGTGCAAAATTGTCAACACCCAACAATGGGATATCAATGACGGGCGACTGCGAAATAGGCCAGTAACGCCTGGCAAGAGGTAAGATCGGCATACGAATCTCTCATGTGGTGCTCCTGATAGCACGCTCTCCTAAGTAGAGCTCCCATCCTTCATCTGTGAAGAGAGGAATCCTATGGGTGGAAATCACGTACTCGACTCCAGTCGGGTACCCATCCTCAAAACCAATTGTAAAATGCTCCCCAGAATAGGGAGCCCACATGATGACATCCGCAGTCAACAACTCCAACTGTAGGCGACAATGAGTGAAACCCTCCGCAACAGGGACCTCTGCCAGTATGGAATGATGTCATCTCCGTCCTCATGGATAGGTATCTAAGCCTAACACACTCACAGGATGCAAACATGGGAGCCTCTCATAGGCCCAAAATTGTCAATGTAAAGACAAACATCTGCTGTCAGTTAACACTCTTAACCTGTACATGGGAAAAGACAAGAGAAACACTCACCAGTAGAAACGTGTAGAATCCTAACCAAGCCTCGGTCAAGCCCTGCGAGCGTATGCGCATTCCCCTGAGGAAATAGGCGAAGGTGTAGGAAACCCAATCATACTCTCCAATGCGGTCCACGTGTCGAGTGGTGCTGATCAAAGTGAAAGACATCGTAGAAGAGTTATCTACTATGAAGCAGCCCTTAATGATTATCACGAATAATCGCCGAAGAATGCGATCCCTGACTCTTATATCATCGGGTATGGGCTCACTCAATAGCCCGCTCATAACATCTACACTCAGAGGACCTGTATGAATAGTCATGCCCTTGAGCGCCCCGCCTGGAATTCCTAGCAAGGATCTGACGGCTGTAGGGGTAATATCCGCCGTACAAGGCACTGGTGCCCCTCCAAACTCCATACCTTTGATAAACCACCAAATGATCGGCGTCATCATCACCTCACAATACAGCAAATGGAGTGATTGAGTCTGGTGAAACCAGCGCTCAGATAATGCTCTGAGCTAACCTCAGGGACAACGGTGAGGAAGGATTGAAAAGAACGTCCCGAATCCCCAACCATGTACAATCGCTCTATAGTCATCATGCAGAGCCTAATACATAGAGTGGATGCTGAACTAGTTCCCTCGAGGCTGTGTAAAGCCGGGAACCTACATCAAATGCAGATCAATATCAGAACCATTTACTCCTCATCAATAGGAAAGAAGGAAGATTAAGATCTAACTTTAAACCTCGTTTACGTGTAGGTAAACTGAAGGGTGTCTACTCAAATCGCTCAGAAGCTCTGGGTTCGCCACCTGAATGTCTGGCAAATCCCTACGGGGAACACGTGTAGCAGGTGTGGGTTCCGTAACTGAAATATCCTCCTCCTCGTCCTCAATGAATGGTAAATCAACCTGGACTGGATGTATCACCACCTCCACCAAACAACGAGGCTGTCTAACAGAACGGGGTCGAGGATCTTTAGAAGCCCTCCTCCGTACACCAGAAGTGGTCCTGCGGGAACTACTCGGCTGATTCAGATCCATAGTATCTGGACAATAAGTCTCCAAATCACCTCAGAAAGGGTATGGTAAATTCTGACCTGGAGCTTTTCAAAATGCATTTTATGACTACATGCATATATGCATTATTTTAACATACGTCTACAGTAGAGTTAAAAATGCATGACTACCCAATGCCTACATTTTGGAAAACTTTTGCCATAGTCCCCTTTGTAAATAGGACTATCCACATGCACATAGGCATGACTAGGTGGCCATTCAATAGCACACCTACCCACAGTCATATACATCCTACATGCATTAATACATCATAGTAAAAAATCCGTAAGTGTAGTCTAATTACCAGGATTATTTTATTTTTCTACCTTTACTCATTTGTCCTCAAATAGGATAAGAAATGACAGTAAAAGGTGCCAATTTGACTGTTTTAAAAGTCAAATTTTTTCACATCATTATGTTCAACATGGTTTAATACTAACATTTACTATGTTGAATATTTTTTATCAAGTCATATCAGCATACATATTCACTAATATGTGTTTAGATGCATTTTATGTCATAATTCATTTTCCAACGGATAAAAACTGGAAAGAATACATGCATACATTACTAGGACAGTGTAGAACACTTGTACGGTGGTAGAATTTGCAGAAAGTCGCCCAAACTCAGCAGATCTGAAGAAGAGCTCTCAGATTTCCTTCGTGGCGCCACTTGAAAATGACTTATGAAAGTAACCTGCAGGCATTACATACCCACAAATAATACACAAGTCCACTACACGATCGTCGTAGTGTAGTCACACACCCTACATGGGTCTCACTCCTCTAGCTCAGTTCAGTTTGAGTTGCAAAGGAGGTCTCACAAGCTGAAAAGGCCAAATCAGGAATAAAAACGCTACGCGACTAAGCAGAATAGCTTGGAATCCTGGTTGTCACAAGTCAAATTATGGCTTTACATGTCACTCATTGGTATTTGCCTAAATACAAGTTACACTATACCGATGATCTCAACTTTTGCAAATCATACTCGGCAATGCCTCACACAGGTCCGATGCCGCCAAATACAGGGTCGTAACCCTAAAAGCCTTTCCCTGATGGGGGTTACAACTCAATTCAACCATTGATATACGCATTAATAAAGGTCAAACAGCCTTGACATGTTCCCTGATGGGGGTTACAACACAGTTCAACCATTAATATACGCATCAATGAAGGTCAAGCAGCCTTGACATGTTCCCCGGCGGAGGTTACAACGCGTATCTATCCATTAATACACACATCAATGAAGGTCAAGCACCCTTGATAGTTTGCCCAGCAGGTATCTATCCATTAATACACATATCAATAAAGGTCAAGCACCCTTGACAGTTTGCCCAGCAGGGATCTATCCGGTGATACACACATCAAGTAAGGTAAGTACATGCGACAATACATACACTTGTCATGGCGATAACTCCAACGGGACCATGGTATATGCTGGTGACACAAACCAGAGAAGACCATCCTCATCGGAGAGTACCGATGATGGAATATGTTATACACATCCTCAAACAGACAAAGCTTTATCCCCACAAATCTCTTGCACACGAGAGGCACATCTTCAAGGTAAAGTCTGTATCAAGGATTCAGGACTTTGGTGATAACCCTAACGTCAACATCCTGGAAGACTTGGATTACACGTCCAAGACATCACTGATTGTCATCCCCAACAGGATTAACAGGGAACCGGCAATCATCCCAGCAAGTTGGAAAATAATCCAACAACATACATCCATCATGCATTTGCATCATGTTGCTGCACATGGCATCATGTTTATCTTGTTGCATTTCAAGTGTCTAGGATTCTTTATCTTATCTATGCATTGCATTGCATGAATATGATAAAGAGGGGCATCTGTAGACACTCAAAATTTTCTGCACACCTGTTTCTAACATTACAGGAAGGCAGATTCGTCTTTCGAAGATAACCCTGGAAGACATCCCATATCCATTTTGGATACCACCGAAAGTTCAGTCTCAACCCCGAAACACACATCAGGAGTATCAGTTCCAACCTCAGAGATAACCCCAAGTTTCATCCTTGGAGATAATGTGACACCCCCTAAAATAGGTATACATCACCTATTCTGAGTCGCCAAATACATGGTACAAAATACAAATACAATCTTTAAAATACAACAAGAGAGCTGTGAGTTTTAATACAAATACATCTTTCTGCACAATATCCACTCTCGAATAAGTCCTCATTACATTTATTGTCACACTATTTAATGTAATAGTGAGGACTACTAATACACCATCTAGGACCATCACTTCGCTCCCCGACTCGTCCCAAACCACGCTCTCATTTCCAAGAGAACAAAGAAAGAAAGGGTGAGCTCAACTAGCCCAGTAAGAAATATTATGACTAAGATAATGCAGAATAAATTATCATTAGTCTTCAACAATGTTAAAATGATAATATACAATAGACATCAAGTTTAACTGCAGCGGATTAAGCAATCCATTAAAAGAGTCAAGTAGAGGATAAAATCTACTATCTTTTATGATTTAAAAAGTTTTTCATCAATTTTATCACTGAGACTCAGCTTAATAATTAATCCACATCATCCCTGCACTACGACCAAGGATATTCATTAGGGTCACGACCACAAATTTCATGCACTACGGGCCAAAGATATTTGTGTATTCATCAATGGTCATGATCATGCCAACAACTGTCCATCAATGCACTACGGCTAATGAGGACTTTTACCACATCACTTGTTACATTACTATTATGATTACAATCAATAATCCTCAGTCATAATCATACTAAGTCCATCCATGCTCTATAGGCCATAGATGACTTTAAAAAAAATATAAACATGAGGATGATGACAATGATATAAGAATTCAATAAAACAAGTTCACGAATTAATTTATTCAGGAACTAATAACGTCCAAATTGTCAACATGATACTGCTTTGTAGAGTAAAATTCATGAATGCTCGTAAGAATATTTCCATGAAAAATACTGGATGAAGCGCAAATATCAAGGATATTCCACTAATTTCATGGAGTATAGAAGTCCAAATTTAAACCAACCGAGTATAATAACGAATGGAATAACAAAAGAAATCACCATGCATGCGATTTCATGCATACAGTTATTCCAATGTAATAATAATAACGGAACCAAAGTCGTGTGAAATTCACATCGATGTGATATTCAACGTAATAATAAGTGCGAATAATAAATAATGGAACCGTGCTCGGTGTAAAACACACGCATGTGATATTTCGACGTAATAATAAAGACGAATAATAAATAATGGAACCAATTCCTTGTAAAACACACAGCGCATGTGATATTCCGGCTGAATAATAAAGACCTAATAATAAATAATGGAACCGTGTATGGTGTAAAACACAAAGATAAGATATTCCAACGTAATAATAAAGACGTAATAATAGAAGAATGTCACCAAGTATAGGGTAGATCACAGCATATCAAAGTTATTCCAATGTAATAATAAGAAATGGAATAACAACAGTTCTCTTCATGAATAAGAAAGAATAATACCCCTTACCATAAAAGAACTGAATATAAGAGTAGTTAAGTAGCAAAAATCTTTTCTTCTTTCTCTCTATAATTTTCTCTCTATAGAGTTTCAGTGAATTCATAAGAAATAATGAAGGAATGAGCTTCTATTTATAGGAGAATGGAAGTGTACTGTGCAAGGAAAAATAATTCTGCAGATTTATTTCTTCAACCAAATACAATAAAGTCAATCAACTAACCAATAAAATCACAACAAAAATTAAAATATAATACATATATATAAACACATGTTTTCAACTTATATATATCAATATTATATATACACCACTTAATTTTTCTCCCCCATAACCAACATCAATCCTCCACCCACCCAATAATCAAATTCACTACTCTTACACATCATTATCACACTACTACTTTTCCACCATTTTCCACTCACACACACATCACACACCTATCACTTTCACATATTATTTTCTTCCACTATATACTCAAAACACACATATACTTCCATACGTATACTCTTCCATTTCCAAAATCATTTCCCAACACATATGGGCCCCACATGTGGGCCCCACCTTTAAATAATTTTCTACCGATTATTTTGAAAATGGGTAAATAGGAATCCATAAAATAAGCAAAACTTCATAAAAATCACCTTAATAATTTTTAACATTTATCATCTTTATTACAATTCACAATATTAATCGACCAGGTCATTCCCAGGAAAGAGGGGGCTTTTCGATAAGGATTTCTCCCTATTGGCACGCAATTAGGTGACCAAACCTCTCCTTGGCAGAACTTCTAGACATCGTTAATATTGCAATTTATAATATTAATAACTCTGTCATTTCAATTATTGATTTAATAATATATAAAATATCGACAATAATTGAATCAAATAACGTGAGATACTATGCAATAATTACTATAGCAATAATTGAACAAAACTGAGTGACTTCTCACGTAAGCATTAATAATTAATACAGTGTGCTACTATGCAACCACGCGTATTACTGTACTTTTACTACCGAGTAGTTCAACAAGATTAACAAATAAAACTTTCGCCGTTATTTTCAATAAAATATTTTTGTCGTTTTCTCAATCCGACAATAATTTCATTGTGGGGTCCACCAATGATTGTGCCATCATATGAATATTCCCCGACACAAAGAATATTCTTTGACCAATCGAATATAATACAACAACTTGCATACTTTGCAAAATTTATAAATACTACCCACAACTATAACATTATATTAAATTCACACCATAATATTCAAAAAAATATTTTGAGAAATTTAAATCTTTATTCATAAAATCTGGGGTCTCACAGATAACCCCAAGAAATGTCATTGCAGTTCTGGCGATAACCCTAGAAATGCTTGTTTCAAATACATGAAATCAGCTTCAACCTTGGAACTTCCACCGAGGCATTCATTCTAGAGACCCGGAGATAACACCGGGAAGACAGACACACTTAAAGATGACTCTGAGGAATTCAAACACTTGCAGTAGTCCAATCTCAGAGATAACGCTGAACAACGTCTGCTTTATTAGCCCAAACCGGAGATAACCCTGATGAGGGGAAAAATAGTTATCTTGCCACCTCAACCCCACATCGCGCCGTCTCAACATCTCATACATACATTTCTACACAATAATGTCCCACAAGAGCCAAAGAGTTCCAATTTCGAGTGACTATTACGCAGGGCAGCACACCGGATAGAATTTGAAGATTGAAGATCATGAGCATGGTCCCCTCTTCCTGACTTCGTACAACCTCTAATCCCATGTCATTGCGTAACTTTCGACAATGGCAGTCCGAAAAAGGTCTTGTACACCTCAATCGGATGCTCGGATTAAAGTTTTACAAGTTCGTGTTGACATCACAGTGCACGAGTGCACGTACTTCAAGATGGCGGGACCCACGGAGCGGGGCACACCCGGCGATCAACAAGTAGTGCATCTGCATGCTACCATAGGTACACACACTGCCCACCACTCTGTGACAACCCGAGAATTTAGACAATTTATTAAAATCTTAAATGATTGATTTTAAGGTCAAATAATAGACCTAGACAGAAAATAAGTGTATGCGTTTGATGTTTTTGGGAAGAAATTTTGAGGGTTTCAAAATTCTGTGAAGGATTTAGGTGAATTATTCAGGATTAAGGATTTATGTGAATATTTCTGTGAATACGATTATGTTTGTGTACTGAATGTGGTTAAGGGTCATAGGTTGACCATATAAATTTATCAGTGGTAAACCCTAAGTATATATTAAGAACGTCAACGTTCAGTTAGAAAACCCTAACGTCTGATAAGAAACCCTAGAAATCGGTTCTGAAACCCCAATTTCAGTTTTGGAAATCTAAAACCCTAATTCGGATATCGAAAACCCTAATTCGGGAATTTAAATGCTATATATAAGGATTAAACGTTATTTAATATACTTAATTAGGGAAAATCCTAAAGATTTATTTGAAACCCTAATTAATTATTAAGAAAACCCTAATACCAGATCTGGAAACCCTAATTTCAAATTCCGATAATTTGAAACCCTAATCTGGGAACTTAACAGAGAATTATAATGCTTTAATGCGATTAATTATAATATTGATTAGGGTAAAGCTTAATTAAATAGCAAACCCTAATTTCAAACTTTTGAACCCTAATTGTTACGTTAGAAATCCTAATGTACAACAGGATTTTAATTGCTAAATTAGCAATATTAATTAGGAATAATAATCCTAATTAGCCAACTTGGTTTATTATTAAGAATCTTAATATAATTAGTGAAACTCTAATTATAATTTAGAAATGTTAATTTTCTATTTCGAAAATCCTAAATTCGGAAATTCTAGAATTGTGATTTTTGTGAATCTTAGGTTTTAACCCTAAGGGTTAAACCCTAAGGTTCAAACCCTAAGGGTTTCATCAAATACCAATTCTAGAATAAAAATGGCATGAGAAATGACAATTATGCCCTTTTTATTTCTTTAGTAAGGTAACTTATAAATCTAGATAAATTTTGGGTTGTTCAACAACCCTAAGCCTAAACCTAGCTAGCATATGGCATATATATCTCATATTAGCCATATTATAAGCAACATACATTGAATCAAAAAAATCTAGAATTTAAAAAGTAAGAAATACTTACTTTACTTGACATTCTATCCAAGTCCCCTCTCTCTCTATATTTTCGGGTTTAAGAGTGAGAAGGAGTGTTATGCAAAGCTAGGATCAGTTCATAGCAAGCTAAGATCAGAATCATTAAAGTCAGAAATCAAAAATCAAAGCTCAAAGGTATAAAATCCCAAAATTTAGAAATTTTATGATCTGAGGTTATTTGTTGTAATTGGTTGTTTAAATTTGTGTATTAGGGTGTTAATAAGTGATCTGGGATTTTAGATCAAGGATCTATAACATCTAGATGCACTAATTTAAAGATTTCTCAAATCTGGAAATCTGGAAAAATGTAGACTGACAAGAAAATTTCAGGAACTTTAGATCCGTGTGTGATAAGTGTTTTGTGTAGTTTATGTTATAGATCTATAGTATGCCATGTTGTCTTTGATCTGGAATTTTAATCAAGTTTATAACCGGTGTAGATTTAAAGTTATAAGCAGTCAAAACCCTTTGACCGACCACAAAATCTGGAATCTGGGCAGCCCAAATTTGCCCAGATGGTCTGACAAGCGACTTTAGAGCCTCTGATCTTCCTACTGACAAGTGATTTGGAAACGTTTGTGTTATGCAAATGTAGTCTGGTACAAGGAATACAACATCAATCCTTTAGAACACCTAGATCTTGCATATAATTAAAGTTGTAATCAGTCAAACAAGCGTTGACCGACTGACTGGGTAAAATTCTGGGAAACCCAGAATTCCTTAAGAACAGTCTTTCCAGCCTACTTTGACCGGCTCAATTCTTAACTTATTTTTGTTGTTATATTGATATATTTATATATTATGATACCTGGACAACCGGACTACAAGACAGAACCTATAGATCACCCAAAATAAACCCAGAACCCAAGATATATGGATTTAAAGAAGCTAACTCGAACTGTTCTTCAAATCTGGAAAACCCAGAATTTGAAGAACAGGTCTGACAACGTTTTATGTAGCTTAGAGCATGCAGGTTGTTCATGTTTTGACTATGGAATTTGTTTATACTTGTAGTACTACACTAATACTACAACTATAACAATTTATCTGCCCAGAAACCACAATAATCACGATTATAGAACTGGTCAAAGAAGGTCGCACGAACTCTGACATGAGTTTCTGGGAATTGGCCAAGAACGCTCAAGAACACCTATAGCGACGGTTCTGTCGCTATAGGGCCCTTCAATGACATTTATTTTAGGAAAATGATTTATTTTATTTAATAAATAGAAAAAATGGTTTTAATTATTAAAATACATAATAAATTATGAAAAAATATTTTAAAGCCTGAAAAATAGTTTTTAATTATTTTGGATATATTTCAAAAATATTTAATATTTTTGGGAATATAAAAGGTATTTATTTATTTAATTATAATTTAAATAAATTATTTAAAAATAGTTTTAATTCATGAAAAATCATGGAAAATTATATTATGGTGTTAGAAAATATTTTAAGTTATTTTGATGACTTTTAATATTCTGTGATGAATTTCATTAATCATTTATTATTAATGGTAATTAGTTTATTTAATAAATATATTAAATAAATTATGGAAAATTAAATTAATGTTTTAAAATCATTTAAAAATGATTTAAGTATTATAAAATATTTTAAGTTATAAAATATAACTTTTGATATTTAGTCATGAAAATATTACTATTTTAATATTAATATTTTATTATCGAATAATAGATTTAAGTGTTTAAAATCATATAAATATGATTTTAAGGTATTAAAATACTTTGATATATTATAATTATATTATAATATTATGTTATGATTTTCATTAATATTTTATATTAAATAAATATTAATGATTAATGAATTATGTGGTATTTAATTCATATAAATACGATATTAATGATTGAAAAATCATGATAAATGGTAATAATTATCCAAAAAGTTATTACGAGCCTAGAAAAATAGTTTTTAATTATTTTGGATATATTTCAAAAATATTTAATATTTTTGGGAATATAAAAAAGGTATTTATTTATTTAATTATAATTTAAATAAATAATTTAAAAATAGTTTTAATTCATGAAAAATCATGGAAAATTATATTATGGTGTTAGAAAATATTTTAAGTTAATTTTGATGACTTTTAATATTTTGTGATGAATTTCATTAATAATTTATTATTAATGGTAATTAGTTTATTTAATAAATATATTAAATAAATTATGGAAAATTAGAATTAATGTTTTAAAAATCATTTAAAAATGATTTAAGTATTATAAAAATATTTTAAGTTATAAAATATAACTTTTGATATTTAGTCATGAAAATATTAACTATTTTAATATTAATATTTTATTATCGGATAATAGATTTAAGTGTTTAAAAATCATATAAATATGATTTTAAGGTATTAAAATACTTTGATATATTATAATTATATTATAATATTATGTTATGATTTTCATTAATATTTTATATTAAATAAATATTAATGATTAATGAATTATGTGGTATTTAATTCATATAAATACGATATTAATGATTGAAAAATCATGATAAATGGTAATAATTATCCGAAAGTTATTACGAGCCTAGGAAAAATGTTTTGACTGATAAGAAATTATCTGTGATAATTGTTAGGTGCTCAGAAAGAGTTTAATTGAAATTAAACTCGTTATTTATCCGACTAGACCGTCGGAATGATAGAATTGTGTCGGTTTCAACTCAGACTTAAATAGTTTGACTTGATGTTATATCTTATGTGTGTTATAGACTGATAGGGTTATGTGTTATGTGTTTAGGTTATTCTATGTATATAAATATAACATTATTATACTGTGATGATATTATTCTAATATTTGGATATCTATATTACTAATAATAGGTCTTTGGATAAGCGTTATAAATTGTGTTGCGGTAATCAACGGTTCAGGCAAGTTTTACTTAACTCTACTAAGAGTGTTTGATTCAGATATGCTTATGGTTAATCATTGCTGATTGCCATGTTGAATTGTACTCTATACATATCAGATGATAAGTCGTATGAAAAATTCGATCACCTTCATTACCGGTTCGTCCAGAAATGTTTGTTTATGTTTAAAACTTATTCAGTCAAAAATTTTGTTCGTGCTAGTTCTCAATTATATTGATGAATTATAGCCAGCTTATTATTCAAACTCTTCAGTCATGATATATCTTTAAATTGTATTTAAACTTGCTGGGCAACTTTCATGCTCGCCCTTGCTATATCATGACAAAACATTGCAGATAAGGCGAATGCGTTGGATACAAGGAAAGGTTAAAGATAGTTCCAGCTTAAAGTTAATGTGCGACTAATTTGTAATAGTATAGTTTGATAAATGTGTTATATGTTAGATAGTGTATGAATTGTGTATAAGTTAAGGTTACTCGATTTTGGGGAAAAGTGTGTATAGTGTATTGTATAAACAATTTATGTTTATATCTTCCGCAAATAGTTATAGAAATAGTGAACCGAATCTGTGGTGATTTGGGACCCGGATTCGGGGTTGCTACAGTTGGTATCAAAGCTGTTGGTTATGAAGCTTAGGTAGGAATACCTGAGACCAATAACCACAGTGATTAGGATAAGTATTAACTCAAATCGAGTTAGTTTGTCGGTAAAATTCAAAGACGAATCTCGGCGAGTTGTAAAGATACAGAGTTCCCTAACTCTGGTAATAAGGTTGAACAGTAATGGTGAATAGATCGAGTCTAAAAGACTGAAAGTGCAGGGATAGGAGATCGTAAAACTAAACGATTATAGTATAGAAATGAATCGTAATATATACGATGAGATCACCCCGTGATCTGATAAGGTTATAACAGCCAGAAAGAATCAATCTGATGATTGAAAAGTTTACAGCAAGATGCTGTGTGTAAGTTGTACTATGAAATTGTACTATGAAAACTCATGAAAGAGTTATGGATTATGAATACAGATTAAATGAAATTCGTATGGAAAAAGGGGGTTAAGATTAGGTGGGAATTTCAATTTAGGACTCATGTCAGCAGCTGAGTTGTATGATTCTTCGTATGGGAGTTGAATTGTACTTGGTGTAACAACAACTTAGTTTCTGGCATTGATAATCATTGAAATGTTTGTGTCGCTCTATTTGCTATATGCGTGTTAAGAGGGTGATTCCTTTCTCATGTGTATAACAGATAGATAGGTTATAGGTAGAGAATATAAGGTTAAGTCCGAGTTCTTAAAACTCATACTTATGTGACATTTTTGATTCATAGTTATATGAAATGTTGTGAACCCCTTGGCGAATGGACGCCAAAGGTCAGACTAGGGTAAGTTTTTAAACTCATATAATTGTGGCCAGGTTATGAACTCATAAGTGTGGTTTTATGAACTGAGTATAGTTGTGTGTAAATGGAGTGTTGAAGATTATATGAACAGATATATTGTTAAGCAAATGATTATTAGTGGAGGAATTAGGTTTTCCTAAACTCCAAGCTATGCTAAACTTCGAAATTTTGACATCAAGTTAAATACGCACTATGTGCTTTTAAAAAAAAATGTAGACTCGTAACCATTTTTGAAACGGTTTAAAGTACAGTCTATGCTACTTATTTCGGCTAGACGCAAATGATTAAAAATATCAAAATATATTTTAATTATCACTCATGTACCATGTAACCTGGTTCAGAGATGATAAAAATGTGATGGAGTTGTAAATACAGGAATACTTAGTGTGAATTTGACCTGAAGTCGCTGTTCCACTATTGTATGATGTGTTATGACAAAGTAATACAATGACGGCATCCTCAAACGGACTGTTAATACAGTACGGCATCATGACGTCATTTTTCGAAAATGTTTTCAAAAAGTTTAACTTGCCAACGGGGTTTGGCTACACCTAAATAATTCGATTGAATTGAATTATCGATATGAGTCTATGCTATTCGATTCAGCTAGACTAATGTTATGAAAACTCTAAGTGTTCATTGAAAGAATTTTCCCGAACCAAATTGTTTTGGTGCGAAATCCTATGATAAAACTGAGGTGAACGATATTGTTTGGATAAATAATCCAATCTAGTAGCGTAAATATTCGCTAAACATGATTAATACATTATACATGACGTAAAAGTACGATAGGCTAATCACCTAAAGTACTAGTAATGGTAGTTTACCTTCTTTGTGATTGTAAACAGACCAAGTAATGTATAGTTTTACGGTATGAATACCGTTAAATCTATGTGTTCATGGTCTATATGACCCCTCAGCAATTTGAAAACTTTTACTCTTGTGAGTAGTGTATTGGGTAGCATGTGATATGTGTGAATGGTGTAAGGTGCACGGTGTAAGGTGTAAGGTGAATTTCGGGGACAAAATTCTTAGGAGGGGTGAATGTGACAACCCGAGAATTTAGATAATTTATTAAAATCTTAAATGATTGATTTAAGGTCAAATAATAGACCTAGACAGAAAATAAGTGTATGCGTTTGATGTTTTTGGGAAGAAATTTTGAGGGTTTCAAAATTCTGTGAAGGATTTAGGTGAATTATTCAGGATTAAGGATTTATGTGAATATGTTCTGTGAATACGATTATGTTTGTGTACTGAATGTGGTTAAGGGTCATGGGTTGACCAGATAAATTTATCAGTGTCAAACCCTAAGTATATATTAAGAACGTCAACGTTCAGTTAGAAAACCCTAACGTCTAATAAGAAACCCTAGAAATCGGTTCTGAAACCCTAATTTCAGTTCTGGAAATCTAAAACCCTAATTCGGATATCGAAAACCCTAATTCGGGAATTTAAATGCTATATATAAGGATTAAACGTTATTGAATATACTTAATTAGGGAATATCCTAAAGATTTATTTGAAACCCTAATTGATTATTAAGAAAACCCTAATACCAGATCTGGAAACCCTAATTTCAAATTTCGATAATTTGAAACCCTAATCTGGGAACTTAATAGAGAATTATAATGCTTTAATGCAATTAATTATAATATTGATTAGGGTAAAGCATAATTAAATATCAAACCCTAATTTCAAACTTTTGAACCCTAATTGTTCCGTTAGAAATCCTAATGTACAGTTGTGGATTTAATTGCTAAATTAGCAATATTAATTAGGGAATAATAATCCTAATTAGCCAACTTGGTTTATGATTAAGGAATCTTAATATAATTAGTGAAACTCTAAGTATAATTTAGAAATGTTAATTTTCTATTTCGAAAATCTTAAATCCGAAAATTCTAGAAATGTGATTTTTGTGAAACTTAGGTTTTAACCCTAAGGGTTAAACCATAAGGTTCAAACCCTAAGGGTTAAACCCTAAGGGTTTCATCAAATACCAATTCTAGAATAAAAATGGCATGAGAAATGACAATTATGCCCTTTTTATTTCTTTAGTAAGGTAACTTGTAAATCTAGATAAATTTTGGGTTGTTCAACAACCCTAAGCCTAAACCTAGCTAGCATATGGCATATATCTCTCATATTAGCCATATTATAAGCAACATACATTGAATCAAAAAAATCTAGAATTTAAAAAGTAAGAAATACTTACTTTACTTGACATTCTATCCAAGTCCCCTCTCTCTCTATATTTTCGGGTTTAAGAGTGAGAAGGAGTGTTATGCAAAGCTAGGATCAGTTTATAGCAAGCTAAGATCAGAATCATTAAAGTCAGAAATCAAAAATCAAAGCTCAAAGGTATAAAATCCCAAAATTTAGAAATTTTATGATCTGAGGTTATTTGTTGTAATTGGTTGTTTAAAGTTGTGTATTAGGGTGTTAATAAGTGATCTGGGTTGTTAGATCAAGGATCTATAACATCTAGATGCACAAATTTAAAGATTTCTCAAATCTGGAAATCTTGAAAAATGTTGACTGACAAGAAAATGTCAGGACCTTTAGATCCGTGTTTGATAAGTGTTTTGTGTAGTTTATGTTATAGATCTGTAGTATGCCATGTTTTCTTTGATCTGGAACTTGAATCAAGTCTATAACTGGTGTAGATTTAAAGTTATAAGCAGTCAAAACCCTTTGACTGACCACGAAATCTGGAATCCGGGCAGCCCAGATTTGCCCAGATGGTCTGACAAGCGACTTTAGAGCCACTGATCTTCCTACTGACAAGTGTTTTGGCAACGTTTGTGTTATGGACATGTATTCTGGTACAAGGACTACAACATCAATCCTTTAGAACACCTATATCTTGCATATAATTAAAGTTGTAATCAGTCAAACAAGCGTTGACCGACTGACTGGGTAAAATTCTGGGAAACCCAGAATTCCTTAAGAACAGTCTTTCCAGCCTACTTTGACCGGCTCAATTCTTAACTTATTGTTGTTTTTATATTGATATCTTTATATATTATGATACCTGGACAACCGGACTACAATTCAGAACCTATAGATCACCTAAAATAAACCCAGAACCCAAGATATATGGATTTAAAGAAGCTAACTCGAACTGTTCTTCAAATCTGGAAAACCCAGAATTTGAAGAACAGGTCTGACAACGTTTTATGTAGCTTAGATCTTGCAGGTTGTTCATGTTTTGACTATGAAATTTGTTTATACTTGTAGTACTACACTAATACTACAACTATAACAATTTATCTGCCCAGAAAACACAATAATCACGATTATAGAACTGGTCAAACAAGGTCGCACGAACTCTGACATGAGTTTCTGGGAATTGGCCAAGAACGCTCAAGAACACCTATAGCGACGGTTCTGTCGCTATAGGGCCCTTTAATGACATTTATTTTAGGAAAATGATTTATTTTATTTAATAAATAGAAAAAAATGGTTTTTAATTATTAAAAATACATAATAAATTATGAAAAATTATTTTAAAGCCTGAAAAATAGTTTTTAATTATTTTGGATATATTTCAAAAATATTTAATATTTTTGGGAATATAAAAGGTATTTATTTATTTAATTATAATATTAAATAAATAATTTAAAAATAGTTTTAATTCATGAAAAATCATGGAAAATTATATTATGGTGTTAGAAAATATTTTAAGTTATTTTTGATGACTTTTAATATTTTGTGATGAATTTCATTAATAATTTATTATTAATGGTAATTAGTTTATTTAATAAATATATTAAATAAATTATGGAAAATTAGAATTAATGTTTTAAAAATCATTTAAAAATGATTTAAGTATTATAAAAATATTTTAAGTTATAAAATATAACTTTTGATATTTAGTCATGAAAATATTAATATTTTATTATCGGATAATAGATTTAAGTGTTTAAAAATCATATAAATATGATTTTAAGGTATTAAAATATTTTGATATATTATAATTATATTATAATATTATGTTATGATTTTTATTAATATTTTATATTAAATAAATATTAATGATTAATGAATTATGTGGTATTTAATTCATATAAATACGATATTAATGATTGAAAATCATGATAAATGGTAATAATTATCCAAAAATTATTACGAGCCTAGGAAAAATGTTTTGATGATAAGAAATTATCTCGTGATAATTGTTAAGTGCTTTCGAAAGAGTTTAATTGAAATTAAACTCGTTATTTATCCGATTGTAGGCAAATAAAATGATAGAATTGTGTCGGTTTCAACTCAGACTTAAATAGTTTGACTTGATGTTATATCTTATGTGTGTTATAGACTGATAGGGTTATGTGTTATATGTTTAGGTTATTCTGTGTATATAAATATAACATTATTATACTGTGATTATATTATTCTAATATTTGGAGATCTATATTACTAATAATAGGTCTTTGGATAAGCATTATAAATTGCGTTGCGATAATCAACGGTTCAGGCAAGTTTTACTTAACTCTACAAAGAGTGTTTGATTCAGATATGCTTATGGTTAATCATTGCTGATTGCCATGTTGAATTGTACTCTGTACATATTGCATGTATAAGTCAGGTATGAAAGGCTGATCACCTTCATTACCGGTTGGTCTAGAAATGTTTGTTCATGTTTAAAACTTGTTCAGTCAAAAATTTTGTTCGTGCTAGTTCTCAATTATATTGATGAATTATAGCCAGCTTATTATTCAAACTCTTCAGTCATGATATATCTTTAAATTGTATTTAAACTTGCTGGGCAACTTTCATGCTCACCCTTGCTATATCATGACAAAACATTGCAGATAAGGCGAATGCGTTGGATACGAGGAAAAGTTAAAGATAGTTCTAGCTTAAAGTTAATGTGCGGCTAATTTGTAATAGTATAGTTTGATAAATTTGTTATATGTTAGATAGTGTATGAATTGTGTATAAGTTAAGGTTACTCGATTTTGGGAAAAAGTGTGTATAGTGTATTGTATAAACAATTTATGTTTATATCTTCCGCAAATAGTTATAGAAATAGTGAACCGAATCCGCGGTGATTTGGGACCCGGATTCGGGGTTGCTACAAGCTCTATAAATATAGAGCTTGGGGTGGCCATAATTAAAGAGGAAAGGCGAGGAAGCCCTGTCAAATTTGCTCTGTACACACCCAATATTGAGTGCTTTCTCATTTTAAACACTTGTTAGCTCACATATAGCTATATTTTTACCGGCGGGAGCTTAGTGTTCATTGACTTAGAGTCATAGAAGTCTTCTTTGGCAGCCCACTGTAAGCCTTCTTACACTCTATAAAGCCTTTCTCTTCTTCTTTGCACACATTATTCTTCACATTGAGAGTCGCGTTGCGTGTGTATGCCTGGACTTCGGTCTGTGGTTTTCATTTCTATCCGTATACATATACTTATATATGTATATATTTATATATGGACTAACATTATCGAGTTATGCCTCGATTGAGCCTAGACTTCTATCTGGAGCGTTTACTTGCTTTTATATTTATATATATGAACTGTTGTCGGATTATGTTCGATGAGTCTGGATTTTACATCCGAAGAGTTTACTACTTATATATATATATATATATATATATATATATAAACACAGGATGTTTACTTCGTGGCCTATCGTTTTTACTGCTCTATTTATATTTAGTCTCGCCTGGAGTTTACTTTGTGGCGGTTGATCGCATTTATTGCTTTATTTACATTTCTGATCCCCCATGAAGGTGCTTCGTAGTGGTTGATCATGTCTATATATATATATATATTTACTGCTTTTATATATTTACATTTTCGATCCCCATGGAGGTGCATCGTGGTGGTTGATCATGTCTGTATATATATATATATATATATATATATATTATAACTTATATATATATATATATATATATATATATATATATATATATAAACGCTTCGCTTTTCATATAAACTGTGGCATCATGTGAGCCTAGGAATCATGTGATCACAGATTCAGTTTCCTGAATCTAGATTCGATTCCGTGATGGACATTTTCACTTATGGCGACTTTGTAAATTATTCACGGTGTTTGAATTTCCTTAGATGGCTTTCATGCCCATGAGGAGTTCGGCACTGCTATGTATTATTTTCTCGAAGATGTTTCGCATCTCAAAAATAAAAGCTATCAAACCGAACATTTAATAATAAAAATGGAAGTATGAAAATGTCTCAATTACTATTGAGCACAGGGTTTGAAAAACCTCTTTTACAAAACCTCACTGCTATATCCTGTTTAAAACTGAATTTTTCATATAAATTCAAACCCTTTGTATATAGGTGCGAACGAGGCCTCACACTACTTCTAAATAAATTGCACATTAATCCACACACACACACACACATATATAACAGTTTCTTGAAAAGTGGCGGTCACCGTGGTAACACATATGTCGGGGGTGCCTAACACCTTCCCTCCGCATAATCAAGCCCCCAAACCCAAATGAATCTCGGTTTCACAGACCCGTTTAGCAGTGTCATATCATTGGGTCAATGTGCAAACCTTTTATTGGTTACGTTGGTGTAACCAGTTAAAAACACCAACTAGAAACTCTTACAGTCAAATCGTCGACATATACATGTCGGACCATTTTCACTTGTTTTTTCAAACAGATCTCACACAACATGAGAACACCAAAGAACAAGAACAAAAAAGGGACAAATAAAAATCCTGACGTCGACACTCCTTGGTTCTAAAGGTGGAGCCAGTTCGGTAATTTTCTTATGATCCATCAATATCTCCAATACATTTTCAAGAGAATCGCCTAGTGGAGTGAACACCCAATTTTCTGTTCTCTCAAATTTTCTTTTTCTGTCCTAGAATTGGTTAAATGCAGCCTGTTGTTGAAATGGCAGATTGTCTCACTTTTTCCAAATGGGGGAACTATAGGTTGGTCTACTAGCTTGCCCCTATACAACAAGGGATACATCTTCAGTGCCTTTATCAGGTACCCCCTTGGGATCGCTTGCATACTTGCCAGTCTATATATTCTTGGTGACTTCTTCTAAGGTAGTGAAGTCTTCAATCTTGCCTGCCTTTAGACCCATCTCTGCCATTTCTCCGTGTTTGATCATTTCTGAGAATGGCTTTCCTATGCCTGCTAGGATCCTCTCATAGTAAGGAGCCTCTTGGATATTAATAAACGTCATTACCATCTCAGTTTTTGTCATTGATGGAATGACTTGCGCTGCTAGATGTCTCCACCTTTGGGCATATTCTCAAAAAGATTCAGTACTTTGCTTTTTGACATTAGTCACTTGGTATCGATCTGGTGTCATTTGTGACTGAATATCGTACTGATTGAGAAAGGTGTGGGCCAATTCTTCCTAGTTGTGGATTTTGGCATTGTCAAGTCGAGCATACCAGGCTTTAGCCTTTCCAGTGAGACTCTTTTAGAAAATTTGCATTTTGAGGCTTTCATCTTCAGCATAAGATCCCAACTCGCCAATATATACTTTTAGGTGCGTATAGGGATCGCCTGCCCCATTGTACTTTTCAAACTCTGGGACTTTGAATTTGTCAGGATATCGAGCCCCTGGGAATATGTAGAGATCTGAATGGTGACACTACCATAGTTTTCAGCCCCTTTGATTGACTGGATGGTTTCCTCCATTTGTTGGATTTTCTTTCTTATATCCCCAGTTTCTCGATCATCCCTGAGTTTTGTGATTTTAGGGGTTTTGTTGGTTCCTTTACTGGAATGAGATTCAAGTATCTGGATTTCTATCTTTTTGCCAATACCATAACTTCCCCCTAGTATGAATGACTCTGATTGAGTAGGCATTATTTGGCTCTGGGTTCCTCTATGTGCAGAGGATTCTATGTGGATGGGTATTTGTGCACCCTAAGTAGATTGGTGTAGTTCTTTGAGCATAACAGCCAACTCTGTAATTTGATAACTTAATATTTCAAACTCCTCATGAGAGACAGGAGTAAGATCAGGCTGGGCACTTTTAGCCATGTTTGGCTATGGACTTAATGCCTTTCTGGACTTTGAACGGGAAACGGGACCTATTGCTTCCCTACAAAAACTTATGTAGTTTAGTCTTATGGAATGTATAAAAATTTTAAATGCTATCATAATGTGTCCATTTTAGGAATATTATCCTGCAAAACAGGTGTCAGTTGATAGCATGTCAAGCCTTAATATGCATGTACACATATTCTTCATATTTTCCATTACATAGAGATTACCATGGAATGGAATTACAAGTAATTGTCTTTACAGATAATTGAAAATGGAAAGCATGAAGAGACTTTCCTCCGCGTTTGGTTTATCAGAGGCTGACTTATCTTAGGTTACTCTCGCGGCTTTTTGGCATGAAGGTTCCCAGATCATCGAAATTCACTTGATGGGAAGTTAATTCGGTCTTTCAACTGGAGTGACTCTGGGTGGTGCCTTTCCTGAGCCTCATTGGAATTAGTCTCCATACGAGTCCAGTAATCAAACACCAACAGGATAGCCTCCTAGTGGAGGAACCACACAACATACATTCACATACAATGCATCTCGCCGTATAGAAATGATGACATGTGCGAAGCACTAATATCACAGGCAGATATGGTGTGAAGCACTAAGTGTAGTAAGTAAATGCATTCGTACACATTCATCAAAAAAATGTAAATACAACATCCACACACAAGCATATAACAGTTTTGAAAAGCTTATAGTAGCGACTTAAGCCCTCTTACTGGAGTCCCCAGCTGAGTCGCCACCTGTCGACGTTGGGATTTTTATTTGTCCCTTTTCTGTTCTTGTTCTTTGGAGTTCTCATGTTAGGTGAGATTTGTTTGAAAAAAATAAGTGAAAAAGGTCCGATATGTATATGTCGACGATTTGAATATAAGAGTCACTAGTTGGTGTTTTTAACTGGTTGCACCAAAGCAACCAAGAAAAGGTTTGCACATTGACCCAGTGATGTGACACTGCTAAATGGGTCTGTCAAACCGAGATTCATTTGGGTTCGGGGGCTTGATTATGCGGAGGGAAGGTGTTAGGCACCCCCCCCCGACATCTGTGTTACCACGGTGATCGCCACTTTTCAAGAAACTGTTATATGAATGTGTGTGTGTGTGGATCAATGTGCTGTTATGTGAAAGTAGTGGTTATGCCTCGTTCGCACCTATATACATAGGGTTCTAATTTGTATAAAAATTCAGTTTTAAAAAAGATATGGCAATGATGTTTTGTAAAAGAGGTTTTTCAAACCCTGTGCTAAATAGTAATTGAGGCCTTTGATACTTCCATTTTATTAAATGTTTGACTTGGTTGATTTTATTTTCGAGATGTGAAGCATCTTCGAGAAAATAATATATATCAGTGTTGAACTCCTCATGGGCATGAAAGTCATCTAAGGAAATTCAAACACCGTGAATAATTTACATGCTGCTTATAGCTGAAAGTGTCCATCACGGGAAGCGAATCTAGATTCAGTAGACTGAATCTGTGATCACATGATTCCTAGGCTCAATGATGTTGTAGTTTATATGAAAAGCAGTAAGCAGTTATATATATATATATATATATATATATATCATTTGGGGGCAGAAGCAAGGAGAAAAAGAGAAAATAGAGTAGTGCATATAAACAACACAATTTAATTACTAAATAGAAATAAATTTATTAAATTTATTGATAAATGAAAATATTTACAAACAAACTGAAAATTAAAGTGACTTACAATTTAACTTAGAACATTTAAGAAGAAAGAGAAGGAGGGGTTAAGATGGGCTAAACAGCGGTAGAAACCAAAGATTCGTCTGAGAAGGAACTCAGAGTCTTTCTAAGTTTCGAAGTCTGTCCTGCTACCTAAGTTCGAATTCCTTTTATAGAATAAGGAAAGAAACTATTACAAAGTTACTATTACAAAGTGAATTATTATAGATAAATAACTGTAGATGAATAGTGCTAACTTTTGACTAAATACATATGCTTTCGGCTACTTTAGACAAAGAGGCCGATAACTTTTGACTCAGCAGATGCTTTCGGTAGAAAAGAGAGAGCATCTTTTGACTTTAAAGGTCATAGGGCAAAAAGGCATGATCGAGTCGCCGCTTTCTTTGGGAAAAAGCGATTCTTCCGATCGATTGGTCAGCAGGGTGTGCGTGTGACTCGGGAAGTCGTGCAAATGGGTCCTAAGCATCCTGTAGATTGATGGTGCCATATGGATCATACTGACCACCATCATCTGCAAACTGGCTAACTGAAGCATTCTGAGAAGAGGAAGAAGAATGAACAGAAGCTTCCTCATGTAACTCATCAATTCTTTTGTTAAGTGCGTGGGCTATTAATTTTAATTCTTTACTAGAACAATTCTTGAAATCAAAAATGTCACGAGAACAAGACGATCCAATAGGACTGATTTTTGACTCTTTGGATTTTGACTCTTTTGGTTGACTGGAAGGTTCTTTGGATGAGACTGGAAGAACCTTAAGAGGGAAGGTGGGAAATTCTAACTGAACTTAACTAACAATCCTATTAACATCAAACTAATCCCACCATTTGATGAAAAATTGTCGAGAGAGAAGAGGGAATGGCTCACAAAGGGTACAGGCATCCGCCACATTGAAATCTCGACCATGAGGATCAGTTACTTTAGTTGGGGTTTTAATGTCATACTGCCATTTAAGAATCCAGGGAATCTTATATTTACTAACAAATTGAAGAATGACAGGGACGCCATCATACTTTGGATTGTATTTACTGTGGTTGCATAAATTACTAAGTTGAACTTTCAATGGTTTAGGAAGGAGATCATAAGTGGAACCAAACCTCATCCACCAGTGAGAGAACCAATGAGGGAACTGGCTTTTGAACTTATGATCGAACAGAAAAAACCATGAATGACTGTTTGACTCATTTTGAAAAAGGAAAACTCTATACCAGGATTCCATATAATCATAATAACAATAAGAGTTATCCTGACTAGAAAGCTGCATAAGGTCAGAAGGATGTTTTCCCCAATCAGACATTAGAATGAACTGTTTAATATACAATGAATGATAAAGTACTTTGGTTTTATCATTATTGGCATAAATGGGTTTAACAAAGATTGACTCGGTTTCAACAAAGATATCCTTATAATACACAAGGGATTTATAAGGAGCCAAGGGCTGGAAATGCCATCCAGAAGTAAAGAACTGGGCGACCAATTTGACTGGGTCATCTTTAGGTTTCATATGGGGTTTAATATGAAATAGGTGAGTGGTCCATTTGAGCATATACTCAGAAGGAGGATGATTGGGGTTTGAAACGGAGGCTTTTGACTAGAATGGGTCAACCGGAGTTGGGTTACTAGCTAAGGTTGAACTATATGGCTTGGGTATTGTTCCAAGACTGGTAAATTTGTTGGTGGTTTGATAAATTGGGTTTACTGGATGAGGAACCAAGGTTCCTTTTGGTTGATTACTTGGGCCAAGAGGGCGACCCTTTACCACGAGAGGATGATGCTCTTCCAAAGACTATAATGGACCTAACAATACAGTATTAATAAATTCCCGAGTGAGAAAATCAGGAATTGAATTATTACTACCTTTAATGTACTCAATCTCAAAATCAAAGATACTTATAATAAGGCTTGCCATCTAGCAAAAGAATATTTAGAGGCTATGTTTTCAACATCTTTTTCTAAAACATATTTTATTAATTTGCAGTCTATGCGAACTAAAAACTTTTGGTTCAATAAGTCACTTTGAAACTTGTTAATACATAATACTAAAGAAAGTATTTCCTTTTTAATAGTACTGTAATTTAACTGCGTAGTATTCCATGCACCGGAATGGAAAAGGACGATTTGTTCTGGGGAGTTGAGAGTAAGTTTTTGCTTGAGAATTCCTCCAAATCCAATATCAGAGGCATCAGTTTCAACAATTTTGAATGCAGAATCATTGGAAATACCAAGGCAGGGCAATGCCTTGACATATTTTTTAACTTGTTGGACGACAGAAGTGTGAGTGTCAGTCCATGAAGGAGGATTGTCCTGTAAACGCTGAAAAAGAGGTTTGCAAATCTTCTTGAGGTTTTTATAGAACTTGCCAATGTAATTGAGCGAGCCCAAAAACCTCTGTAGTTGGGTTTTATTGGTAATTTTATCTCGGGAATCACAAAGAAATTGAATAGCTCTCATCAATAGGTCAGTATGAGTCCGCGATAAATATTTAAACCAAGAAACAGAACTTTAGCTTGAAACAAGCTACATTTAGAAGGTGAAAGGACAAGTCCATTATCTTTAACTGTTTTGAAGAACAATTTTAAATGTTTAATGTGTTCTTCAATAGAATTGGAAAAAATGAGAATATCATCAATGTAGACGACAATAAAGTGACTGAAAGGGTTCAAAATATCATTGAGAATATTCTAAAATTCACTGGGAGCATTTTTTAGGCCAAATGCCTGGACATTCCATTTGTAATGACCAAATGGGGTAGTGAATGTTGTTTTGTACCTATCATCTGGGTGGATTATAACTTGCCAAAAACCAGATTTAAGGTTAAATTTACTGAAGATAATGGCATTACTCAAACGGTTAATAAGGTCGTCTTTGTTAGGTAAAGGGTACCTAATCCACTCTAAAACTTTGTTCAATGGCTTGTAATTGATTACTAGATGGGAAACACCTCTCTCCTTTTCTGCTTCATTGTTAACATAAAAGGCGGGACATGACCATGGGGATTTACTAGGCTTAATTAAACCTTTACTAAGAAGATCATTAATCTCCTTTTTACATAACTCCATTTGTTCGTGATTCATTTGTATGGGCCTGGCCTTAGTAGGAATCAGGCGCTCCTTGAATTCCTTAGCATAAGGAAGCCTTACTACATGCTTCTTTCGATGCCAAAAGGCATTAGGAGAATCAGAAAAAAGGTTTTCTTTTAAATATATTTTTAACTCTTCAATTTTTTCTTGAGCTTCTTTATTCTGAAGTTGTTCTTCAACTCGTTTGTACTTAATTTCTTCCTTTAAGAAATTTAAATGGGTAGATTTACAATTCAATAAATTTAATGATTTGGAAATAGATTCTTCTTGAATGAATTTTAAATCTCTTTCTTTAGGTTTAATAAGGAATTTAAATGTTATTCTATTTCCTAAATGTTTACATCTTAATCCTTCATTACTCGGTAGTAAAAGGGTATAGTAAATATATAAACGATAACCCTAAGATGATCTTATCAGTAAGATTGCGGATTAAAACAAATGATGTTTTAAAGCACATATTATCTTGACAGATATGAACCTTTGGCAGTTTATATTTTATCTCCATTTGACTACCATTGGCTGAATTTAACTTTTCATTAGTTTTCTTATAATACTTAGTTGGGATTAGACCTTCCTGAATACAATTAAGATAAGCGCCAGTATCAACTAGAGCAGGAAGTTGTATAGAAAAGGTTTTATCAACAACTAAGTTAATAGAGATATACCATTTTTGAATGGTGATATCTTTAATTCATTTAAGAGAAGGACCTTGAACAAAAAGATCTGGCTCTTCTTTTGTTCCCAATGATTCAGGCTCATCGTGATCTTCATCACTAGAGGAGGAATCATGGACTTGAAGATCAGATTTTTTGTCTTCAAACTCTTTTCTTAAATTAGAGACTTCTAATTTTAAGTTAGAAATTTTTTTTCAGTTTATTGACTTCTTGATTCAATTCTGGAAGGGTAACTTCCTTAACTGGGGTTTTAAATCTCTCAAGAGTTTTATTAAGACTAAATACTGGTTTTTCTTTAGCTTTAATAATTTTATCATTAACTCTATTGCCTTTAGTTAATAAATCTTTTAACTGTTTAGTGTATTGAGATTTTAACTCATGATCAGAAATCTTACTAATTAGATCAATTAGCAAAGAACTTTCTTCATCTTCTTTAGTGATTACAATAATTTATTTATTGCAACACTTCTCATTGCAATTGTTAGTACAAATAGTGACTTCGTCATTATCACTATCTGTTTCGTGGTTACTAGTACTGCTATTAGATGAATGAGGGGTATCAGAACCTTTATCATCACTGATATTGTTCTCTATTCTCATTAATTCTAATAGTTGTTCAGCATCTTCACTTGAGATGTTTAATTGAGATAATTTTTTCTTAATTTTGCATTCATTTTTATAATTCCCTTTCTGCCCACAATTGTGGCAAACAATTTAACTTTTATCAAATTTTGTAGATGATTTTTTATTATAAATTTTTCTTGAGGGTATGGGTTTAGTGTAATATTTATCTTGATTTTTATCTTTTTTATGACTTTGTTTATGTTTATAACGTTTGTGATTCTTATGATGATTAATATGTTTATGCAAGTGCTTCCTTCTAGAGGGAGCAACAGGAGGTAAACCATATTGTTCACAGAATGTTCCTAACTCATACTTGGCTTTTTTCTTATCTTTACTAGCTTGTTTGGCTAATTTAAAATCAATACACATTTTTAATCCAATTTTTGAATATAAACTGATTATCTCACCATAAGTCAGGTTATCATAATCAATATACCCTAAATTTTTACTTAGCTCTTCTCTGACTTTATGAGCGAATAATGAAGGTAAACCATTGACGAATTTCTCTTTCCAAAATGGTATATTGCTATCATTTCGCATCATAACTCGAGAGGTAAATACATCCTTGTACCATCTAAAATTACTTAGAGTGGGACAAGTGAGATTACTAAGCTGATCGTGGATTCTCTCAGTTATATTACTGGGAATGCCAACAAAATGTTTAATTATGGTAAAATTAAAGTATTAACTCCATCTCATGGACCAATACCAACATCTTCATCAAAGATGGGGTCATTGCCATCATCTAACCGACAAAGACATGAATTATTGATAATCTAGTATTTTTAGTGAGATGTTTTTCCCACCAAGATCTGAGAATACCAGGGAATCCACTAGCTAATAACTCAACAATATCTGGCCGAAATCGATTTGTTGAATTTAGTTATATAGCTATTTGCTACCATGTACATGTGATTTAACTTGTTTAAAATCTCTTGTTCACTGAAACCATCAATGTTCCATTCATAAATTTTATTGGATGAAACAGAGAATTGCTTATCTAGATTTCTCTATTCGAACTGTAGATCCGGAGGAGTAGGTCTAGAGTACCAATTCCTGGTTATACTAGTGTTTTTAACTGTTAATTTATTTAACTGATCATTAAAATCTGGGACTGAAGAAGTATCAGAATGATCTGACTTGCTATTGCTTTCATTGTCTATTTGAACTTGATCAATGAGTGCAATGGTGCCACTTGATTCAGGCTCAGTTTTTAATTTTTTAAATAATTTATCAATAGCTCGAGTGAGTTCACCATCTTTGTTAGGTAAACCTAATTTACTTCTATTTTCTGGTAACTTTAATAGAGGTTGTTCAATTTTCGAATCGGGTTTTTTTATAGTAGTTTCCTCGAATTTTTCTTCAATCCTATCTAGCTGTCTTCCTACGGTTGCTAGATACTGATTACTAAAATTTAATTGTTCAATAATTTTTTATCATCTTTATTGCCATCTGATATTTTAAAAGGACTGGCAACAACAGACGTATTTTTAACTGGAAGTAGGACTATTTCTAGCGGGGTATGACTAGAGGAGACCTTTGACTTATCTTCTTTAATCCATTGAGTTTTAGTTATAACATTACATTTACCTTGATATTGATAATACTGAAACCACCGACTTTATTTTGTCCATATCCGCCTTTGGTGCCACCGTCCCAGCTAGATTTGATTTCGCTTATAGGACAAAATCGAGCTATGTGACCATCTTTTCCATAACTAAAACATACCTCGGAAGGCTATGAACAGTTTGGACTTATGTGTCCCGCCTCTCTGCATCTGTAGCATCTAACTGGTGGTCATTCTCCCCCCCTAGAATTTATTGCTGGTGTTGGTGCTGCTACCGACGTCTTCCCATCATCGTTAAATCTTCTCTTCTTGAATTTTCCACTTCTATTATCTTGGCCATGATTACCACCGAAGTGGTTACCATTCTTGGCATGATAATTTCCCCCACGATGGTTATCATTGTTCCGATGGCCGTTGCCACCGGTACGATTATTATCGTGTTGTTGGTCGTTGCCTTTTGGTTGTGTTGACTCATTATGTGACACCCCCAAATCTAGGTACTTCATTCCCACAAGATTTGGTGCTCACTATTCAAACATTCATACTTTCTACCCAAATAAATAATATTTAAACCATAAAATCCTCCTTTAAATAGGGTTACATAATTAAACTCAAAACATCCCAGGTTATCTAACCTTTAAACGTCATTCAAATGCAGAATTAAATTATTACATAACATCACTAAAATAAAGTCTAAGATCATCATAATAAATAAAAGTACAAATCAGCATCACTTGTACAATTTTCCCTTTCCTTTGCTAGTTGAAGGTTCATCTACCTTCTCCACTTTAGCTGCAATGATTTTATAAATATGCAAGAGTGAGCAAAACAATTGTTAATAGTCGGATAGTGACTTCTCAAAAAGTGAGTAACCCGAACGAAGTTAGCACATGTTAGTTAATTATAAATTCTTGGGAAGTTTATACCTTATTAGATACCGGTTCTACCCATTCTTTTATCTCTCTTGTTTGTGCTCAACGTTTAAATTTGACCCCAAAGAGGTTAGACTTTGACTTACTGGTTGAAACTTCATTAGTAGAAACATTCATTACCTCCACTGTTTATAAATCTTGTTTGATTCAAATCGACACTTTCACGTTACCTGTCGATCTTATCCCTTTGAAAATACTTGCATTTGATATGATTTTAGGAATCGATTGGTTAACAACTCATCATGATTTTTGTAAGGTTGTTAGCTTTCATATTCCTAACCAACCTGTTATGCGAATTCAAGCAACCAAACCACTAAAGTTAGTCATTATCATATTAAGCCATAAGTAAAGAGCCCTGATCCTTTCGCTGGTGACTTCCTTGTGTGGAATGCACCGAAGCCAAACTTTCTATAGAGGAAGCCGTGAATAACGGTGGCAAGTTGATAGGTATCAATGTGACATACTATCCAAGTCTTGGGATGAGAGTCGCAATTTTCTTTTCTATCGTTAATAAATTTCCTGACGTATTCCTGAAAACTTACTGGCCTACCCCCAGAGCGTGAAATTGAATTTTGAATTGACCCCAGTACAAAACCCATTTCTTCAACCCTTAAATATTTCTTCAACCAAAACGAATGTATAATGTGCCAAAGACATTGGCTCGAGCTGTTGAAGATTACGACCATACCATTCAATATTATCGTGGAAAAAGCGAACATGGTAGCTGATACATTGAGTAGAAGATCGTCTGCGTTTATGAGTGCGATGTTTTTAACATAAAAAATCATTTCGTATAACTTACAAATGATGAAGATAGAGTTAATGACTCTAAGGACCCACGTGGTGATATCAAATATACGAGTAAAATCGACTTTAATCAATAAAGTTAAAAGCCGTTCAAGCTACAGACCCGGAGCTGATGAATACGAAGAAGAAGGTTCAAGAAGGCGTTATTCTAGAGGAAAGACTCGATGAAGAGAGGAAATCTCAACCCTTGATTTTATTAGTCTATTTGAAATCCTCGATGGAGTAGGAACTGTCACCTATAGACTCGGTTTACAGCCAAGTATGTTGCGTGTTCATAACGTTTTTCACGTATCGATGTTACATAAATATGTGGACGACCCGAACCACATTATTGAATTAGAACTAGATGAGATAGCCGAAGATTTAATGTATGAGGAGATACGTGTTAAAATTTTGGATAAGAAGGATCATATTCTACACTCAAAGGTTATACCTCAAGAGTTAGAATCTAACGAGGTATCCTCACCTCTTCGGCATACCAGGTACGTACGTTAATTTCGAGGGCGAAATTTCATAAGGAGTGGAGATTGTAAGACCCCGAATTTTGTGAAATGAAAGTATTCAATTTTTTTATAATTATTATTTTATTTCGTAAATGATAAAATTGGTAAAAGGTTAAAGTTAAGGGTGATATATGAAAATTTTGCAAAGTAAGCAAGTTGATATAAAATATTCGTTGTGTCGGGGAATATTCGATTAGTCGGGGAATATTTATTTTAACAGGGAATATTCGTACGACGGCATAATCATTGGTGGACCCCACAACGAAAGTATTGTCGTAGTTAGAAAATGACAGAATTTTCTTTTTATAAAAATAACGACGAAAGTGTTACCGTTAAAACTGTTGAACTACCCGGTAGTAAAAGTATAAAGATGTCTGGCGTGGTTACATAGTAGCACTACGGTATTGATTCTTGATGCTTACGTAAGAAGTCACTCAGTTATACTCAATTATTGCTACAGTAACTGCTGCATCATATCTCTCATATTATTGATTTAATTATTGTCATAGTATCAATATGTTATATTATTAAATCAATAATTGAGACGAAAAAGTTATTCATATTATTATTTGCAATATTGACAATGTCTAGAAGTTCTGTCAAGGAGAGGTTTGGACACCTAATTGCACGCCAATAAAGAAAAATCCTTATCGGAAAGCCCCCTCTTTCCTGGGAACGACCTAGTTGTTAAATATTGTGAGTTATAATATTAATGATGAATAAGTTCATGTTGATTAAAGATGAAGTTGATAGTTTCATTGTGTTGGGATTATTAGTGTTAGTGGAAATCGACATTTATTTCGATAATAATTGATTTCTGGAGGTTATATTGACCAATCGGGTAATTAATCGGATAAATAAGCAATTAATTGCTATTAATTCACATGTTTATAACTATTTGTTCACATGTGTGTACTATTGATTCACATGTATGTACTATTAGGGGAGGTGGTGCAAGATTGATAATACTTGCATGACTAAATTATTTTTTCACATGTATAGAACTATTGAGTCACATGATTGTACTATTGATTCACATGATGTACTATTAGGGGAGGTTGTGCAAGTTTGATAATACTTGCAGGACTAAATTAAAAATGAAGGAAAAGATGAAGGTATTATACTGTAATATTTCGAGCCCCAAAACATGCAATTATCGAAACTATATTTTTCTATAAATAGAAGCTCATTTTTCCTTCATGCTCACCAATTCACTAAGACTCACAAGAGCAATTATAGAGAGAGAAGCTATATAGAGAGAAGCTATAGAGAGATAGAAGAAGAGTAGTCTGCTACTTCACTACTCCAGTATCCAGTCTTCTTCTAGGGTAAGGGGTATTATTTATTTCATATTTTGAAGAGATGTTATTTTTTGTATTCGTATGAATATTATATTCGCTCAATATTCGTACGAAAATATCATCTTCGTTCAATATTTGTAGGAATATTATTTTCTTTCAACAGTCGTAAGGGGTATTATTTATTTCATATTCTGAACAGATATTATTATTCGTATTCATATGAATATTATTTTCATTCAACAGTCGTAAGGGGTATTATTTATTTCATATTCTGAAGAGATATTATTTTTCGTATTCATATGAATATTATTTTCGTTCAACAATCGTAAGGGGTATTATTTATTTCATATTCAGAAGAGATATTATTTTTCGTATTCGTATGGATATTATCTTGGTTCAATATTCGTATGAAATAATATTTTCTTTCACACTCTATAGTATGTAAGTAATATTATTTTGTTTTGTATTCCTACTTCTACACCCATTTTGTTGAAGTATTGCTTCTATACTCCGTGAAATTAGTAGAATATCATTTATATTTGCGCTTCATCCAGTATCTTTTCATAGAAATATTATTATGAGCTTTCTTGATAATTATTGATCTTTTTATGCCGGAATACTATTCACGAGTTACTATTCATGAGTTACTATTTACGGGTTACTATTCACCCGGTTACTATTCACTCAAATATTATTCACTCGGGTATTTGGGGCACTTTTCGTGTCGAGTACTATTCGCGAATTACTATTCATGGGTTACTGTTCACCCAATTACTATTCACTCAAATATTATTCATTCGGGTATATTGGGGCACTTTTCAGGCTGGGGTACTATTCCTGAAGTACTATTCACAAGGTACTATTCACGGGGTACTATTCACCCGAAAGATATATTTCTTTTCTGTCCAAATTAATTTTTGATACATGAATATTATTCTTGAATTTTACTCCACAAAGCAGTATCATGTTGACAATTTGAATATTTTTAAACTCTGGATAAATTTAAAGTCTTTAATATTTATCCTTGATTTTGTTTGATTAATGCTTATATCATTGTCATCATCCTCATGCTTATATTGTGATGAAAGTCATCTTTGGCTTACGTGCATAGATGAACTGTTGATTGGTATGATTATGCCTGTGGATCATTCAATTATAATCATGACCTGTAATGTTAACAAATGATGTGGTAAAAGTCCTCATTGGTCCGTAGTGCATTGATGGACAGTTGTTGGTATGATTATGACCAGGGATTATTTGGTATAATCATGACCATTGATGATTGCATGAATATCCTTGGCCCGTAGTGCAGGGATGATTCGATGATGTGGTTTATTTATTAAGCTGAGTCTCAGCGATAAAGTTGATGAAAAACTTTTTAAATCATAGAAGATAGTAGATATCATGCTCTACTTGACTCTTCTAATGGATTGCTTGTTCCGCTGCAGTTGTTGATCAAAAACTTGTTGTCTATTATATTCTATCAGTTGTTATACTGTTGAAGGCTAAGGATAATTTATTCTGCATTATCTTAGTCATAATATTTCTTACTGGGCTAGTTGAGCTCACCTTTTTCTTTCATTGTTCTCTTCAGGAAATGAGAATATAGTTGGGACGAGTCGGGGAACGGAGTGATGGTCCAGGATAAGTGGCTTTAGCAGTCCTCACTACTTAGTGTGATAATAAATGTAATGAGAATTGAATTTGAGTTTGAATATTGTCTAGAAGACAATATTCGTAAAAACTTCAGCTATGTTTTGTCATATTTTTACACGACAGTGGTATAATTAAGTTTTTATTTGTATTCTGTATCATGTATCTGGCGACTCAAGATGGGTGATGTATACTTGTTTTGGGGGCGTCACACGCTTTGGGAAAAAGGAAAATTTAAGTCCAAGGTTTATAGGACCTTTCGAGATATTAAAAAAAGGTAAGAGATGTAGCTTACATGATAGCATTACCTCCAGACTTAGAACGAATACACAATGTGTTTCATGTATTTGTGTTACGTCCTTATAAGCCAGATTATAAGCACGTAATAGAATATGAGCCTATTCATATTGAGAAAGACTTGACGTATGAAGAAATGCCTATTCAAATCATTGATAGAAAAGAGAAAGTTCTGAGGAATAAAGTTATACCTTCGGTAAAGGTATTATAGAAAACCATGATGTCGAAGAAGCAACATGGGAACTTGAAGAAAAGATGAAGAAGAAATATCCTCAATTATTTGTTTAATTTATAGCGAGATTCAGGGGATAGAATCCTTATAAGGGGGGAAGAATGTAACGACCAAGAAAATCGCATTAATTGTAAAATAATTTATTTGATTAAATAATGAATAAAATTATAATATATGTTATTATAATGAGTAAACAAGATGAAAGTTGTTCTATAACCTAAAAGTATCGTAGTATTCTAGCTACGTGAAGGAATTATAGTGTTTGAATTTCCAAGACGAAAATAAAACCTTTCTGAGAAATTCTACAAAAAACACTATTCATCCATTTCTGCTCGGGAATTATTTTTGAACTTACGGGAAATACGTAATGATAGAATAATAAGGAAGGATGGATTATGTAATAATAATTCAGTTATGACAAACGCAATTTTTTGCCTGTGTACTAAGTTCGAGAATGTTAAGGAAAGTAAAGATTGAATAAATGATGATCGTATAATACGTAAGTATTATATGAAGCAAGGAATACGAGTATGATACGAAGTATTATACAAGTATATACGGAAGATAGCATATTGTATATGATGAATGATTATTCGAATTAGTATACAAGAAGAAACAAAGATTATACGTTATAAGCTTTAAACCAATAGAAATGGACTTGTAGAATTTGTTTAGGAATTGGGCAAGCCCAAGTGCAAACTTGTTAAGGCCCAAAGATATGAAATGCAAGCCCAACGTTAGGCCCAAAGTAATTAAAACCTAAGCCGAACCAAGAATCGGACCTGTGGATCGAACCGATGGGGCACCGGGAGAGAAAACCAATGGGGCAACCCATGTGGGCCCAATAGGTGAGTCATGGCTGGCCACTTGGTGGCCAAGCAAATGATAAGTGTTGTGGTGAGCAAGAAAAGAATAGTAAGGAGGTGGAATAGTAAGGAGGTGGGGTATTTGACCTTAATGCCCTAACCTTGGAAAATCTATAAATAGAAGGTTTGTTAGTCATTTTGTTGCTTGTTCATTTTCCACTAATAACTTAGAACAATTATATTGAGAGAAGTGAGAGCTAGTCTTGGATAATCCAAGAGAAAGAAGAAGAAAGAAAGTTTGAACATCAAAGGTAATGAATCTCTAGACCATTAATCCTCACATCTCTTCATTATTAGTTTGATAGAGAAGTGGATATTAGTGGAACATGTATCATAAGGAGTATAAGGATGGTTATTAATGGATTTAAACCTTAATAAACCATGTTACAAGAAAATCATAATCATAGTAGTTATGAATTAATAAAGAACATTGAATTAAGAACTGTCATTTGTTGTTGATGGACAAGTTTAAAACCATCGTGTATAGGATAAGATGAAATATGTTTGGTTAGGATGATAGAATGATGGAATGAATCAATTTTAAACTGTGTAAAAATCTCAACTAACAAAGTTATAGCAAATTTACGAGATTAGACGATAATCGTCGAAATCGTGAAATTCTCAGAATGGAAGTCAAAAGTCACCGTTGAACTCGAAAATGTTAGTTTTCGATTGAGTATAGTATAAATTTTCATTTTTAAGTTGAGGACTCAAAAATGGTCAAATTTTGACTTAGAACGAAGAAACGAGCTATGAACGTTCACGAACGTTTATCGAATTCGTAATACAGAACATAATCGGTTAATTTCGTGTTAACGAATTCGAAAAATGTAAGATTTTCTAATGAAATCATAATACATGTGATATGTGAGCTAACGGCTTTTGAACAAGCCAATTCAGACTTATAATGAATAAGTTATGAGCCTGGAAAGAATTATAGTAGAATAACTGAGAAATTTATCTGAGGCTCGGTGTTTGGCGTTGTGGTGCCTTGACGAGGTGTAAGTCAGCCACAAATACAAACCCAAACCCTGAGACACTATGAAGTGGTGCCGTAGCATGGCATATAGTAAGAAAAGTGGCACCGCAGCGCCGAGGCTAGGGCATGGACACTATCAAGGCACGCCACAGCGCGAGATCTATATAAGAAGCTGGTGCCGCAGTGCCAGCACTAGAAAAAAGGCAGTAATAAATAGAAATGAATGTAATGCATGTAAAAGTTGATTGAAGGTGAGTTATAACCTTAATAAACTTAAAGTAATATCCTTAATGATGTTAATAACCTTAAGAATTATAACTAAATGTTGACGAAATATTACTTGAACGTAAATACAAAGTAATACGATAAACTATAACGAACGTTAACCAATCTAATGAAGGATTAGATTGAGAAGAAGGGTAAGATACATTAGTGACCTTACATGATTGTGTATGACCTAATGTGGTATGTTATGTACCTATGTATTGTATAACTATAGAAGACGCTGAAGGTAAGAATTCTAAAACCTTGTTTATGTTCTTTCTGGACAAGTTTTGTGATTCATGTATATTACGCATGGATTGATGTATAATGAATTCGAAGACAATTCCTTCAGTTAGACTTAATGTGTTTTGTAGATTTCCTTATAATCTATCAAAATGTTATAGATGTTGTTATCTTTTGCCAACTGTTTTGATATGGATTTCAAAGAAAAACTGAGTATGAATAAACAAATGTTTTGTCATCAAACGACAGGCACGTGAGGTTGCCAAAACTTAAACGTAGATACGTTTAATGATGTAATGTTGTACAACATAGAGTACTATAGGCTGATCACCTAGACGTGCTCGTAAGATATAGCGGACTTACGGACTTGGTGTCGGGTTGTCCTTTTCAAAGAAAGAATGAGATGCTCAAGGTCTTGAACCAAAATTTATGTTTAACAAATGTTGTTCATTGTTAAACTTTTTTAAAGAAAAGAGAAGTGTTATTTTGAATTATCTATAGTACTTCATAACTATTGATTCAGTTATAGAAGATATACGGTTCATATGATTCAAACATGTTGCTTAAATGAAATTATCATACTTGTTGAGCTAGTTATGCTCACTCTTACTTGAACCAAATGAATGCAGCTAAGACCGAACGGACAGAAGGACCTAGTAAGGATAAAGGGAAGGCTAAGCCTGACCAATAAGCTGTCTTTATAATAGTATAGTATGAATGTTATAATTATTCGATATTATGACAAAGAACACATGTAATGGTTACAAAGAACCTGGGAAGGGAAATATTGTTTTGGAATATATAGAAGACATTCACTCTTTTTAAGCATTTCAATTGAATGTATGTGTGAACTATAGCACCGTGTAGCACCATCTGTCGGGTTGAAAGATACCCAGATTTGGGGGCGTCACAGTTTACTTCCGTTGCAATAAGCCTGGACACTAGAAAAGAAACTACGAGAAGTATCTTGTAGAGGCTAACCAGAAGAAGCATAGTGAAGCTTCGGTTACAAATATAGTTTTTGTTCATGATTGAAATAAATTTTTCTTTAAATTAAGATTTTACTTGGGTATTGGATACCAGCTTTGGTTATCATAAATATAGATTTATGAAGGGACCAAGCAGAAGTAGAAAGCTAAACAAAAATAAGTAATCCTATGTGTGGGAAATGAAGCAAAGGTTGCTACATTAGCCATAGAAACTTATAGTTTAGCAATGCCTACGGGCAAATCTATTAAGTTAATAAGTTGTTATTGTATTCCAGTTCTTGTTAGAAACATTATTTCCATTTTGTTGTTGGACAATGAAATCTTTGGTATTATATTTAAGAACAATTGTTATTCTATTTGTAATAATAATATTTTTATAGAACTGAAATATTACTTAATGGATTTTGTGTACTTGACTTACGTAAAAAAAATATTTTATAAATTAAACAAACTAGTATAAGAAAAAGGAGATGATCATTCAAAAAGTTGAATGTGTGTATTTGCTGAAATATAATTGTGAATTATTTGAAAGGTTCAAAGAATTAAGAAGTGAAACTAATTTGAAAAGTATTAAGATTCTTTAATTAGATCAAGGAATAAATACTCATGTAATAACTTTCTAGATCATCTTAAATGGTTTTCTCACAATGGATGCCTCCTGATACACAATAATTGATTGATGTATCTAAAAGGAAAAATCGTACCTTATTGGACATGGTGCGGTCCATAATGATTTTACCAACATTCCAGTATCCTTCTGGGGTAATGTCCTAGAAATGGCTGCATATCTATAAAAGGTAACCTCAAAATTCGGCCTCGAGACTCCATAAAAGTTATGAACAAGGAGGATTCCTAATATTAAGTATATTAAGATAAGTGGTTGTCCAACTTATGTGAAAAGGTTTCAAAGGATAAGCTTGGGACAAAATTTGATAAGTATAGATTTGTGGGACATCCTAAAGAAAATTTAGAGTATATGTTCTATAATCCTACTTAGCAAAAAGTGTTTGTTGTGAAACACGTTGCCTTCTAAGATAAATGTGTTTATCATTAAAGGGGCTAGTGAGAGGATAATAGATCTTGAAGAGTTCAAGAACCACAAAACACTATAAGTCAAATAAGAGGAACCTGTAGATAAACCTATTGTACCACAACTGAATCATAAATCTGGAATAGTACCGAACATACCTAGGAGGTATGGATTCATTATAGATGATGATGATGAGGTACGCATACTAAAGATGATGATCCAGTTACATATGATGAGGTAAAAGTTGTAGACACTCAGAGAAATGGATCGAAGCAAGCTTCTCAAAAATGGAACATTCATTTTGATGAAATAGTTAAAAGATTTTGATTTTATCAAAAACAAGAATGAACCTAGTGTGTACACAAAAGGGTCAGTGGGAGCGTCGTGACATTTCTAGTATTATATGTTGATATATTACGGATAAGGAATGACATACTAATGCTACAATTAGTAAAGATAAAGTTGTCTAAACATTCCTCCATGAATGATTTGGGAAGAATACCTTAATTGGGGATACAAATCTATATAGATAGATTCAAGAGGATGCTCGACTTAACCCAAGGAACGTATATTAATTTGATGCTAAAGTCGTTTAGCATGGCAAACTCCATGGGATGTGTTAGGAATAAGCATGTGATGATATTCCTACTTATATATGATTTGATTATGATATAAATGAATGAATATGAAAGTATGCTTGCATTAAGAAAAGCTGTAAAGTCCTTTGATAGATAATACGAACATATGTACAAGGACTTAGAATGAATTGATCAAATATGTTAGGTTTATCCTACATAAGCAAAACAGCTTTGTAAAGTCCTTAAAAAAAAATAATGTATGAGGACTATAAATATAAAAAGATCAAGCTTGTTAGGTTGATCTTTTAATGTAATAGATAGGCTTGTTTGATTCGCCAACGACATTTGATAATCTTCGAAGAGGAAAACTTCGAAGTTGAGATAATCTTCCAAGAGTCTCGAGTTAAAACTGCGAGATATCATCGTGAGTGTAGATTGACATCCTCGTGCAGTCTACTTGATGTCGTGTTCTTAACTCGTAGATCTCGACGAGTTTAGTAGAAGCATCTTACTTAGGAGCCAAGTCGAGGATCGCTATCTACGTGTCGTGCGAATACGACATCCTCGAGAATCATAGACTACTTTTCGAGTGGATGTCGTCTCGATTCTATCGAGGCGTGAGATCGTGATCGAGTAAGATCTACGATCCTTCTTATTTCATCTCTCTCTTGATATCTTCATCACGAATTCTCAAGATCTACTATCTTCGAGGATCGGTGGACTCTCGACTCGAGTGTAGTCTACGATTCTTGACTTACGACATCGATTCCTCATCTCTTTGATTCTTAACTTGGTAGCTTCCTCTTGATCTAATATCTCCAACATGACATCCTCGTAAACTATGGCTTCGAGGATATTCTTCTCATACCTCGATCCTTCCTCATCTCTCTCGATCTACGAACTCCAAGATCTACTATCTTACAGACTACGATTTTCTTGATTCTATTTTCACAAGCTTATCTATTACATTATAAGATCAACCTAACAAGCTTATCTATTACATTATATCTTCTTTCTATATTTATAGTCCTTGTACATTATTTCTTTTTAAGGACTTTACAAAGTTGTTTTGCTTATGTAGGATCAACCTAACATATTTGATCAATTCATTCTAAGTCCTTGTATTTATGTTCCTATTATCTATCAGAGGACTTTACAACTTTTCTTAATGCAATCATACTTGCATATTCATTCATTTATATCATAATCAAATCATACATAAGTAGGAATATCATTCACATGCTTATTCCTAACAATCTCCCCCTATTTGATTATGACAAAAATAATAAGTGTATATTAAAGATATGAACGATTCTTATATACAGTGAGCAACTGTATTTCTAAAAATAGATAATCATGAATTTCATATGATAATGATATGGGACTACATAAATTATGACACTTTACATTCTGGATCCAGAACATACCTAACTAGTTAGAGATGTACCTCTTTGGCTCCATGTGAGTTTCTAGTATGTCTGTTAATTAGTTATTCATCTGTTTGATTTCTTTGTTCCTGCTCCCCCTGACTCATGGTCTTCTTCTTTTTCTGGCTCCCCCTCAAACTCTACATTCATTGGATCATCATCCTTTGGTTCCCCCTCAGATAATGATCCTGTTTATGCTGCTGTTATCTTCTTCTTAGCCTTCTTATCTTCTTTGCTTATGCTCTCCTTGCTCTTCCTTGAATGCCTCTTTTTATGCCTCTTTTTCTCCCCCTTTTTGTCATTAATCACTTGAGAGAGTTGTTCCATGTTGGACATAAGCTGCTCCATCAGATAAGAGGAGCTACCAACTTCAATCTTGAGTTCTTGGTGGCTCAGTTCAAGTTGCATGGAGAAAGACTGATTCAGGTTGTCAATCTTATTAGAGAGGACTTGAATTTTCTCTTCATTGGCCTTATGTGCTCATAGAGCTTCTGCCTTCTGATCATGTATAGCTTTCAGATAAATTTGATCTCTCTCTTTGATTCTGAGAGATAGGATAGCTATAGTGGCTTGAAGTCTGTCTTGAGCTAAATTATCTCCTGCTGCTTTCAACATCTTTGACTCTTCATTGATTTGAGATATCTTCTAAACCAGCTCATCAGAATTCTTTAATAGCTCCTTCTCCATGGAAATTTGGTCATCGAATTGGGCATCCTCTTGTTAAACACTAGATTGGACTCTACGATTATCATCTTTGGACAGATTTTCAAAAGCATTGAGAATCTGAATAATCGTTGAGTACAAATCGTTATTGGAGGATGAAGGAGTGTCAAGTAACAGTGTTTGGGCTGAGGGAGGCTTCTCATTTTGGACTTGATCAACATCATTGGTAGAGTAAACATACTCTATGATCATCTCCTTGGCCATAATCCTTTTTCCATCAGAACCCACTCTACAATTATAAGGAATGTAGTGGTTGCCAGCATGTCGGTAGACTTTGTAGTGAGGCTGGTCTTTGATCATTATGGTTGCAAACTTCTTTACTCTTAGGAAGTTCTATGACACCAGCTCCAGATTTGGAAACTAAGAGTAGCACCAGCTGAAGTAGCTCTCATCTTTATTAGTATGTGCTTTTAACCAAGGCATCCACGGAAAGAACCACCTCATCAGAAGATCTTCAAAATTATACAGTATTATTGTGCAATCTAACTCCATATTTTTCCAATTGTTAAGAACCTCGTTTGTAGTTATTCTTACAACTCGAAGTTGTTCATTTCCATGACTTATCCATCTTGCTGCTGGTTCAGCTGGTGGTTCATCAAAAACTTCCACCACTATTTTTCTGCTAATTCTTGCTGGAGAGATAACAGGATAGTCTGTTGGTTCCTCTGATTCCTAATTTGCAGAGCTCGAATCTTTATCCATTTCTTCACTTTCTAAGCTTGAATCATGCTGACTTCTTTCAGCAGATTCATCAGTGAGTTCTTTTTGCTGATTTTTATCACTAGTACCTTCTTCAGTATCTTCTTCATTAGACTCAGATTCATCATCACTGACTTCAATGATTGTGGTAGGGTGTTCACCTTGATTCCTTGCGATCGATTTAGCCAGCATTGTTTCTTTCTTCTCCTTGGAGGTTCAGCTATAGGAGGGTCAGACTGTTCTTCTTCTTCTTCTTCTGAAGCTTCTGCATCATTAGACAAATTTCCTTGATGTTCATCATTGGCAGGAGCAGGTCCTTTTTCTTCAAACTCAACATCTTTTGAACCATCATGTGGGTTTGTAGGAGTAGTTGCAGTAGAAGATGCAGTTTTGTCATCTTGCAGCCTTTCTTCATCTTCAGAGTGGATGATCTGAGAGTTAGTCGTAGGACTTATACATTCTTCTTCGTTATCAGAGTCTGCATTTTCTTTCATTGATCTAGCTTCATCTTCATTGCTGGATTTGTTCTTTGGGGACCCAGTTTTGAGTTTATCAGTTCCCTTCTCTTCTTCTAACTCTACGTTCTCTTCTTTGTCAGATGGACTTTCTTGGGAAGCTAGGGCTTGCTTGTTTACCACTTTAGCTTTCTTTTTGGATAGCCCTTGAAGTAATCTGTTACTTCTCCTCTTTTTGGTCTCTGCAGCTGAGACCTTTTCATCTTCATCCTTGTCTTTTGTGGAGAGGCTTATTGGTAAGGACTCTATTTTGTTCACACCCTTGGATTTCTTCCTTGTTGGTGTGGTTGCTATTGGTACAGATTCACCAGATTCAGAGCTTTCCACCTCTTTTGCCTTCCTCTTCTTCGCAGAGTTCTTTCTGTTACTCTTAGTTGTTGTTAATCTCCTATTTTCTTTTGGGTTTTTCTTCCAGTTCACAAACAGTTGTGGAGACATTACTTTGTGAACATTCAGAGGCTCTCCTTCATCATCCTTGATCTTGCCTCCCAGTTTCTTCTTTATCACAATGCTCAATAGTCTTCCATGGAACACTTTTGTGAGGGGTTTGTCTGTAGACTTCTTCGTCTCAACCTTTTCCACCTATTTGGAGATTTGATCGAACAAGATAGCTCCAAAGTTTATTTGCTTCTTCACAACTATTACAGACATAATCTTCAGTTGTTGATCAAGCACAGTGTCATGTGCAGTGTTCTTGCATAGTATATATTTTCCCACTATCTCAGCAAGGAACTCGAATTCTTCTGGAAACTCCTTTCTCTTCATGTCCTTCAGACAAGGGTTTCTTTGGTACCCCATAATTTTCTTCACTGCTCAAAGGTCAATCTCAACAAGGCTTTTTCACCCTCGTCGAAAGCTGGCATTGATTGATATCAGATGATTTCAGCTTTTGAGACTGACCTTTGACCTTGGTAGAAAGCGTTCCAGAATTTATGGATGCATTTGAGTAAAACTCCTTAACCAGTTTAGTATATACTCGAGTGCTTGCCTCAAGACATTCTGAGAATCTAGCTTTCTTTATAAGTTCAAGAATGTCTCTTAACTTCTTTTTGGATTTCTCAAACAACTTGGTTCCTAGCTGAATGCCAGTGATTACTTGGCAATCTGCCATTTGAAGAGTTCAAAGAATATGGGTATTTAATTTAGAGAGTCTTTTGAGAGATCGATGAATGTGATTTGGGCAATGCTATGAAGGGTTAACGGATTCTGGCTTAGAAAATGATTCTAGGGTTTGAAGCTAGGAGGGAGAGAGGTTTGATAATTTTTTATAACTGTTTAAAGATTTTGAATTTGTCTTTATGGCAGTCCCTTCTGACTCTGCATATGCTGTGATGTGTCAACTGGCCATTGGATGCACGATGCCCAGTAATGAGTTGTAACTCCCCATAACCTTTTCGGTTTTATATTCCTTTTTAAGAGAATAAGCATTACTGACATGGATTGACCGTTAACCTTTTTGGTTCGTAGAGTATCCTGGTGAGGTAGCCATGGACTCTACATTTTCCTTTGTTGACTCAACGATATTCTTCCGAGAGATGCTGTAGTGGATGGTTTTGGCACTAATCCTCATCTTGAAACTGCATAGCTTGATCATTGATGTACCCCAAGCCAGTTTGGGCACTTAAGTTCTGAGGTGCGTTTGCATAATGTCTTTCCAAACTATGTTTGTATTTATCTCCACACAATCTGAGTAGTTGAGCAAGTATCCAATTCTTCCAAGCTCCTTATGAGCTAGGGTATCCTCTGGTAAGACTGCGATCATCGAGTCTGCTTTTACGATCGCTGAGGTTACTCCACGATCGTTGAGTTCTCTTCAATCTTTACTCTATGATCACTGACTGTCTTGGTCCTTGAGATGAATTTAACTAAGCATTCCTTCTGGGTTAAGGTAGCTCAGGAAGGGCCAACCTCTTAGAGTGAACTAAGGGTCAGGTTTGTCCCTGAGGCACTTTCCAGATGAAAAACTTTTTAGAAGTGTTTTGCATTGCTATCTCAATTTGACCTTTTCTGCTTGGGCGATCCTCTACCACCTTTAGACATTTGCATTGGTTGTAATCGTGGTTTCCTTCTGCTCTTATACTACAATTACATGTTTGATCGTAGGCTCTCCACGATTTTGAGTTGGGTGGTTGACTGGTTATCGATAGTACGTTTTGAGACGTTCCTACTAACTATGGATCTTCATTTGGTTCGTCAGCCACAAAGTTTTGGGACTCTGTAACCGGTACATTGCTTCATAGTATATCTCTAATGTTTTAAATCTGTTGTTCTTTAGCAGATCACTGCTCCCCCATAGTTGATATTGTCTTCTCAGAGAGACATAAGTTCTTCTTCTTTATGTGTAGCAAAAGGCAATCATGCATATCTCATCCTGGCTAAAGTCATCAAATCTTCTTGTGTCATAAAAATGAGTATCTTCAGGGTTGATCATTCTATAATCCTTTGACAGCACTACGAACGTAGTCTTCCTTAACAGCTTGTACTTAGAGTTCTGCTCCCGTAATGAGTTCCTCATGTTTGATGCTCGATGATCCTCTGAGGTGAGCTTCCTTGAGAATTCTTTTCTTATGACATGCTTTGCATGATTGAGCATATAAGACCCTTTCCATCTTTGGTTAAGTGGCCTACTTCCATATAAGGATCAGCAACCATGTGAGCTTCATTTAGATTAGCTCAGCAGGTTTTCAAGGGTAGACTTTGACATATAGGAATTTTATTAGAATCATTTCTGAACAGACTTAAGCCTTCTATTGGTTGAATCTTTCTTGACTGAATTCCTTTGCTTCAACATTCCTTAGTGTGGCCAGATAGACTAGGTACCTGCAGGTTAGTTAAATTTCTATTTTGGTACCCATGGTTAAATGGGTCCTGCTAGGTCAGTTTTTAAAATCCCTGTTCCTCATATTCTTGAAATTTCATTATCTTGATCACCAACAATCATATTCATGTATGTATCCAATTTAGATATGACATTTTAGGATGACTGATGATGAGTGTGTGTAAGATTAACCAATTTAATAAGACACGCTTTTTCTTTGATGGTTTCATCATTTGCTTGGTTATGTTAACAAAGTTTAAATGTTCACAGAGTGAGAATCAGTTCTAACATTTATTTGTATCTGGTTGATTCATGGAGGTGATCAGTTTCTACGAATCTTCAAGATAATCTTATAAAACTGATCATACTCTATGTGTTATCGAAAACTTAGAACATAGATTTGTACATACATACTAACCCATCAGCAAAGATTTCTCCACTTAAAATTAATTAAACCTTGGTAAGCTTATGACCTATTTCAAACTTCTTTCAAGATGTTATCTTCAACCTAAAACTTGGATGGAGAGAAAGTTTGTTAGCATTTGAGTTTCCAACTTTAGTGTACTTTCTCTCTTCTCCTTTTTCAGTAGAGTATGGCCTCTTGATAGAATGCAGTTATAGTGCATAAGGTGAGGCAATTAAGATGTACACATTTATACTGATGAGGAACCATACCTTTACATTGTCAATTTCTTGACAGTCATTTATCTTGATATACTGAGGTTAGGCATTGATGTGCATACTTTTACTTTTACTTCTAACAGCTTGTTGCTCCAGTTGTCCTTTGATCAACCAGTCATAGTCTTGAAGATGTAGGCTCAGAGAATCTTGACATCTTTAGTTCTTTAACAACCTTGAGTCCTCAAGGTTCACATCCAGATATTGGTTGGCCAAATATAGATTTGAGAGATTCTTCTTTCTTCTTTGAATGAGTACTTCTTAGCACATGTGGCCTTTTCATCTTTTAGTCTGGTGGATGCTTGATTATTTGTTGTTGATGCCTCTTGAGCTCCTATATCTGCTATTTAAACTGCACAATTGATTGTGGACACGGATTGGTCTTGCTGCTATAATATTTAAGAACATGGACCAATCTGAGCAACTTCAGGTGTATATACACATTTACCTGTACACAATATTTATAACTTGTGAGCTCATCTGCGTTTACAAGTGACTTATAACTAAACTAAGTTTAGAATAATGTTTGTGCCTAGGATCAGACTCAAAGCGATTAGCTTTTGAATATAGCATGAGAACCTGCTCTAATACCAATTGTTAGTTCCCGAAGGCATAACAGTTATCTAGAAGGGGGGTTGAATAGATATTTAAAATTCTTCCTTAAATACTTTGTTAGTTTTGTTAATGATTAAAACACAGCGGAATTAAGATTTGTTTGAACTCCCTCTTTGATATGGTGAGTTAATGAGAGTGAGGTAGATATAACATTTGTAGCAGTTATGGCAAGAATGTAATAGACACAGTAGTTTTAAGTGGTTTAGAGCACTTAAAGCTCCTAATCCACTCTTCTACTTCTTGAGTAGGAAATCCACTAAGGATATCTTTTACACTTTCTGAATCTCATAGATTCCTTCTAGACCAGCAGTCTAGGTACTTCTTAGTTCACTTTTGAACTCTTCAAGTCCAGCAGACTTGGTTCTTCACAGTTCACTTAGAACTCTTCAAGTCCTTCTGACTTGGAACTTCTTAATTCACTTGATTGGTAGTTGATGAGTTCTTGATTGGTACTACTCAGTTGCCGTTAAGCTCTTGTTCGAAAGAACTGAGTAGCTGAGCAAGCTTTTTCTTTTTCAGATCGTAGAGTTGAGAGTTGAGTGTTCTTCAGTGTTTTGTTCAATGCTTGCTTACACTTCATCTGTAAAATGTTTTGCATATATGTGATCCTTGAAATGTATCCGTTGAAGATATCCGTTGAAGTATTAAATGCGTTTGACATTTTTAAGCTTTGATGGAGACTTTTCTGTACATCTTCTGATTTGTATTCTGGTCCACTGACATAGTAGACTACCATCTCACCTAACACCTAAAAAGGTGTTTTCCTCTGACCCATGGTACTTTCCTTAGCTTCTTCAATATGTTTCGTTGTTTTATACTAAGGATATATTTTGTGTCATTGGGACTGGTGAGGTCTTCAACGTTATTCCACATTTGTTGGGATTTATCTTTAAACAAATGGGTAAGGCTCGATGCTTCTGACATAGACATATGATGCTCGACGATTCTGATCGTGGTGTCTTGCCACCATGATGCTTGATTCGATACTTAGCAACGAGAGCACTACGATTTCTCTTAAGGACTTGGCACACTACGATCTTTACTTGCTTGTCTTGCAGACTCTACATTTTTGAGAGCACACTACGATCTCTGAGCTGGCTCGGCAAACGTTTGGACCATTCTACGATTTTCGGAAAGGCCGTTCAAGATATACACACTACGATCCTTGATGCTTTATGATTCTTCCTTAGCTTCTGCAATTTCTCGATCAGCTCAATAGACTACGATTCAGTTGAAGCCTATCTATTACATCTCATGGCATAGATCAATCTAACATCTTTGATCTCCTCATAAATACATTCATTTACAGAATGATAAACATTAAAAGCTTAGATCAACTTAATAGATTTGATCTATCACTAAGTCCTTGTACATATATTCCTTGAAGGACTTTACATAAAATCATGGGCATTTACTTTAAACATCAAATCAAAATATGCAGTTTCCCAACAATCTCCCCCTATTTGATGTTCATATAACCCAGGAGATTTGTGCCATGATTATCAATTTCTAGATGCAATTGCTAGAAAGTAAATATGACTTAATATAACTAAAATTTCTAGAGAATAAGCATGAATTTATTGATGTTTGAAGATAGATATTACATTTAAGTTCAATTACATCAATAGGAATTAAATTTCAACTTATCTCTGTTTCTTCGGCCTTTTGCTTTATGGAGGATTGGCATACTCCTCAGCTCTTCTTTTCCTGCCCATTTCATCTCTCATTGCTATATCTTCCAGCTCACTTTGACTTAGTCTTTCATTGTGATCATGCCTATTCATGAATGCAGGATCTCCAATTGGCATTATTAGGCCTATGGTGGTCACTTCTTGTGAGCTGGGGGTAGGCCCTTGACTCCTTAATGGTTGAGCAATGATAATTGGCTGCTGGTTAGATCGTTGAGTTTGATGGCCAGATCGTGGAGTCTGATGGTGAGACTGCCTTGAAGAAGGACTCCTTGATGATTGAGCTAAGAATGTGCCTCTGCCTCTGCCCTTACCGTGATCTCCTTTCCCTTTATTCTCCCCCTTTATGTCAACATCAAGGGTTCGAATGTCTTCAGATAGGCGAGTCATGCCTTGAACAAGCTCGTTGAGCTGACTTTAGGATTGAGCAATGTCTTCATGGTTCTCTTGAATGAGAGCATCAGATCGAGCTTCCCTTTGTTGGAGGATGGCCATAATATTATCGGTCTGCTTCATTTGGCCCATGGAGAATTCTTGAAATTCTTTCAATGCAGTTTGTAGATTTGTGATGCTGTTCATCATAAGGTTGTTCTGAGATTCCTGAGTCCTCTATAAGATCAGAACAACATCCCTATGTCTCTTAGCAGCTTGAAAGTGGATCTGATCCCAATCATTTATGCTCTGAAGCATCTCTTTTATGATTTCCCTAAGTCGCTTTGTGAGCTCAGAACTTAGGGTGCCTGGAAGAGCATTGGCATCATTGATCATATTAGTCAGTCTCATTTGAACGAGTTCAGTGTGATCTTCAAGGCTGTCTTCTATGTCCTTGGTCACTTTCTTGGTTGTTGCTGACAACTAAGTTTTGGTGGTCAGATCTGAAATGAGTTCAATGAGTTGCAGACTGTTTGGAGGAGGGGCCCTTGTGTATTGATCTTGCAGGGTGTAGAGAGCATGATCAACGTTAAAATATTCATTTGAGGGCGAGGAAGGTATATCTGATGGAGGGGCTGGTGTTTGGGCTTTATGAGGAGGTGACTCTACGATTTGAGCGTGTGATTCTTCGATTAAGCTCAACTCAGTAATAGTAGAGATGATAGGAGATTGGATAAAAACAAAGTTGGACAAATTTGGTTCATCGGTTACAAAATGTTGGGATTCTGGAACTGGGAATTGATTAAGTGGATGTAGAATCACTTCCAACCATCTTGGCAGTTCATAGAATAAGTTGAAGAATGATGGTGGATAGTGATTGTGATAACCCGGGATTTCGAATAATCCAAATTTCACAAATAATTTTTTTTTTTTTTATTAAATATTGACATTGACTGTTAATATTGTACTGTATATCTATGATACGAGTATCGAGAAGTAGTCAATTTGTGTATTGACTAAGAAATTAGAGTAGAGTTGTGCTTAACGGAGAATAGAAACCCTAACCCTAATTCCAGATAAGGATTCGATTGAAAAAATAATTTAAATAATTATACTGATGAGTACGTGTTTGTACTGTATAGAATGTTGATCAATGATTGGTCGGGTAGGATACAATATTTATAAACCCTAATAAGGGATTGGAAACTCTAATCTTAAGATTTAAAACCCTAACGAGTAGTTAGGAACCCTAATCGAAAGCCGGGAAACCCTAATTTTTAATTCAGGAATCCTAAACCCTAATTAGGAAACCCTAATCCTAATTAGTAAGCTTTAAAGTGATTAGTATACTTTAATGTGATTAGTTACCTTTAATATAATTAGGGAACACTACTTATATTTTTGAAAATTTTAATTTTCTATTTTAAACATCCTAATTTAGAAAATCCTAGAAGCTAAAGTTGTAAAACTTTAGGGTTAGAGCCTTAGGATTAAACCCTAAGGGTCAAACCCTAAGGGTTAAACCCTAAGGGTTAAACCCTAAGGGTTTGGTAAATTCCTTTTATGCCATTAAAATTTCATGTACAAAGTCCAAAGTACCCCTTTACTTAGATATTTAGTTAGAAGATTTGCAAGATCTAGTGAGTCATCACTTGAGATTATCCCATGTGCTTAAATTCTATATCAAATCTTATCCATATCTTGCCAACTTGCACACTTGGATTCATTACAACTTTGATATAAGAGATCTAGGAGAGAGAAAGTTCACATATTAAGCTCATTAACTATCTAACACCAACCCACTCTTTCTCTCACCTAAACCCACAAAATCACTAAGTGTTTCAGTCACTAACCAAGCCTTTAGATCATCAAGATCAGTGGAGAAGAGCAAGGATCAAGGATTGGAAGGCTAGAAGGTATAAACCCAAATTGATATTTGATCTTTGTTGCTAAGAAAATAATTTTGTTTTAAGTGTTTATATTTATGTTATATGGTGTTTTTAATTGATCTATATTGATCCATCATAGATCCGTAGCATCAAAGTGGGTAAAAATGCAAGTTTTCAAAATCTGTTCTTGAGAAATTTTTGCGGTCTGATAATATATATCAGTGGTCCTAGATCTGTCTATGTTGGTGATAATTGTTGTTTTAATGTTGTTATTAGTAGCTTGTTAGGTTGTCTTTAATATGAAAGTGGTAGTATAGCCATTAGATGTCTGGATTCGAAGTTATTTAAGGTCAAAACCCATTGACCGACGTTGACCGCATGAAAATCTGGGCAGCCCAGAATTTAAAAAGCAGCGTCTGACAATTTTTTTACAGCTCGGATCTGTCAGGATTTAAGTTGTTTGATGTTGTTTTTGTAAACCAATATATAGCCTGACATATGTATTTTATGATTATGGCTTTAGATCATGTTAATAATGAACAGGATGAGTGTAACAGTTGGTCAAAGTAGGCCATTCGGCCATGACTGCACTTTTCTGGAATTTCCAGAAAGTTTATGAACATTGTTTCTGACTTAGTTTGACCGCTAAATAAATAGTGATTAATTTGTTGTTGGTCAGCTTTGTTGCTTTAATATTGTTCCTTGACGTATGGACAATAAGTTTGAACATTTAGATCACATAAAACATGTTTGGAACTTGGATTAAATCGGCCTTGAAAGTGACTGGTCGAACTATCTGGGTTTCTGGAAACCCAGAAATGTTCTGACAACGAGTTCGATTGCACAGATCTCCTCGTATGTTTGTTGTTTGATCAAAGTATTTATTGTATGTTGTAGTGCTACATGAGTACTACACGACTGAGGTTTAAGTTAACCCAGAATCCTATTAATCAAAGAATTATTCACGGTCAAACAGGGGACCTTGAACACTGACTTTGTCAGTGTTCTTGAGCCAAGAACACCTAAGACAACAGTCAAGTGTCACTAAAGGTCTTTAGCGACGGTTTTATTATTTTCTAATTTCTGATATTTCCGAAATATGATTAAAAGTAGAAATAAATTCTAAAAATTACCAAAAATGGTTTTAAAAATTATTTTAAATTATGAAAAATAATTTCTGACTATTTGGAATATTTTTCTTTAATATTTATAATTATTTAAATATTAAAGGTATTTAATTTATTTAATTAGTGTATTAAAAAAATTAGAGGAAAATGATTTAATATTATTAAAAATCATTTTAAATAAGAATAATGTGTTAGAAAATATTTTGAATTATAAATATAATTTTTAATATTTTTAGAGAATTTTTATTAATAATTTAATATTAATGATATTAGATTTATTTAATTATTATATTAAATAAATGAATTAAAAATGATTTTATTGATTTAAAAATGAGAAAATGATTTTAAAATATTTTAAGTTATATTTAATGACTTTTAATATTTTGATGATAATTTTATTAATATTTGATTATTAATGGTAATGATTTTAATTACTTTAAAAATCATTTAAGTAGAATATTGATGATTTAAAAATATTTTAAGTTATTAAAATAACTTTAATATTTTGACAAGTATGTTATTAATATTTTTATATTATTAAATATTAATAATGATGAGATTATTTGATAATTAAATCATTTAAAATGATTCGATGTTTGAAAAATTATTATAAATTATAATAATTGCTTATAAATTATTAAAAGCTTCCTAAAAATATTATAAATGATATTTGACTTATCTAAAATAATATTGAAGCTTAGAGACCAAGTTTAATTGACAATAATTGTGTTAATTGTTTGATAGGGTGATCGAACTTGAGAATGGACCAAATCCAACTGCAATCGAAATAGTTAGACTTGATAAGTGTTTATCTAGGTTATAAACACCGATGTGGCTATGTGGTAATGTGCCTAAGAGAAGTTTGATTTGTGAATTACGAAGTTATGTGTTATAAAATGATTGTGTTAATTGTTAGGCCGATATTATCGGGTTATAGGTCTTTCAAAGCGATAAGTTTATCAGTAGTCATTGTAATCAGCGGAAGAGGCAAGTTTCTAACTCAACCTTGAGTTATATTCATTCAATTATTATAGTGGTTAATTATTGTTAATTACACCACGTCCAGGGAATTTATTGTTGATTTTTCGCAGTTAGTGCATGTTTAATAATTCAAAATGAATTACTGATTCGGAATATATACATTCGTAGAATAACTATTGTTGGATATACATATCCATAGAAGCTAGAATTGACTGTACAAATAATTCATGTTTATTGTCGAATTATGTTGAGAAATGTCTTAGCCAATTATTCTGGTTAGACGAACATTTGTTAGAACTTGATAGGTTCGAGAAGAGAATTAAATTATTATTGACAGATCGATGCCAATTATTTTGGCTAGATCGAGAAGTAAATAGAATTTGAAATCACAGTATTTTGTTATAAAATCAAAATCTTGATTCTAAGACTGAGAAGAACAACCTTTTACATAAAGGGAATATTTTATCTATTTAGTATATCTACTTTCATGGCGTGATTAAGTATTATGCATAATATAGGGTATACTAAAGCTAATCACTTATATACTTGCAGAGGGCTATGATTTAATCTTTATGGTTATCTGATACACCTGGGTATATCAAAGTTTAACTTTGATAGTTACTCGAGAAGAGAAGTTCAAGATCCAATAGTTCGGCCAAAGATAAATCCGGAAAACATTCTACTTTGCTATTTCTTAGAATTAATTCTTGATTATTCATTTGAATATCGTAGAAAACCTCGACAATACATTATGCGCTTTCATTATCGAATTATTATCAAGTAGAATGTGAGAAGGTTTGATATTGATTTCTATATCTTTATTGTATCTCTTACCTTGCTGAGCAAACTCGTTACTCAACCTTGCTATAAATAAAACTTTTCAGCTAGGGACGAAGTTGCAGAAGGTGTTACGAAGAAGAACAAAGGAAAAGGAATGGTTATAAATTAATTATGATGAACAATATTATTATTATGTTGTATTGTATTGTAAACCCTTTTTGTATATCTAAAGGGGTATGTCTGTCATGTTAAGGTTAGCAGACCTGGGACTTATGTATTAACAATCTATGTTAATGAGTTATGTATTCCTATTTATATTAAAATTGGTATTTAGATGGTATTATATTGTGGATCGTGAACACCAAATTCGGGGGTCAGGTAACCTGGATTTGGGGGTGTCACAGTGATTACTTCTGAAAGAGATTGGGATAGATTGTACCTCATGCCCATTCTGTGAAGAAGGGCCATTTGTGATCAGCTTTCTGGCAAAGTTAAGATTGCCTGGAAATCCATGAGCTAGCACTGAGATTGTTGGATATGCTTTGAAGCTCCAGAACATGTGATCCAAAGAGTTGAGAATTTGAGCTCTATGGAAAGGCATCATGGGTAGATAGGAGAACAACTGATTGTAGTTGGCTCTCCTATACCCGTCACAGCCCACAGCTATAATTTCTATCTCATCATCTTCTTCTTCTTCACTGTCTTCTTTTGAGGACTCCACTACATTAATTACCTCTTTTTAACTTTCTTATTCTGGGGCGCTCTCATTCTCTTCAGGAGCAACTTCTTCTGACATAGGGATATCTTGAGGCTCCCCCTCAATATGATAATCCATTTGCATTTCGAATGGCTCCCCCTCAGCTGGAGCACTCTCTAGAGTGAGAATTTCAGGTAGCTCCCCCTCAGCTGGAGCTATATCATCTTGTCTTGCTTCGGATAGCCCCTTCTCAGTGACTACCTTTTTGTCTTCTTCTTTAAGTACTTCTTTATTGACAAGAATGTACTTTTTGACCAATTTCCTTCTTGGTTTCCTGGGCTGAGCCACAACCTTAGGACTTTCTCCAGCTTCAGCTCTTATTGGTCAATCAGATTGAGAATCTATTGCAGCAACTTCTTTGGGAGAGTTGTCCTGTCTGGTCTCTACGATCGGTAAAGACTCTACGATCGAAGAGACAGAGGGTGTCTTGGATTTGTGACTGTGTTTACTCTTCTTCAGCAGCTGAGAGATGGTAGCTCTGCCTTCATCTGCCTCAGCCTGCTGTTCTTTCCTTCTCAAGATCCTCAAAGTTTCAATGTCAGAACATTCTTGAGGTGCATCAGTGGTTGACCCCTGGGGTTCCTCTGTCATTTGAGCCTTCAGCTTTCTCTTGCCCTTATTTTTTCTGACTAAAGCAATGGGTTCTTCTTTGTTGATTTCTTCCTCTTCTTCTTCAGTTTCCTTGACAACAGACATGTTTCCTAGAATCCCTAATTCCTTTGCATCACCAGTCCTTCCACTGGACTTAGACATCATTCTTACATTCTCTATTGGATTCCTTTTCCAGTTCTTGAACAGCTGCTGAGTCATTCTTCTGTTTGGATTTATGGATTCGCCTTCATTATCCCTAATTTTATCTCCCAAAGCAGACTATAGGATGATGCTAATGAATCGCCCGTAGAGCATCTTTCCAGAGCTCTTTAATTTCTTCGAGCTTAGTATCCATTTCCCAATCTAGTCAAGTAATAGAGCTCCATAGTTGAGTTGAATTCCACAACTTATGGATGTCATGAGCTTGAGATGTACTTCTTTTATAGAGTCATGGCCGGAGCTTTTGCAGCATATGCATTTCCCAACAATGTCTGCCAAGAATTCATACCTCTAAGGGAATTCTTTCTTCTTGTATCCTTTGACAGTGGGGAACTTCTTGTGGTGCATTCTCTTAAGTCCTTCATGGAAATCGATGCCATCTATAAACAGAAACCCTTTTAGTTTGAAACCTAGGGCTAGATTTATGTCCTCAGCCTTGAGCTTGATTTCCACGTCCCTAACCCTCGTAGTGATGATGTCATTTTTGAACGCACCATTTCTCTAGAATTCCTTTATCAGCTTAGGGTAGATCCACGTGCTTGTACCCAAAGCCTCTTCAAGACCATCTTTCTTTATCAGAGATGGAGTTTTGAGAAATTTAGGATCAGCTGTCTTGAACTCATCGAAACAGAGTCTGTAACCAGAGATGACATTTGAGGCTGCCATTGATTACTTTGCACTGAATATGGTTGTTTAAGTTTTTTGAAAAGTTAGGGTTTCTGCTTCTAGAGAGAGAGATGAGTTGTTTAAACTTTTGATTTCAAAAAGGTGTTTTCAAATTGTACTTGTGACTTCCCTCTCTCTATTTGCTTAGTGGGGCATGTGTCAAATTCTGCTTGGCCCTACGAATTTGACTGATGAGGAATATACTAATTTGATTGATGACTTCCCTCTGTCTACTGATCGTATCAGAGGCAGAGATCGTAGTCGAGTAAGATCAGATGAAGACAACAAGCACAACGACAGAAATCGTAGAGTGTCAAGATCTGATCTTAGAGTCGTAGTGTCTACACAACCCAAAGAAGAATCGTAGAGTGTAGAACTAAGGCTTCAACAGATGTGCTCACAACGCCAAGGCTGAATCGTAGAGTAAACACGATTCTCAACAAATGAGCATTCCCAGAATATCCAAAGGAACGAAGCCTCTGGTTGGTACTGCAAAGATACATCCCACCTAAAGGAAACCAGAGAGCACTCAACAAATGGCATGTAAGCTAACAGAAGATCTAAGCACCAACTCGATCAACATCCAGATTGAGTTGTGAAGCCATTCGAGATTAAGTCTTCCACAAGTTGATTAGAAGAAGACTTCAAAGAATCGACTAAGGAAGTCGTCGCCAAAGTACAAGAGGTGTCGAGAAAATAAAGACGACGATCTTGAAAGAAATCAGGATTGTAGTGTTTGCCAAACAAAGAAGGAACTGATGGAGTGTACACAAAGATACTGGTCAGCCTCTGAAGAATAAGGCTAAAGTGATTAAGCATTGGGTCAGTCCATTGATGATAAGAGACACAGGAGATCACAAGGAGAAAGTGACATGGACACGCCACAAATATGAAGTGTCTTACTATTCAGAAGGGGCCAGAACAAAGAGTCAAGCCATCAGTATCTGAGAGAAGTCAAAGAAAACAGAAGTGTTGAAGCATTGTACAAAAAAGGAAGAGATGTTCTACATTAAAGATCCAATCAACACTCTTCAAGATCATAGTGTTGACTCTACCTGTCAACTAGACACTACGATCAAGTCCAAGGAGATATGCATCAGAATTGTAGAGTTCGGTTGTCTAAAGGTTGAAGCATTGGCAATGGTTCAATCTGAAGAATGATGGTCGAACAAAGCTTATTGAAGACCATCGATGCAAAAGGACAACCTCTGATCGAGAAATCAGAAGGAGGAAATAAAGTTGACTACCTACCCGAGACATCAAAGTGACATCTCTGAGAGGGTAGGTGAAATAGTAGACTACAGTGTCAGAAAGTCAGAAAAGGGGATGTCATGTAACATCTGCAGTCTACACCAAATAACTCGAGATCTGCAAAACAATTCAAAAACCTTTTAACGGCTACTTTCCAACTGGAAGATTGGGAAGGAGTATAAATCAACAAAGTTTCAAAGATCAAGAGTTGCTAATGATTGTAAAGTTACAGAATTGTTGAGTAGTAGGAATGCTATTGTTGACTCTACGAGTTCCACCAGAGATTAACAGAACAAATCTCAGTGACAGTGAGACTATATAGATGGAAGTGAAACATCTTTGAAGAAGAACTTAAACAGACCAGAGCTTCACTCAACAAAGATGAGAATACCACTGAAGATGGCAGCTAAACTAAGAGCCGAGAAGGACAAGAAAATAGCATTCAGAAAAGTGGCAGAGTACAAAGAAGATCAAGAAAGCCACTCTATAGATCACCATAAACCAAAGGATAAAAAAGAACAGATGCAGAATCATGTCTGCAAAGCATTCAAGAAGGATTCAGGGATTGCTAAGTGCCAGAAAAAGTGTACCAAAAGCTTAGAGACTTAGCAAATCTAGATGGTGATGGTGCACAGCTGACATCAGATGAAGATGAGCATAACAGAGTAAAGATCAGCTGCACCAAAGAAGATGTAGTCCAGACTCCAAGCAAAATGCCAAGAGGACTACGCCAAGCTGCTAAGTACATAAGATGTTCAAGCATAAAGACATTTTAGCAGCTCAGCACCAACAACAACAACTATAACAACAAGAAGCCAGGGCCTGAGGGGTCCTTGTCCGGAGGGACTAAACAAAGTTCCAAGCCTGCTGGGCTTTAAGAGTTCCTAGGGAACTAGAGGAGTTCCAAGACTACCGGCCTTGAAGAGTTCTTAGTGAACTGAAGTTCCAAGGCTGTTTGCCTTGAAGGAATCTTAGTGATTCAAGGTGTTGCCCTTCCTTAGTGGAAATCCTACTAGTTAAAAGTAGAAGAGTGAATTAGGAGCTTGAGTCTCTGAACCACTTAAAACCCCTTCTTTTATATTCTGTCATTTACATTATGTTATTATCTGTTATAACTGTTATGTATGTATTAACTACTTACCACTTAACTAACTCTAAGAACAATGTATGTATGATTATGAATATATCAATGAAAGATATATTTTACTTATTCCGCTGTGCTAGAAAAGATTCTTATGTTTGTCATATGCTAATTCATTAGCATTACAAAATAACCAGGAAAAGTATTTGAAATTAAAAAGGATCTATTCAACCCCCCCTTCTAGATCTATTGTGTGCCTATTGGGAACTAACTCTCATATTGATGAGCCCTGGAGTGAATCTCTCTTAATAGTCCCCATAGACTCATAAAAGAGTGATCGAATGAGTAACTATCATGTATGCAATGAAATGTGCGAGACCTGATGTTGATCAGTCATATTCTAGAGAAGTTCATTGTAAGATAGTGAAAAACATCTTAAAGTACTTAACCGACACTAAGGATGTGCAATTAAAATTTATGGTGGGTCTAAATTAAAACTAGAGGGCTTAACAGACTCAAGTTTTTCAGATAGACCAAGACGATAGAAAATCCACTTTAAGGTAAAGTGTTACCTTGAACGGTGGTGCAGTGAATTGGAAAGGTTTTAAGTAACAAAGAGTTGATGGATTAGTGATAAAGACAAAGTATATAGCTATAAATGAAGCTGCAAGTTGATTATTTGGATAAAAAGTTCATTGCAGGACTAGGAATAGTTCCTAAGTCTCATCTTGGATCTAAACATGTGTTGTGGCACTTTCATTTGATTATAGGAATCATTGAAAGATGGGAAATCACTATAGAGATAGTGGACTCTCAAGATCAACATTACATATTCATTAACTAAAGCTTATCCAACAACTAGATAATCGTCACTTAGAGAAGAAAGGTATGAGATACCATGGTGATTGGCTTTAGTGCAAGTGGAAGATTGAAAGTAGTATGCACACAAGTCAATCATGTTTGATGATAAAGCATATACTTTATAACAATCTTATTCATTTATTAATAAAAAGTATTAATTTATTAAAGGTTTTTAATTATCTACATGATGTTGCTTTATAATATGTAATAAACCCATAGTTTTAAGCAACGCTTTTAGAATAATGATGACAATCATTCTAATGAGATCTAAATTCTTAGAAAGCTTAAAACTAAAATAGTACCCAATCGTTGGATTACTAAATTGGGGATTAGTGAATTCGGATATATTGGTACATACGTTGCTTGCTCATTGGATGAGAATGATTGATCTCATGATCATTTGTGTGGAGACACTAAAGCAAGTATGTAGGTGCTTATTAGAGAATAAGTTCACTGAACGTGGCTCGCTAAGAAATACCTAATGGAGTTTTACTTGCCTGTTAATAGGAATTCATATAGTGATAGTAGTACAAGTAATCATTGGACTTGAGATCATCATAGTATCTTGTGTATGATGAATTATACTTTGACTTATTCTTTAAGACCCTTAGGGTATATCAAAGGGTATGCTTGGGTATAATAAGTTGTACATGGAGATAATGTATGATCAATAAAGAATCTACCACTTCTAGTAAAAGAAGAGAAATATCCTATGTGATTTGATAAATGACAACCCAATAGTCCTTGGCCAAGGCAGAATGAAATTAGAAAGAAGTTTCTAATTTGCATTATTTGGAGTTGTGCATTTAAGAGTCGAAATACATATAATTAAATAAATTAAGACTTGACAGTAATTCCATGTCTTATATTTAATATAGGACATTGTATGGTGGAAGGATTGAATTGTCATTTAACTATTTACTCAAAGGTTCTTTTATGATTAATGTTGAAATCTATATTATCTCGGAAAATCGTTAATCGCTAGGAGGCTTATCCTATTCTAGAATAAATATTATTTATTTAAATAAATTAATTATTTAATTTATTTACTTAAGTAATATTAGAATTGTTTTAATTGATTTATTCACCACCGATTTAATTTGGAGAGCCTAAAGGGTCACACCATAAAAGGAAGAATAATTATTTAAGAAGTTAATGGCATAATCGTAATAATAAGTTATGTATATTTAATTTAATATATGATGATAGAATAAATTAAATAGCTTAATATATATTATTTAATATTTTGGAAATATTAAATATAAATTAATAAGAGGATTCTTATTATTATTATTACTATTATTATTATTTAATTCCTAAAGGAGTTTAGGAATTAATTAATAAAAGTACTCTAATATATTCCTAATAAGATTAGTTAGTTAAATTAATTAAATGAGTTTAATTAATTAAAATAAAACACAATTCCTTAATTGTTAAAGAGGGTTGCCTACATCTATAAATAAGGGGAGTCTTATTATGGGTTGTGTGGTTGACTTTTTCACAATAGACGTGATTCCAATTATTGGAGAGTACACTTTTTTTCTATAAGAGATAGAAAAACTAGGATTTTACCAAACACACATCTTCTTAAATCTTTATTCTTCCTTTGTGGATCACCTCTAGAGGTCAAACACTTGGGTGGATAATGTTGATCAAAGGAAGGAACCAAACCCGGTGGATTTAAGTTGAACGTGAAAAAGATTTAGAGGTGAACTTGTACCTAAGGATGCTTGAATCTTCAAGGGTATGATTCTTGTTCTTTATCTTTTTGTTTAATTAATAATTATGCATAAAGGATGATCTAGGTATATGGTTTGTAATTTTTTAAAACTCTAATTTTCCATACTTCCGCTTATTTTGTACAATTTGATTGTGTTCATGAATATTATAAACTTAACAATTATGTGAGCCTAGGAGCCATATGATATAAGATCCAATTGATGGATCTAGATCTGGCTCTCATGATGGACTCTTTTTAGTTGTACAACTATCTTGCAAATTTGTAATTGTAAATATAGGAACTTAAAACGATTATCCGGATTTAAGGTCCCCGTGATAATGAAAATCCTATGTGTGGTGATCGGGCATACTTTGAAGACTTTCATACCCATAATATATATATATATATATTATTTTGTCAAAGATGCTTTACATCTCAATAATAAAAGCAAAATATGCTGAATACGGAATAAAATGGAAGTATCAAAGGCCTCAATTACTATGTGAGCATAAGGGTTTGAAAACTTGTTTTCAAAATATCACTTTATATGCCTTGTATTAAAATTGAACTTTTATACAAACCCAACCCTTTGTATATAGGTACAAAAGAGACATAGCACTACTTCCAAATAAATCACTTAGGCCCAATTAACTGCAATGCACGCACACACACACACATACACACAAACTAGGGAATAAAAAGTGCGGTAACAGTGTTTCACGGAAGTCGGGGGGTGCTTAACATCTTCCCCCTGCTTAATCAAGCCCTCAAACTCTATGAATCTCGGTTTCCAAGACCAATTTAACAGAGTCCAATAATTGGGTCATATTGCAAAACCTTTCAAAACTCGGTTGAGTTGGTATAACCATTTAACTCATACCAACTGGGGACTCTGTCAAATTCAGACCAATAAAAATCAAATCTTTTCAAATCGTCGACATTATATGTCGGCCTTTTTCCTGAAAATCTCACCCTTCAGATCAAACAAAATCAAATAGAAAACATAAAGGGTTAGAAACACATAGGAAGAGGGAGATAAAATCTTTTCAACGTCGACAATGGCTCTATTCCATGACATGATGCACAAAGAGATAGAGATCTATTTGGATGACATCATCATGAAATCCAAAAAAGAGAGCGACAATGTTGACCATCTCAAAAAGATATTCACTCTATTTTGCAAATACAACATGAAACTGAACCCTACCAAGTGTGCTTTCGGTGACAAATTCGGTAAACTTTTGGGGTTCCTGGTGAGCAACCAAGGCATTAAACTTGATCCAGCCAAGATCAAAGCCATCATTAAGATTCCTACACCCCAAACCGAGAATGAAATTCGAGGATTTTTGGGAAGAATCAATTTCATAAGCAGATTCATCTGTCAACTCACTACAAGTTGTGAGCCCATTTTCAAGCTATTAAGGAAAAATTATTTTAGTAAGTGGAATGAGGATTGTCAAAAAGCTTTCTTTGCCATCAAGAAGCAGTTGATCGAAGCTCCTATTTTGGTGCCTCCGAAGGATAAAGTTCCATTGTTCCTATACATATCAGTCAATTCCAACACTATGGGTTGTATGCTGGGGCAAAAAGACAATAGAGGTAAGGAAAGAGCCCTTTATTATCTCAGTAAAAGATTAAGCAATGGTGAGCAAAAATACACTTTGATAAAAAAAACGTGTTGTGAATTAGTGACGGTTTTGTGAAAATCAAAGTAGCAATCAAATTGCAAAAATAGCGGAAGCAAAATAAAATCAGATTTTAAAATTTTTCACAAATCAATTACCCGGATCATCCTTTATGTATATTATTAATTAAAACAAAGAACAAGAAGTCATGGAATCATACCCTTGTAGATACGAGCTTTCACAGGTACGAGTTCACCTCCTACTTCTCCGCGATCTCCTTGAATCTCCGGGTAGATTCCTTCATTTGATCAATTTTAGCCACCCAAGTGTAAGACCTCTAGAGGTGATCCACCAAGGAAGAACAATTTTCAAGAAGAAGGGTGTATTGGCTCAAACCCTAGTTTTTCCTATCTCTATAGAAAAAGGGGGCGTACTCTCCAACTAATTGGAATTGCGTATATGTGATATTTGATATAAGACTCCTCTTATAAAGATATCAGGTAACCCTATTTAATTAAAATAAGGTATTATTTATTTAATTAAACTCTTTTAATTAAATGGGTTCCCTAATCTTATTAGGGATAATTAATTAAACCCCTTTAACTAATTTTCCCTCCTAATCCTATTAGGAATAAATGAGAGTACTTATATTAAATTAATTCCTAAACTCTTTTAGAAATTAAAATAATAATAATTGTAATAATATTAATAAGACTCTTCTTATTAATTTATATTTAATATTTCTAAAATATTAAATAATAAATATTAAGATATTTAATTTATTCTATCAACATAGATTAAATTAAATATACTTAACATATTATTATGATTATGTCATTCACTTCTTAAATAATTATTCTTCCTTTATAGTGTGACCCTTTAGGTTCTCCATATTAAACCGGTTGTGAATAAATCAATTAGAACAATTCTAATCTTATTTAAATAAATAAATTAAACTATTAATTTATTTAAATAAATAATATTTATTCTATAATAGAGATAAGCCTCCCTAGCGATCAACGACTTTCCAGATAATATAGATTTCAACATTAATCATAAAAGAACCTTTGAGTAAATAGTTATCGTACAATTCAATCATTCCACCATACAATGTCCCAATTAAATACATGACATGGAATTACTGTTAAGTCTTATTTTATTTAATTATATGTATTTCGATTCCCAAATGCACAACTTCTAATGAATGAAAATTAGAAACTACTTTCTAATTTCATTCCACCTTGGCCAAGGATTCCTGGGTTGTCATTTATCGAATCACATAGGACATTTCTTTTCTTTTACTAGAAGTGATAGATTCTTTATTGATCATTCACTATCTTCATATATAACTTATTACACCCAAGCATACCCTTTGATATACTCTAAGAGTCTTAAGAATAAGTCAAAGTGTATTCTTATAATTAAGATACTATGATGATCTCAAGTCTGGATCATTTGTACTACTATCACTACTGAGAATTTCTATCGACAGTAAAAGTAAAACTCCATTAGGCATTCCTTAGCGAGTCACGTTCAAAGAACTTATTTACTAATAAGAACCTTCATACTTACTTTAGTATCTCCACACAAATGATCATGAGATCAATCATCCTCATCCAATGAGCAAGCAACGACGTCGTATTCAATCTATCCGGATTCACTAATCCCTTTTTTAGTAATCCATTGATTGGGAACATTTTAGTTTTAAGCTATCTAAGAATTTAGATCTCATTAGCATGATCTCATCATGATTCTAAAAGCATTGCTTAAAACTATGGGTTTATCACATATTATTAAAACAGCACCATGTAGATAATAAATGCCTTTAATAAATAATTCTTTTATTAATAAAAAAATAAGATTGATTACAAAGTATATGCTTTATCATCTTACATGATTGGCTTGTATGCATACTACTTTCAATCTCCCATTTACACTAAAGCCAATTATCGTGGTATCTCATACCCATCTTCTCTAAGTGACGATCAAACTGCTGTTGTGTTAACACTTTAGTAAATAGATCTACAATATTGTCTTGAGAGTCCACACGCTCCAGGGTGACATCTCCTCTTTCAATGATCTCTCTGATCAAATGAAATCGTCATGACGTGTTTGGATTTACATGAGACCGGGTTCCTTAGCATGCTCAATGACTCCAAAGTGTTGTCACGAATAAAGGCACCAATCCCTATAATGCTAAGAACCTCACCAAGTTTGGTAATGAACTTCTTCATCCAAACAACTTCCTTCTTAGACTTCACTTGCAGCCTATGTACTCTGCCTCACATCCTTTGAATCAACAACTTTTTCTTTGTTTGGAACTCTTCTAACTCACTCATCAATTACCACCATTTAAGGTAAACATATACCCCAAAATGGATTCTTCATGTCATCTTGGTCTGCTTTGAAAACTTAAGTCCAGAAGCCCTCTAGTTTCAATTCAGGACTCTCTCAGAGACAAGAAATATATCCTTAGTTCTTCTTAAGTACTTTAGGATATTTTTCATTGCCTTTTAGTGTTCTTATCATGGATTCGACTGATATCTGCTTGTTATACTAAGTGCATGAGTGACATCTGGTCTAGTACATATCATACCGTACATGATAGATCCTATTGTTGAAGCATAAGGAATCTTACTTATACGGTCTCTCTCCTCAGGTGTCTTAGGGTCTTGTTTCTTGGAGAGATGTATTCCATGGCTAATCGGCATGAGACCTCTTTTGGAATCTTCCATGCTAAACCTCTTTAGCATCAAGTCAATGTACATTCCTTAGGACAAGCCAAGCATCCTTTTAGATCTATCTCTATAGATCTTTATCCCCAAAATATAGGATGCTTCTGATGATTGGATAATATACACATTAATCGGGTATACTTGAGCTTAGATTTGTGTATTCTAGAGTCTTTTAGTATCTTTTTTACTGTGTTTATGTTTTGATTTGTAGATTTGGGAGTTTTGGGATGTTTGGGAGCATTTGGGCTAAAAAGGGCACAATAGTAATTTTTGCATGGTGATTGTTGGGTGACCATCTCATTTAATCCTCAATATGTCGGGGCCTACGGCCCTACCGGCATTAGTTGGGGGGCGCGTGTTTGACTGTTTGACTGGTGTTGACTTTTTGATTAACCACTCAATTGGAGAATTCTTTTGAAGCCTAATTGGATTTGGATTGCTAGAGTTGGACAAGTGAAGTATATAAGAACTATTTTTATTGAATTGGGGCTGGATTCTACACAATTGGAAGATTAATCGAGGAGCAAGGGAAGATTGTGAAGATTTAGACTTGGAGTTCTTCTTCTTCTTTATTCTTTTAATTTTGTGTAATTCATTAGGGATGATTTATCAATTATTGTTGGTTTTAATTTTCGTTATGAACTAATTTCTTTTATTAAGATTCCAATGGAACCTTTTATAATTATGAATTGATTATTTGATTTATTCCAATTATTTATGTTGAAGTGAATTGTTCATCTTGTTTTGTGCTTATTGATTAATTATCTGGCCAATAATTACCTTGTTACTCTAGAAGGAATTGAGAGAGGAATTCTAGGGTTAGAACTGGGCATGGTGACATGTGACTTGGTTATTTGCACAGTGAATAATTAGGTTTGTGAATAGAATGAGAATATCTATTTGCCGCATGTAACACATAAGGAATTGGGATTGTAGCGAGTTTAATTCAATTGTTTTGCATAGAGATATAGCAAAATTAACTTGAATTAAATAGAAGGCAAATGATCACTTGAGAAAGGGCTTTTGGCATTTGAGAATTCATGTTAACAATTTAGTAGACATAATAATTGGGATAATTAAATAATTGATTTATAATTCATAATTGGGGATATTGGAGTCTTAATCCTTGTTTATTTGAATTCGATCAAATCCTAATGTGTTTATTTATTTTATTTTAGAATAATTTATTTGCTTTGTTTAATTTAGTTTTCTTAAATCTGAAAATCACAATTATTGGTTGTTTAAATAAAATTGAATTGATATAGTACTAGTAGTTGGAGTTTATTAATTAGAATTCTCTGTGGGATCGACACTCCATTTTATCACTATATTATTTGTTGACTGTGTATACTTGCACGTTAGCTTTGATTGTGAAATCAACCAACAAGTTTTTGGCGCCGTTGCCGGGGAGTTCTTTGTTAATATTAATTCCATATTAGTTATAATCAATTCGGTCTTAATTTAAACGTTACTTATTTTTCTTCTTGTCTTTGCAGGAATTCTTTGCGGGTGTATGGACACTAGATCAAGGGCGAGAAAGGAACTTTTTCCTTATACAGACGAGATTGAAAGGAAGTTCCGGAAAGTGCAATCGACTAGTGAAGTATCACCCGAGGAAGAAAAACTGGCAGAACAAGAAATTCCAGTGAACATGGCAGGGAACGATCAGAAATCACTTCGGGACTATGCCATGCTGAATGTCACGGATATACAGTCGAGTATTAGGAGGCCGACAATCAATGCTAACAGTTTTGAGATTAAACCAGCAACAATTCAAATGCTTCAGAATCAATGTCTGTTTGGGGGTTGTTCGTTAGATGATCCGAATGAGCATATCTTAAGTTTCTTGGAAGTTTGCGACACCTTCAAATTCAATAATGTATCGGAAGATGCTACAAGGTTGAGGATGTTCCCGTTTACCTTGAAAGACAAAGTACGAAGTTGGCTACACTCTCAGCCTCCTGGTTCAATCACCACCTGGGACGACTTAGCTCAAAAATTTCTAGCTAAGTTTTTCCCACTAGCGAAGTCAGCAAAACTACGGAATGATATTCATACCTTTGCACAATTTGATTCAGAATCATTATATGAGGCGTGGGAAAGGTTTAAGGATATGCTCCGTAAGTGTCCTCACCATGGAATTCCGCAGTGGATGCATTTAGGGATATTTTGTGATGGTTTGCAAGCGTCCACGAGGGCTAGTATAGATGCAGCAGCAGGAGGAGCAATCATGTCGAAGAGTTTTGACGAGGCATATCAGTTGTTAGAGAATATGGCCACCAACAACTATCAGTGGCCCATGACTAGGTCTAATCCTCCGAAAACTACAGGAAAGTATGACGTAGACGCGATGACAGCATTACAAGCACAAGTGGCCGCAATGTCTAAGCAAATGGAATTATGGCGTCCTCCATCCACACAGCAGGTAGCGATGGTTTGTGAAATTTGTGCTGGGGGTCATACTACGGATCAATGTGCCATAAATGCTGAATCAGTACAGTTTGTAGGGAGCTACAGTCGGTCTACCCAACCCTATTCGAATCAAAATGTATATAATCCAGGTTGGAAAAATCATTCGGGGTTTTCATGGAGTAACAACCAAGCTATAGCTTAAGCGCCAAGACAACAAAACACATCCGGGTTTCAAAATCAGACACAACAATCAGAGAGGAAGTCAAGTTTGGAAGAAACCATGGAAAGATTTATTAAAGCTTCGAAAAAGAAACTCGAAGAACATGAAAAGAAACATAATCAAACCGAGCTGAATATGCAAAGCCTAAATGCGTCGATCAAGAATCTGGAAAATCAAATGGGACAAATAACACATGCATTGAATAACCGACCACTTGGAACACTTCTGAGTGATACAGAGAAAAACCCGGGTAGAAATGAGCATTATAAGGCGGTAACTCTATGAAGTGGAAAAGAATTACAAGAGTCACTCACGGATAGGGAAAAGAAGGATAAGGCATCAATTGAAACAGAGGAAGTGGTGGATACCAAAAGCGTCAAGATGAGACCTTCACAATGAGAAAAAATCGAACCAACCAAAGACCTGATGCCTCCCATACCATATCCGCAGAGATTCCAGAAAGCTAAGTTGGATAAGCAGTTTTCACGATTTTTGGATATTTTCAAAAAGTTTCATATCAACATCCCCTTTACTGAAGCCTTGGAACAAATGCCGAGTTACGCTAAGTTTATGAAGGAGGTTTTGTCGAGGAAGAGGAAATTGGGTGAATTTAAGACAGTAGCATTGACTGAAGAATGCAGCGCTATCATTCAGAATAAGTTACCACCGAAGCTCAAGGATCCGGTAGCTTTAATATACCATGTGAGATTGGAAATCGGTTTTGAATTGAGCATTATGTGATTTGGGGGCCAGTATAAATCTGATGCCATTATCCGTCTACAGCCAGTTCGGACTTCAGGCTCCACGCCCAACGAATATCAGTTTATAGTTAGCGGATAGATCGGTTACATATCCACGAGGTATTGTTGAAGATGTGTTAGTAAAAGTGGATAAATTCATCTTCCCCGTGGATTTCTTTATCTTGGATTGTGAAGTGGACAGTGAAATCCCGATCATTCTTAGGCGACCATTTTTGGCAACAGGCAGAACATTGATTGATGCTCAAAAAGGTGAATTGACAATGCGAGTTGAAGATCAACAGGTCACCTTTAACGTTTTCAAGTCAATGTCTTACCCAAAAGAAAAAGGTGAATGTATGCGGGTTGATATCATGGAGGAATTGGTGAATCACAAATTCAGCGCAAATTATTCAGAGGAACCACTTGAATCTATTTTGCTCGGGATAGACGAATGTGGCATCGAAGAGAATATTGAATATGTCAAATGGCTAGACACACCATCAGTTTTTCGGAAAAGCACTCAATCTTTCGACACCATAGAGAGGCCCAAAGCGGAAAATAAAAAGTTCAAACCCTCAATAGAAGAGCCACCAGTGCTGGAATTAAAGCCACTACCATCTCATCTGCAGTATGCTTATTTGGGAAAAGATGATACCCTGCCCGTTATTATTTTGACAGATTTAACTGATACGCAAAAGGAGAAAATTCTACGGGTCTTGCGAGAATTCAAAACAGCTATTGGGTGGACTATAGCGGACATTTGAGGTATTAGCCCCTCATTCTGTATGCATAAAATCTTAATGGAAGAGGGGACAAAACCAACCATTGAGATGCAAAGAAGGCTAAACCCCATCATAAAGGAGGTGGTGAAAAAGGAAATTAAAAAGTGGTTGGATGCTGGCATTATTTACCCGATCTCAGATAGTTCATGGGTTAGTCCTGTACAATGCGTACCAAAAAAAGGGGGTATGACAGTGGTGAAGAATGAAGCTAATTAGCTCATCCCTACTCGAACAGTTACAGGATGGAGAGTATGCATGGACTACCGCAAGATAAATAAAGCCACACGCAAGGATCACTTCCCCTTGCCATTCATTGATCAGATGTTGGATAGGCTAGCGGGACATCAGTTCTATTGTCTCTTGGATGGTTATTCTGGGTATAATCAAATTTCCATAGCACCGGAGGATCAAGAGAAAACGACATTCACATGCCCATACGGTACGTTTGCATTTCGGCGTATGTCTTTTGGTTTATGCAATGCACCAGCAACCTTTCAACGGTGCATGATGGCGATCTTTTCCGATATGGTCGAGAAAAACTTGGAGGTATTTATGGACGATTTCTTTGTGTTCGGTGATAGCTTTGATCTTTGTTTGAAAATTTTGATTTTAGTATTGAAACGATGTGTGGAGACTAATCTGGTTCTTAATTGGGAAAAATGTTACTTTATGGTGAAAGAAGGGATTATTCTAGGGCATAAGGATTCTGCAGCAGGGTTAGAAGTAGATAAAGCAAAGATTGAGACTATTGAGAAATTACCTCCTCCATCATCTGTGAAGGGGATCCGGAGTTTTTTGGGACATGCGGATTTCTACATACGCTTTATTAAAGATTTTTCAAAAATTTCAAAACCATTATGTTCCTTGTTGGAGAAAGATGTGCCTTTCAAAATGGATCAGTCATTTATCGAGGTATTCGAGGTATTAAAGAAGAAGTTGGTTTCTGCTCCGATCATTGTGGCGCTCGATTGGTCTTTACCGTTCGAATTGATGTCTTGACGCCCAAATTGACTATCATCGATGGGGAGCGATTTTGGGACAACGTCACGACAAGATTTTTCACACAATCTATAACTCCAAAGAAGACGGCGACGATGCTCAGTTGAACTACACAACAACCGAAAAAGAACTATTTGCAGTTGTGTTTGCCTTCGACAAATTCAGAGCATATCTCATTGGGACCAAGGTAATTGTCTATACGGATCATTCTGCCATTAAATATCTGATTGAGAAGAAAGATGCCAAACCGAGGTTAATTCGGTGGGTGTTACTGCTGCAAGAGTTTGATTTGGAGATCCGGGATAGAAAGGGTACAGAAAATCAAGTGGCGGATCATCTTTCGTGGTTGGAAAATGAAGAGGTACAGAGGAAAGATAATGAACTGATTAACAAGAAGTTTCTGGACGAACAACTTCTCCGAGTAACCACAACACTGCCTTGGTATGCTGATTATGTGAACTACGTGGTTGCTAAGGTATTACCACCAGATTTGAACTCACAACAACGAAAGAAATTCCTCCACGACGTGAAGCAGTACTATTGGGATGAACCATTCCTGTTTAAGGCTTGCGCTGATCAAATGATTAGACGTTGTGTGCCATATGAAGAGATGGACAGTATATTGGGTCATTGCCACTCATCAGATTATGGAGGCCATTATTCCGGTGATCGAACTGCAGCCAAGGTGTTACAATCAGGATTTTACTGGCCTTCTTTATTCAAGGATGCATATCTCTTTGTGTTAAAGTGTGATCATTGCCAATGCATAGGTAATATCTCCAAGCAAAATGAAATGCCACTCAACTCTATTTTGGAGGTAGAACTGTTCGACGTATGGGGAATCGACTTTATGGGACCTTTCCCATCATCTTTTAATAATCAGTACATTCTTTTAGAAGTTGATTATGTTTTCAAATAGGTAGAAGCCGCAGCTTTACCCACGAATGATGCCAACGTTGTTCTCCGATTCTTAAAGAAAAACATCTTCACACGATTTGGGACTCCGAAGGCGATAATAAGTGATGAGGGAACACATTTTTATAATAAACAGTTCACGAAATTGCTGGTGAAGTATGGGGTTCGTCATAAAATTACGGCAGCATATCACCCCCAAACTAATGGTCAAGCAGAAGTCTCGAATAGGGAGGTCAAGCGAATTCTGGAAAAAGGTCGTAAATCCGTCATGAAAAGATTGGTCTTTACGTCTTGACGATGCTCTATGGGCGTATCGAACAGCATATAAGAATTCGATCGGCATGTCACTTTATCGAATGGTTTACGGAAAGGCGTGTCACCTCCCATTCATGCTAGAACATAGTGCACACTGGGCCATTCGAAAGCTCAATTTTGATGTACAAGCAGCGGGTGAGAAAAGGTTACTGCAATTGAACGAGATGGATGAATTCCGATTCAATGCCTATGAAAACGCAAAACTCTACAAAGAGAAAGTCAAAGCTTGGCATGATAAGAAAATTCTTGAATGAAAATTTGAACCAGGCCAACAAGTCTTGCTTTTCAACTCAAGATTGCATTTATTTCCTGGGAAACTGAAATCTCGTTGGTCAAGACCTTTTAAAGTTGTGTCTGTTACACCACATGGTAACATCGAGATCGAGAAACCAAATTCAAATTGCATATTCAAGGTTAACGGTCAAAGACTCAAACATTACTTTGGAGTGGACCCATCGAACGTCCAAACTACGGTTAAGCTGAATCTTTCCGGAATCGAAACAGTGATCACGACAACAAAGTCGGGCTGATGACTGTAAACCAAGCGCTTATTGGGAGGCAACCCAATCACTTTTTATTTTTTTTATTTAGTTGCATATCAGTTCCTTATTTTAGTTTATTTTAGTATTGCTAGTAAACATTTTGGGTAATTCAGTCTTAATTTGTCTCATGGGTGCTGGTCCTTGTGTAAGTATTAATTGAGTTTCAATTTGCAAGTTGGGGGATGTGCAAGATGTTCCTGCCTAAAAGCGCCCCGGCACTTGGTTTCCACCCAAATAATGCGCCCCGGTGCTAGAGATTCTTGAAGTCACGGGCACACATCGCCCCGACGCTCATTTTCTATGCAAAAACAGCGCCCCGACGCTAGAGAGGCACACACCCTACTATTGATAAAGTGTCGCGGCCGGCGAGATGTATGTATATATACACGCCTTACTTAGACCGACCATCGAGGTCATACATTGCCTAGCATACCGACGCTTGATCTCTAGGTAAACTCAGCGGCCGGGCGCTGAGGGTTCGAATAAAAGCCCTGTGTGTTGTCAAATACGTGATTTCCCACTCCAACTCTTCCACTCCCACCCACGATTCCTTCTCCATCCGGTAACCGCTCATAACCCTTTATAATAGTCCCAAATCCTAACACTACATATTATATTGGGATTACCGATTGCAAAGCAACTCTCTTCAATCCTCTCAACCGAAAAAAATTTTAGACATGGCTTCCAAACTTCAGCGTAGCTTCAATTTCACCTCCAAAATTCGAAAGTCCTACAAGTCCTACCAGTCTTTCCCCCTTCTGCTCTAGAGATGAGCGAGGATGATGATGCTCCACCCGAGGCTTAAGCTCATCAGGGAAGTCCTCTGTTTTATACTATTTTATCTTTCGCATGAGGACATTGCTCTAGATAAGTTTGGGGGTAGTTATTTAGTTTATTTTTATTTACATGAGTAAACTGTGATTGTTAATAGTTTGTGGTTGTTTTAATTTTTATAAATGTTGCATTTAGGATTGCATGTTAATTCCACCTTTTGATAGTGCATATATTTGGGGGCCAAGGATGAAATTAGAATTGCATGAACAAGTCTAGTAAGGATTGTTCAGTCAGTGATATGATTGTCTTGACATGATTTAAATCTCTATCTGTTTGACACTGATATTTCAAGGATAGAACATTTTGCAAAATGACCATGTTGGCTATGATAGTTTAAATGGATAGATAATAGAGTTCTAAAGGTTGAATGCTAGTGAAATGAAGGAACAAGTTAAATAGCTAGTGAAGACTGAATTTAGATATGAACTCAAGTTTGGGGGGAAAATATTTGGAGTATATAAGCTTTGAAAAAAAAATTAAATAAAATAAACACCGTGGCATGCTTGTCTAGTTTTTTGGCCTTTGTTACTTGAGTAAGTAAGCCCGAGGGGATTGTCTCTACACCTAGCGCCCTAAGGTCTTAATGGCTTGGGAGTCATTGGTCGAAAGCTCGTTAAGGTAGCATTGAAAAGCCTAAGGGAATAAGACAATGCATAGTCATGAAAAAATAATAATAATAATAATAATAAAGTGGGAAAAGTGCAAAATGCCCCCGTCTAGCATAAATAAGCATAAGTATTCCACGTTGACCCCTGAATTTTGGTGAGTGTTTAATTTTAGTTGAATCTAGTTTATTTGATGAGTTCTTGAGTTGAAACTGTTTGATGCCTAATAAGAACTTTATTATCTTTCAGATTTTTTCTTTTCATTGATTAGCATGGTTGTTGAACACACACTCACAATATCAGTAATAACAGATTTAGATTCAATGATTGTTGGGATATTATTGATCTGCTTTATCATGAGGTATTAGCATGTTTTTGTGATTTTTTTGAGGCCTATGGATATACATGAGCTATGAAATTGTTGGATTTAAGATCATTTAGTTAGTCTGCATTTGCATGGTTTTTTGTTTCATATTGTTTTGTGCTAGTTGTGTTCTGTTGCTTGAGGACACGCAACGATTTAAGTTTGGGGGTATTTGATGATTGGGTAATATACACATGAATCGGGTATACTTGAGCTTAGATTTGTGTATTCTCGAGTCTTTTAGTATCATTTTTACTGTGTTTATGTTTTGATTTACAGATTTGGGAGTTTTGGGACGTTTGGGAGCATTTAGGCTAAAAATGGCACAATAGTAATTTTTGTATAATGACATTTGTATGGCTTGGGCCCTCTACCGGCATTGGTCAGGGACACGTGTTTGACTGTTTGACTGGTGTTAACTTTTTGATTGACCACTCAATTGGAGAATTCTTTTGAAGCCTAATTGGATTTGGATTGCTAGAGTTGGACAAGTGAAGTTTATAAGAACTATTTTTATTGAATTGGGGTTGGATTATACACAATTGGAAGATTAATCGAGGAGCAAGGGCAGATTGTGATGATTTAGACTTGGAGTTCTTCTTCTTCTTTATTCTTTTAATTTTGTGTAATTCATTAAGGATGATTTATCAATTATTGTTGGTTTTAATTTTCGTTAGGAACTAATTTCTTTTATTAAGAGTCCAATGGAACCTTTTATAATTATGAATTGATTATTTGATTTATTCCAATTATTTATGTTGAAGTGAATTGTTCATCTTGCTTTGTGCTTATTGATTAATTATCTGGCCAATAATTACCTTGTTACTCTAGAAGGAATTGAGAGAGGAATTCTAGGGTTAGAACTGGGCATGGTGACATGTGACTTAGTTATTTACACAGTGAATAATTAGGTTTGTGAATAGAATGAGAATATCTATTTGCTGCATGTAACACATAAGGAATTAGGATTGTAGCGAGTTTAATTCAATTGTTTTGCATAGAGATATAGCAAAATTAGCTTGGATTAAATAGAAGGGAAATGATCACTTGAGAAAGGGCTTTTGGCAATTGAGAATTCCTGTTAACAATTTAGTAGACATAATAATTGGGATAATTGAATAATTGATTTATAATTCATAATTGGGGATATTGGAGTCTTAATCCTTGTTTATCTGAATTCGATCAAATCCTAGTTTGTTTATTTATTTTCTTTTAGAATAATTTATTTGCTTTGTTTAATTTAGTTTTCTTAAATCTGAAAATCATAATTATTGGTTTTTTTAATAAAATTGAATTGATATAGTACTAGTAGTTGGACTTTATTAATTAGAATTCTCTGTGGGATCGACACTCTATTTTATCACTATATTACTTGTTGACTGTGTATACTTGCACGTTAGCTTTGATTGTGAAATCAACCAACAGCTTCTCCCAAGTCCTTCATGGAGAAGTGTTTAGATAACCAGATTTTAATTGATTGTAGCATAGGAATATCATTCCCTATCAGTAATATATCATCAATATATAATACGAGGAATGAAACAGCGCTCCCACTAACCTTCTTGTACACACATGGTTCATCCTCATTTTTGATAAAATCAAACTCTTTGATTGTCTCATCAAAACGGATATTCCACCTACGAGAAGCTTGCTTCAATCCATAAATGGATTGTTGTAGCTTACAAACTTGATTTGTTCCAACCTTTGAAAAAAATCCCTCTGACTTTGTCATATACACATCCTCCTCAAGTTTCCCATTAAGGAAGGCCGTTTTCACGTCCATCTGCCAAATTTCGTAGTCATGGTAAGCTACAATCGCAAGAAAAATCCGAATGGACTTGAGCATTGCTACTGGCGAGAAGGTTTCGTCATAATCAACTCCTTGTCTTTGTTTGAAACCTTTTGCAAAAAGTCGGGCCTTATAGGTCTCTACCTTGCCGTCTGCTCGAGTCTTTCTTTTAAAGACCCATTTACACCCAATAGGCTTAATGCCTTCAGGTGGTGAAACCAAAGTCCATACTTGGTTCTCATACATGGAGTCCATCTCAAATTTTATGGCTTCTTGCCACTTCTCTGAGTCTTTACTACTCATAGATGCGTACCTCATTGTCATCTTCTATGACAAGTCCATACCTATCAGGTATCCTTGGTACTCTTCCAGATTTATGAATAGGGTGTGGTACAAAAGGAATCTCTACTTGGATAGGTTCATCCATTTGATCTGTAGTGGTTTGTGGTTTTTGAATTTCTTCAAGATCTATTTTCCTCCCACTGACCCCTTCAAGGATAAACTCTTTTTCCAAGAAGGTAGCATGTTTGGCAATAAACACCTTTTGTTCAGTAGGATTATAGAAATAATATCCTCAACTTTCTTTAGGATATCCCACAAAAGTACACTTATCAGATCTTGTCCCAAACTTATCATTCTGAAACCTTTTCACATAAGTTGGACATCCCCAAATGTTAAAATGCTTAAGACTAGGCTTCCTCCCTGTCCACATCTCATATGGAGTCTTAGGGACGGATTTCGAGGGAACCTTATTTAGTAGATATGTAGCCGCTTCTAAGGCATATCCCCAGAATGATACCGGAAGATCGGTAAAACTCATCATGGAACGAACCATGTCCAACAGTGTTTGATTTCTCCTTTCAGACACACCATTCAGCTGTGGCGTCCCTGGTGGAGTCCATTGTAATATTATACCATTTTCTTTGAGACAATTGAGAAACTCACTACTTAAGTATTCACTACCTCGATCTGATTGAAGAATCTTAATACTTTTGCCCGTTTGTTTCTCTACTTCACTTCTGAACTCTTTGAACTTTTTAAATGATTCAGATTTATATTTCATTAAATACACATATCCAAATCTTGAGTGATCATTAGTGAATGTAATAAAATAAGAATACCCTCCTCGTGCATTCGTTGTCATAGATCCACATACATCCATGTGTACCAACGCTAACAACTCTATAACTCTTTCTCCTTTTCTACTAAAAGGAGATTTAGTCATTTTTCCCATGAGACAAGATTCACAAGTTGGATATGATTCATAATCTGATAGCTCTAGGAGCCCATCTTTGTGCAACTTAGATAATCTTGTTTCATTAATATGACTGAGTCTACAATGCCACATATAGGTATAATTAACATAATCTCTTTTCCTTTTCTTAATTTGTTCAATTTGAAGTATATTTTCATGCAAGTCAAGAATGTAAAGTCCATTTTGTAAATTACCAACACCATATAAAACATTATTATTATAAATAGAACAACTATTGTTCTTTATTATAATGTCAAAACCATCCATATCCAATACAGATATTGAAATAATGTTTCTAATAAGTGACGGAACAAAATAACAATTATTTAAACTAATGGATTTGCCCGTAGGCAGTGCTAAACAATAAGTCCCTACAGCTAATGCAACAACCTTTGCTCCATTTCCCACTCGTAGGACGACCTCATCCTTGACCAGCTATCTACTTCTGACCAGTCCCTACATATTATTACATATGTGAGAACCACAGCCGGTATCCAATACCCAAGTAGAAGATTGACTTTCAGAAAAATTAATTTCAATCATAAACAAACCTTGATTAGGATTTGAAGCTTCTCCAAGCTTCTTCTGCTTTTGTTTCACAAGATAATCCTTGCAATTCCTCTTCCAGTGACCCGGCTTGTTGTAATGGAAGAAAATTCCTTTGCTAGCTGGATCGGGTTTCTTTTTATCCTTCACTTTCATCTTTCCCTTAGCCTTCTTGGATTTCTTCTTTTCAGAAGATACTTTGGGCCTCTTCCTTTTCTTGGAAGAATCATCCACCAGTAAGACATGGTTCTTCTTGGATGGGAAGTGACCTTCAGCAGTTTTCAACATGTTAAGTAATTCAGGCAAGCTAACATCTAACTTATTCATATGAAAATTCACAAAAAATTGTGAGAAGGTGTCCAGGAGTGACAACAAGACTAAATCTTGACTCAACTCCCCATCCATGACGAACCCAAGCTGTCTAAGACGTTCAATCAGATTGATCATCTTTAATACATGAGTCTCAATGGTAGTGCCCTCGGTCATCCGAGATCGGAAGAGCTCCTTAGATATTTCATATCTAGCAATTCTACTTTACTCACCATACAACTCTTGAAGGTGTAATAGCATAGTAGGAGCATCCATGGTTTCATGCTGACGCTGAAGCTCGTTACTCATAGATGCGAGCATGATGCATTTAGCCACGGATGCATCATCTTGCCACTATTTAAAAGTAGCAATCTCTTCCTCAGAGGCTGTCTCTGCAACTTTTGCAGATACGGGCAAATTTAGGACATAAGAAATCTATTCAGCAGTGAGAACAATTCTCAGATTCCTTAACCCGTCCGTGTAATTTGGTCTAGTCAGTTTGTTTGTAAGACCCCGAATTTTATGAAATGAAAGTATTCATTTTTCTTATAATTATTATTTTATTTCGTAAATGGTTAAATTGATAAAAGGTTAAAGTTAAGGGTGATATGTGAAAATTTTTGCAAAGTAAGCAAGTTGTTATAAAATATTCGTTTGGTCGGGGAATATTCTTTTTGTCGGGAATATCCGTATGACGGCACAATCATTGGTGGACCCCACAACGGAAGTATTGTCGTAGTTAGAAAATGACAGAATTATCTTTTTATAAAAATAACGGCGAAAGTGTTACCGTTAAAACTGTTGAACACCCTTAGTAATGTGATGCGATGTCTGGCGTGGGCGCATAGTAGCACACGGTATTGATTATTGATGCTTACGTGAGAAGTCACTCAGTTATACTCAATTATTGCTACAGTAATTGTTACATCATATCTCTCATATTATTGATTCAATTATTGTCACAGTATCATCTATATAATATGTTATATTATTAAATCAATAATTGAGACGACAAATGTGAGATCCCGAATTTTATGAAATAAAAGTATTCAACTTTTCTATTTTGGTAAATAGTTAAATTGATAAAAGTTTAAAGTTAAGGGTCATATTTGAAATTTTTTCAAAGTAAGCAAGTTGTCATAAAATAATCGGTAGTAAAAGTACAGTAATACGCGTGGTTGCATAGTAGCACACGGTATTGATTATTGATGCTTACGTGAAAAGTCACTTAGTTATACTCAATTATTGTTACAGTAATTGTTGCATCATATCTCTCATATTATTGATTTAGTTATTGTCACAGTATCATCTGCATAATATTTTATATATTATTAAATCAATAATTGAGACGGAAAAGTTATTCATATTATTATTTGCAATATTGACAATGTCTAGAAGTTTTGTCAAGAAGAGGTTTCGTCACCTAATTGCGCGCCAATAAGGAGAAATCCTTATCAGAAAGCCCCCTCTTTCCTTGGAACAACCTGGTTGTTAAATATTGTGAGTTATAATATTAATAATGAATGTTATTAAAAATAGAATTTGAGTTCGGAGTTGAATTTGGAGACGCGGACATGATATTTGAGCCCGAAACGATGAAATTAGTAGAAATAGACTATAAATACAAAATTTGTCGGGGTTGACTTTTTGGTCAAAAAAGTAACAGTTGACTTTTTCAAAAAAGTCAAACTTCAAAATTTCAAAAATGAAATTTTTGAGAAAAATATTTCCATTGTGTTGGGATTGTTAGTGTTAGTGGAAATCAATATTTGTTTCGATAATAATTGATGTCTAGAGGTTATATTGATCAATCGGGTAACTAACCGGATAAATGAGCAATTAATTGTTATTGATTCACATGATTATAACTATTTGTTCATATATGTGTACTATTGATTCACATTCATTTACTATTAGGGGAGTTGGTGCAAGATTGATAATACTTGCATGACTAAGTTAAAAATGGAGGTATAGATGGAGGTACTATACTGTAATTCGTATTTTCACATGATTATAACTATTGAGTCACATGATTGTACTATTGATTCACATGATTTACTATTAGGGAAGGTGGTGCAAGTTTGATAATACTTGCAAGACTAAATTAAAAATGAAGGAAAAGATGAAGGTATTATACTGTAATATTTCGAGCCCCAAAATGTGCAATTATGGAAACTATAGTTTTCCTATAAATAGAAGTTCATTCTTCCTTCATTTCTCACCAATTTACTAAAGCTATAGAGCAATTATTATAGAGAGAAATTTTAGAGAGAATGAAGAAGAGAAGTTTGTTACCTTACTATTCCAGTATCCAGTTTTTTCTAAGGTAAGGGGTATTACTCTTTCGTATTCATGAAGAGAGTTATTTTCTTTCAATACTCGTAAGGATTGTTATTCCATTCTTTATTATTATGTTAGAATAACCTATTTATGCGAAGTACCGCATATATGGTGAAATTCTTCTGTTATTCCATTCTTTATTATTCTGTGGAATAACCATGCATGTTGATATCATCGCATGCTTAGTGAATTATGTTGTTATTCCATTCTTTATTATTACATTTGGAATATCACATGCATCTGATTACGCGCATGACTGGTTCCATTCTTTATTATTACATTGGAATATCACATGTCTGCGCATGATTACGCATGACACGGTTCCATTCTTTATTATTATTCGGGGGAATAACACATGCGCGGTCTATCGCATGCATGGTGAATTCTTATGTTATTCCATTCTTTATTATTCTGTTAGAATAACCTGTCTGTGTGGATACCGCATGCATGATGAATGATCCTTTGTATTCATTGCTTATTAAATTGTGGAAATGATCTGTCTACGTGGATTACCGCATGGCGGGCGAAAATCCATTTGCAGTTTCGTAATTCTTTTGACCCTCAAAAATTCTAAAAAAATTTAAAATGATAATTTGATGAGTTTTCTAGATTGTGTCCAAAAATGGCGATTTTTGGATGTATAGATTAGGAGTTATGAATTTTATGGGAAAAGACTATTTTAAAAGTAAACCCTTATAACTCCTTGTGGTTAACTCCAAAATTGGTGAAATTTTTATTGGGAGTACATGTATATAACAGGAGTATACCCTATAAATTTTGGAATTTTTGGACAAAAGTATAATTTATGATAAATGTCTAAATATTCGGCAGTTTTGGCCATATAAAAAATAGAAAATGAATTTTAAAAATTCTGAGAAAAATATATGTTCAATATGGGACTATATTACGCTAAATCCCGGAAAAGAAATATTTTTGGGACTGATTTGGTATTTTCATGAAAATGAACTAGTTATGAGTAAATGAATTAAATATGTTATGTGAAGTAACAAAATTGGAAAATATGATTTTATGGCTTGGGAATCCTATATAGGGTATATCTGATTTTTAATGAGGATTTGATCATTGGTGATGAAATCTTATGAGTATGGCATTTTTGAATGATTAAATGCATTATTTGGTAAAGTGTAAACATTTGAAATAAATTGTTTATAAGTTTAAGAAGTGATTAAAATATTGTTATATTATTAATAATATTAGATTATGAGTTTATTAAGTGATTGATAATATTTGGATAAATTTAAAGTCTTTAATATTTATCCTTGTTTTCGCTTATATCATTGTCATCATCCTCATGCTTCTATTGTGATGAAAGTCATCTTTGGCTTACGTGCAAAGATGGACAGTTGATTATTGATTTTACTATTGTATATCTTTGGCTTACGTGCAAAGATGGACTATTGATTATTGGTTTTATAGTTGTATATCTTTGGCTTACGTGTAAAGATGGATTGTTGATTATTGAGTTTACAATTGTATATCTTTGGCTTACGTGCAAAGATGGACTGTTGATTATTGGTTTTATAGTTGTATATCTTTGGCTTACGTGCAAAGATGGACCGTTGATTATTAGTTTTATAGTTGTATATCTTTTGCTTACGTGCATTGATGGATAGTTGTTGGTATGATTATAACCAGGGATTATTCGGTATAATCATGACCATTATTGAAAACACGAATATCCTTAGTCCGTAGTGCATGGATAATTCGTGGTCATAATACTAATGAATATCCTTGGCCGTAGTGCAGGGATGATTCGATGATGTGGATTAATTATTAAGCTGAATCTCAGCGATAACATATTGATAATACACATTTAATTCGTAGAAGATAGTAGATACCATGCTCTACTTGACTCTTCTATAATACAGTTGTATATCTTTGGCCTGTAGAGAAAAGATGAATTGTTAATGAATATCTTTGGCCAGTAGTGCAAAGATGAATTTATTAGTATGATTATGAACAAGAATTGTGATTTGGTATAACCATGATTTTAGGTGTCTGGTAAAGACAGTGATGAAAATTATCTTCGTCACAGGTGCGAAGAGGAATTTAGAATCACAATTATGATTATGAGTTATTCACATGATTGTGGATGAGAATTGTTGATTGATGTTACGAGGATAAAACATTGTTGGTGGACTTTTAATATGGAGAAGATAATAGACCACATATGGTCTATTTGACTCTTCTAATGGATTGCTCGTTCAACTATGAACTATGGTTGAAAAGTTTTATCATCTACCATATGTTCTAAATCTCTGATTTATTACTGATGAAGGCTATTGATAATTTAATTATCTTTAGTCATGATATTCTTTACTGGGCTAGTTATGCTCACCCTTTTTGCTTCACAATTTCTTTCAGGTAATAAGAGTGTACCTGGGTCGAGTGGGGATAATAGGAAAATAGTGTGATGGTCCGAGACTGTCGAAGTTTCTCAATACATTATAAAACGGCATGACATGCAACAGATAATTGTATTGAGGACCTAAGATGTGTGTGTCGTATTTTATACAACAATAGGGTGATGAGAACCCGACTTTGAAAGCGTCAAAAGTGCACCTCATTAGAATGAATATGATAGTAATCTTCTCGTTCTTCTTTGGGGTCTTAAAATATTTGCTGCTGTATTTTATATGGCATTGTAACAATTTGAGTTTGGATACCGTCTACGAGACAATATTGTATTAAAACTCACAGCTTATATGTTGTCGTACTCTGCACGACAATTCAATAGTTGTATAAATGAAGTTTGTATTTGATTTTTATAGAGTGATATCTGGCGACTCAGAATGGGTCATGTGGACCTATTTTGGGGGTGACACATGGCGACTCAGAATGGGTCGTGTGGACCTATTTTGGGGGCATCACAAATGGTATCAGAGCTTAGGGATATGTTCGCTGGCGTAGATATGAGTCTAGAACTAGGAGGGGAGAGACGAGTTATATACTTCGCTAGTGTGTGACTTACCTAGGCTAAAATTGTTTACTTGATAAGTTGACAAATTGTGATATGTCAATTAACCTTTGTTTTGAAGATATATTCTAGAATGATATCTAAAATACAGGAGATGAGCAATGACAAAATCATGATACAGAGGAAATAACCAAGAAGGTACAATCCGAAAAGAAAGCAAGTGATTCTCATCTCTTCGAACTACCAGGTACGTAAATTTCGAGGGCGAAATTTCATAAGGAGGGAAGATTGTGAGATCCCGAATTTTATGAAATAAAAGTATTCAATTTTTCTATTTTGGTAAATAGTTAAATTGATAAAAGTTTAAAGTTAAGGGTCATATTTGAAATTTTTTCAAAGTAAGCAAGTTGTCATAAAATAATTGGTAGTAAAAGTACAGTAATATGCGTGGTTGCGTAGTAGCACACGGTGTTGATTATTGATGCTTACGTGAGAAGTCACTCAGTTATACTCAATTATTGCTACAGTAATTGTTGTATCATATCTCTCATATTATTGATTCAGTTATTGTCGTAGTATCATCTGCATATTATTTTATATATTATTAAATCAATAATTGAGACGGCAAAGTTATTCATATTATTATTTTCAATATTGACAATGTCTAGAAGTTCTGTCAAGAAGAGGTTTGGTCACCTAATTGAGCACCAATAAGGAGAAATCCTTATCGGAAAGCCCCATCTTTCCTTGGAACAATCTGGTTGTTAAATATTGTGAGTTATAATATTAATGATGAATGTTATTAAAAATAGAATTTGATTTCAGAGTTCAATTTGGAGACACGAACGTGATATTTGAGTCCGGAATGATGAAATTAGTAGAAATAGACTATAAATACAAAATTTGTCGAGGTTGACTTTTTGGTCAAAAAAGTTAATAGTTGACTTTTTCAGAAAAAGTCAAACTTCAAAATTTCAAAAATGAAATTTTTGAGAAAAATATTTCCATTGTGTTGGGATTGTTACTGTTAGTGGAAATCGACATTTATTTCGATAATAATTGATGTCTTGAGGTTATATTGATCAATCGGGTAATTAACCGGATAAATGAGCAATTAATTGCTTTTGATTCACATGATTATAATTATTTGTTCACATGTGTGTACTATTGATTCACATTCATATACTATTAGGGGAGTTGGTGTAAGATTGATAATACTTGCATGATAAGTTAAAAATGGAGGTATAGATGGAGGTACTATACTGTAATTCGTATTTTCACATGATTATAACTATTTAGTCACATGATTGTACTATTGATTCACATAATTTACTATTAGGGGAGGTGGTGCAAGTTTGATAATACTTGCATGACTAAATTAAAAATGAAAGAAAAGATGAAGGTATTATACTGTAATATTTTGAGCCCCAAAATGTGCAATTATGAAAACTATATTTTCCTATAAATAGAAGATCATTCTTGTTAGGTTTTGTGAAAATTAAAGTAGCAATCAAATTGAAAAATTAGGGGAAGCGAAATAAAATCAGATTTAAAAAATTTTCACAAACCAATTACCCGGATCATCCTTTATGCATATTATTAATTAAACGAAGAATAAGAAATTATGAAATCATACCTCAGTAGAAACGAGCTTCCTCGTGTGCGAGTTCACCTCCTACTTCTCACATGATCTCCTTGAATCTCAAGGTAGATTCCTTCCTTTGATCAATGTAAGCCACCCAAGTGTATGGCCTCTAGAGGTGATCCACCAAAGAAGAAGAATTTTTCAAGAAGAAGGGGTATATTGGCTCAAACCCTAATTTTTCCTATCTCAGATAGAAAAGGAGGCGTGCTTTCAACTCTAGGAATTATGTATATTAGATATCCGATATAAGACTCCTCTTATAAAGATATCATGTAACCTATTTTAATTAAAATAAGGTATTATTTATTTAATTAAACTCCTTTAATTAAATGGGCTCCCTAATCCTATTAGGGGTAATTAATTAAACTCCTTTAACTAATTTTCCTTCCTAATCCAATTAGGAATAAATGAGAGTACTTATATTAAATTAATTCCTAAACCTTTTTTGAAATTAAAATAATAATAATTGTAATAATATTAATAAGACTCTCTTATTAATTTATATTTAATATTTCTAAAATATTAAATAATAAATATTAAGCTATTTAATTTATTCTATCACCATAGATTAAATTAAATATACTTAACATATTATTACAATTATGCCATTAACTTCTTAAATAATTATTCTTCCTTTTATGGTGTGACCCTTTAGGTTCTCCATATTAAACCGGTTGTGAATAAATCAATTAGAACAATTCAAATCTCATTTAAATAAATAAATTAAACAAATAATTTATTTAAATAAATAATATTTATTCTACAATAGGGATAAGCCTCCCTAGCGATCAACGACTTTCCAGATAATATAGATTTCAACATTAATCATAAAAGAACCTTTGAGTAAATAGTTACCGTACAATTCAATCCTTCCACCATACAATGTCCCAATTAAATATAAGACATGAAATTACTGTCAAGTCTTATTTTATTTAATTATATGTATTTCGATTCCTAAATGAACAACTCCTAATGAATGCAAATTAGAAACTACTTTCTAATTTCATTCCACCTTGGCCAAGGATTCCTAGGTTGTCATTTATCGAATCACATAGGACATTTCTCCTTTTTACTAGAAGTGGTAGATTCTTTATTGATCATTCATTATCTTCATATATAACTTATTACACCCAAGCATACCCTTTGATATACTCTAAGAGTCTTAAGGAATAAGTCAAAGTGTAATTCATTATATATAAGATACTATGATGATCTCAAGTCTGAGGATCATTTGTCTTACTATCACTACAGAAATTCCTATTGACGGTAAGTAAAACTCCATTAGGTATTCCTTGGCGAGTCACGTTCGATGAACTTATTCTCTAATAAGCACCTCACATACTTGCTTTAGTGTCTCCACACAAATGATCATGAGATCAATCATCCTCATCCAATGAGTAAAGTTAACGTATGTACCAATCTATCCGGATTCACTAATCTCCAATTTAGTAATCCAATGATTGGGAACTATTTTAGTTTTAAGCTTTCTAAGAATTTAGATCTCATTAGAATGATCATCATCATTATTCTAAAAGCGTTGCTTAAAACTATGGGTTTATCACATATTATTAAAACAAACACCATGTAGATAATAAATGCCTTTAATAAATAATTCTTTTATTAATAAATAAATAAGATTGATTACACGAAGATATGCTTTATCATCATACATGATTGGCAGTATGCATAATACTTTCAATCTCCCACTTGCACTAAAGCCAATCGTAGTGGTATCTCATACCCATCTTCTCTAAGTGACGATCAAACTATTGTTGTGTTAACGCTTTAGTAAATGGATCTGCAATATTGTCTTGAGAGTCCACACGCTCGGGTGACGTCTCCTCTTCAATGATCTCTCTCCGATCAAATGAAATCGTCATGACACGTGTTTGGATTTCACGATGAGACACAGGTTCTTAGCTTGCTGTGACTCCAAAGTGTTGTCACATAATAAAGGCATTGGTCCTTTAATGCTAGAAACCACACCAAGTTCGGTAATGAACTTCTTCATCCAAATGACTTCCTTTGCGACTTCACTTGCGGTATGTACTCTGCCTCATCATTTGAATCGAACAACTGTTTCTTTGCTTGGAACTTTTCCAACTCACTGCGCCACCGCTTAAGGTAAACACATACCCCGAAACGGATTTTATCATCTTGGTCTGTTTGAAAACTTGAGTCTGTGAAGCCCTCTAGTTTTAATTCAGACCCACCGTAGACAAGAAATACATCCTTAGTTCTTCTTAAGTACTTTAGGATATTTTCCTTTTCCGGTGTTCTTCTCACGGATTCGACTAATATCTGCTTGTTACACTAAGTGCATGAGCGACATCGGTCTTAGTACATATCATCTGCGTACATGATAGATCCTATTGCTTTGAAGCATAAGGAATCTTACTCATACGGTTTCTCTCCTCAGGTGTCTTTGGGGCTTGTTTCTTGGAGAGATGTATTCCATGGCTCATCGGCATGAGACCTCTTTTGGAATCTTCCATACTAAACCTTTTTAGCATCAAAGTCAATGTCGTTCCTTGGGACAAGCTGAAGCATCCTATTAGATCTATCTCTATAGATCTTTATCCCCAAAATATAGGATGCTTCTCCCAAGTCCTTCATGGAGAAGTGTTTAGATAACCAGATTTTAATTGATTGCAGCATAGGAATATCATTCCCTATCAGTAATATATCATCAACATATAATACAAGGAATGAAACAGCGCTCCCACTAACCTTCTTGTACACACATGGTTCATCCTCATTTTTGATAAAATCAAACTCTTTGATTGTCTCATCAAATCGAATGTTCCACCTACGAGAAGCTTGCTTTAATCCATAAATGGATCGTTGTAGCTTACAGACTTGATTTGTTTTAACCTTTGAAACAAATCCCTTTGGTTGTGTCATATACATATCCTCCTCAAGTTTTCATTGAGGAAGGCCGTTTTCACGTCCATCTGCGCCAGATTTAAGTAGTCATGGTAAGTAGCGATATCGCAAAAAAATCGAATGGACTTGAGCATTGCTCTCTTGGTGAGAAGGTTTCGTCATAGTCAACTCCTTGTCTTTGTTTGAAACCTTTTGCAACCAAATCCGGGCCTTATAGGTCTCTACCTTGCCCCTGCTCCATCTTTCTTTTAAAGACCCATTTACACCCAATAGGCTTAATGCCTTGGTGGTGAGACCAAAGTCCATACTTGGTTCTCATACATGGAGTCCATCTCGGTTTCATGGCTTCTTGCCACTTCTCTAAGTCTTTACTACTCATAGCATGTTAAATTAATTCAATGGATCATCATCATCTATGATCGTACCTCATTGTCATCTTCTATGACAAGTCCATACCTGTCTGGTATCTTTGGTACTCTTCCGGATTTAAGAATAGGGTGTGGTGCGGAAGGAATCTCTACTTGGTTAGGTACCTCACTTTGATCATAGTATTTTGTGGTTCTTGAACCTCTTCAAGATATATCTTACTCCCAATTGACCCCTTCAAGGATAAACTCCTTTTCCAAGAAGGCGGCATGTTTCATAACAAACACCTTTTGATCGGTTGGATGATAGAAATAATACCGATGTTTCTTTAGGGGTATCCCACAAATCTACATTTATCGATCTAGTCTGCAGACTTATCGTTTTCAAACTTTTTGACATAAGTTTGGACAACCCCAAGTCTTAACATGCTTAAGATTTGGTTTCCTCCTATCCATAACTCATATGGGGTCTTGGGGAATGGATTTTGTAGGTACCTTGTTAAGTAGGTATCACAAAGACTTTCTAGGGCATATCCCCAGAAGGAAGCGGAAGGTCGGTAAAAACTCATCATAGATCGAACCATGTCCAACAATGTTCGATTTCTCCTTTCGAGATACACCATTCATCATGGCGTCCACTGGTGGAGTCCATTGTGAGATTATACCATTTTCTTTGAGACAATTGAAAAACTCACCACTTTAGTATTCTCCTCCTCGATCGGATCGAAGAATCTTAATACTCTTACCGGTTTGCTTCTCATCTTCACTTCGAACTCTTTGAACTTTTCAAATGATTGATTTGTATTTCATTAAATACACATATCCAAATCTTGAGTGGTGCGTCGATGAATGTAATAAAATAAGAATACCCTCCTCGTGCGGTCATTGTCATAGGTCCACATACATACATGTGTACCAACGCTAACAACTCAGTAACTCTTTCTCCTTTTCCACTAAAAGGAGATTTAGTCATTTTACCCATGAGACAAGATTCACGGGTTGGATATGATTTATAATCGAATAGCTCTAGGAGCCCATCTTTATCTGACTTGGATAATCTTGTTTCATTAATATGGCCAAGTCTACAAATTACCACATGAAGGTATAATTAACATCATCTCTTTTTCCTTTTCTTAGTTTGTTCAATTTGAAATATATTTTCATGCAAGTCAAGTATATAAAGTCCATTTACGCAAATTACCAACACCATATAAAACATTATCATTATAAATGGAACAACTGTTGTTCTTTATTATAATATTAAAACCATCCATATCCAATACGAGAGATAGAAATAATGTTTCTAATGATATAAGGAACAAAATAACAATTATTTAAATTAATGAACTTGCCTTGTAAGCGTGCTAAACAATAAGTCCCTACATTAATCAAAGACCTTTGCTCCATTTCCCACTCGTAGGGCGACCTCATCCTTCTTTCGACTTTCTACTTACGACCGGTCCTGCATATTATTATTACATATGTGAGAACCACATCCGGTATCTAATACCCAGTAGAAGATTGACTTTCGGAAAAATTAATTTCAATCATAAACAAACCTTGATTAGGATTGAAGCTTCTCATAGCTTCTTCTACTTTTGTTCTGCGAGATAATCCTTGCGGTTCCTCTTCCAAATGACTCCGGCTTATTGCAATGGAAGTAAATTCCTTTGCTAAATTTGGATCGAGTTTCTTTTGATCCTTCACTTTCGCCTTTCCCTTAGCCTTCTTGGATTTCTTCTTTTGAAAGATACCTTGGGCCTCTTCCTTTTCTTGGAAGAATCATCCACCATGAAGACATGGTTCTTCTTGGATGGGAAGTGACCTTGAAAGATTTTCAACATGTTAAGTAATTGAGCAAAAGTGACATCCAACTTATTCATGTGAAAATTCACAACAAATTATGAGAAGGTGTCTGGGAGTGACTGCAAGACTAAATCTTGACTCAACTCCCCATCCATGACGAACCCAAGCTATCCAAGACGTTCAATCAGATTGATCATCTTTAGGACATGAGTCTCAACGGTAGTGCCCTCGGTCATTCGAGATCGGAAGAGCTCCTTAGATATTTCATATCTAGCAGTCCTATTTTGCTCACCATACAACTCTCGAAGGTGCAGTAGCATAGTAGGAGCATCCATGTTTTCATGCTGACGCTTAAGCTCGTTACTCATGGATGCGAGCATGATGCATTGAGCCACAGATGCATCATTTTGCCACTGATTAAAAGTAGCAATCTCTTCCTCGGAGGTTCTCTGCAACTTTTGTACAGTACAGGCGAATTTAGGACATAAGAAATCTTTTCAGCAGTGAGAACAATTCTCAGATTCCTTAACCAGTCCGTGTAGTTCGGTCCGGTCAGTTTGTTAGCATCAAGTATGCTATCAGCAGACACAGTGAAATTAGTGAATGTGACATTTTCAAAATTTTGCATGTAAAGAGACAATATTTTAGCAAACATTCATTTAATTAATTACCAAAATAAATTAGGTCTTATTTTATATTGGTATCTCCCACTATTTTCTTCAAACTATATTACCCTCATTTATATAGTTAAATAAAATCTAATTAAAGTTTTTGCTAGTGAGAATAAGGATCCCATTTCAAATATATATAGCCTTGTGGTGACACAACAAACTATATATAAATAAATAAATAGGTAGACAACTCCTTGTCAATTACATCATCATGTAACTCCTTATGTTTTGCCTCTTAGATTATTTTGATCAAGTGGTGGCACATCCGAATCAAAATTATCTAAGTTAAGTCAACCTAGCACTTCCATATATTCAAAAAGAAAAATATCGCCCTTGTGGTGACACAAAAAAACAATATTGTTCAATTTTCTTTATAAGCATCAAATGTGATAAATTAACATCTTAAATACTTAATACTTGCCTTGTGGTGACACAATAAACTCATATTAAATATTTAATACTCTATTAATTTTATCATGCTAGAAAGCGACGTTCGATATTCTAAATATCTTTGAACGCTTAAGACTTAATATATAAAACTTTGAGGATTTGTTATTATTTGTCTCATCTTGTTTAGCGCAGCATGCAAATATATATATAAAATACGCGCGTCATATTATTAAACATGCGAAGCATGTTTGCATAATATATATATATATAATACTAGCATGCACATATAGAATACTATATTCTATCCGGATTGATTATGGACTTTATTCTAGTTTGGTTCACTAGAGCCACCAAGTGAACCAAAAGGTCAAACCTTAGGGTGCAAAGAATAAACATTTAAATATAACTATTACATTTAAACCCGGCTCCATTACAAACGGGTCTTTTAGCGCTCCTTGCTTCTTGATCCTCGGTTCTTGAAAAATTCTAACTAGTCCTATTACATAAACTATTTAATTTAAATAGAAACCTTGATCGTGATCGAGGGAAGTACATAGGAGAGAGATAGAATTTACATCAAGAAGAAAACCGTAAAAGGCGAGGTAATGCTTGAGACCCCATTTAATAAAACCCATTCATTCAAACATCCAACTAAAATAAATCCAATCATATTGGTCAATTGTCCATAATCAATCCCATTTATTATCATACATATCATCATATGTATCAATAAATTAAATCATTCCATATATATATGAATATCATTTAATGGGCAATTTTATGTTGCATGAAATCCAATTTCAAGATTAAAATAAACTCTTTTATTTTAATTATAAAATTATTAAATATATATATATATATATATATATATAACTATATATATATATATATATATTAATCCGTAGCACTTCTTAGCATCAATTTCTCGGTCAACGTGATGCCTTGAAAAAAACTTTTGTATAGCGGTCTTTATAAGCATATATATATATATATATATATATATATATATATATATATATATATATATATATATATATATATATATAACACACGCTTACCTTTCGTGGGAAGACACACAGATTTCTTGTTTTTTTTTTTTTAAACAACAACCTTTGCAAATATGGTATCAATCGGATGAAGTCACGGTTTTTATATATATATTTTTTCTTTCGGCGATCATGCCCTTTAAAAAAAATGATTACCATGTAATCATATTACAGCAGCCACACGGATTGCATAAAAAAATAGTTTTTTTTTTCTTTCAATAAAATAATAATTTTATACAATAAATTATACCCAATAAATTATTCAAAATACATACCCATACATATATGGAATCAAAATAATTAATAAATATAAAGTTCGGGCTCATGATACCACCAATTAGGTTTTGTGAAAATTAAAGTAGCAATCAAATTGAAAAATTAGCTGAAGCGTAATAAAATCGCCATTTTAAAATTTTCACAAAACAAACGATTCGGATAAAGTTTGGCTCAAACAGTTTTTCCCTATCTCAGATACCATGCACACAAGCCAAATTCATGTTTGATGATAAAGCATACTTTGGTAACAATCTTATTCATTTATTAATAAAAAGTTAGCGTTTTTAATTATCTACACGATGTCGCTTTTATAATATGTGATAACCCATAGTTTTAAGCAATGCTTTTAGAATAATGATGATGATCATTCTAATGAGATCTAAATTTCTTAGTGAAAATTAAAGTAAATTGATCAAATTGAAAAATTAAGCGGAAGCATAAAGTTTGGCTCGATGATACCCTCGAATCTTTCCTTCCTTTGATCGATGTTAGGTTTCCACCAAGATAGTCGTTGATGTAATGAAGAAGAATTTTTCAAGAAGAAGGGGTATTGAAAATTAAAGTACTCTAAGTCTTACCGGTAATTACAAAACCGATATTTAATAGATCAAATTGAAAAATTAAGCGGGCGAAATAAAATCGATTTTAAAATTTTTCACAAACCAATTAATTACCGGATCATCCTTTTATGCATATTATTAATTAAACGAAGAATAAGAAATTATGAAATCATACCCTTGTAAAAAGCGAGCTTCTCAGTGCACGTTCACCTCCTACTTCTCATGATCTCCTTGAATCTCCCAGATTCCTTCCTTTGATCAATGTAAGCCACCCAAGTGTATGGCCTCTGAGGTGATCCACCAAAGAAGAAGAATTTTTCAAGAAGAAGGGTATTGGCTCAAACCCTAGTTTTTCCTATCTCGTATAGAAAAAGGAGCGTCTTTCTTCAACTCTAGGAATTACGTATATTAGATATACGATATAAGACTCCTCTTATAAAGATATCATGTAACCTATTTTAATTAAATATAGGTATTTATTTATTAAACTCCTTTAATTAAATGGGATCCCTAATCTATTAGGGTAATTAATTAATTAATTAAACTCCTTTAACTAATTTTCTTCCTAATCTAATTAGGAATAAATGAGAGTACTTATATTAAATTAATTCCTAAACCTTTTTAGAAATTAAAATAATAATAATTGTAATAATATTAATAAGACTCCTCTTATTAATTTATATTAAATATTTCTAAATATTAAATAATAAATATTAAGCTATTTAATTTATTCTATCACCATAGATTAAATTAAATATACTTAACATATTATTACAATTATGCCATTAACTTCTTAAATAATTATTCTTCCTTTGTATGGTGTGACCCTTTAGGTTCTCCATATTAAACCTATTTAGAATAAATCAATTAGAACAATTCAAATCTCATTTAAATAAATAAATTAAACAAATAATTTATTTAAATAAATAATATTTATTCTACAATAGGATAAGCCTCCTAGCGATCAACGACTTTCCGGATAATATAGATTTCAACATTAATCATAAAAGAACCTTTGAGTAAATAGTTAGTTACCGTACAATTCAATCCTTCCACCATACAATGTCCCAATTAAATATAAGACATGGAAATTATCGTCAAGTCTTATTTTATTTAATTATATGTATTTCGATTCCTAAATGAACAACTCCTAATGAATGCAAATTAGAAACTACTTTCTAATTTCATTCCACCTTAACCAAGGATTCTGGGTTGTCATTTATCGAACCACATAGGACATTTCTCCTTTTTACTAGAAGTGGTAGATTCTTTATTGATCATTCATTATCTTCATATATAACTTATTACACCCAAGCATACCCTTTGATATACTCTAAGAGTCTTAAGGAATAAGTCAAAGTGTAATTCATTATATATAAGATACTATGATGATCTCAAGTCTAAGATCATTTGTACTACTATCACTACAGAATTCCTATCGACGTAAGTAAAACTCCATTAGGTATTCCTTAGCGAGTCACGCTCAAATGAACTTATTCTCTAATAAGCACCTACATACTTGCTTTAGTGTCTCCACACAAATGATCATGAGATCAATCATCCTCATCCAATGAGCAAGAACGTATGTACCCAATCTATCCTGGATTCACTAATCTCCAATTTAGTAATCCAATGATTGGGAACTATTTTAGTTTTAAGCTTTCTAAGAATTTAGATCTCATTAGAATGATCATCATCATTATTCTAAAAGCGTTGCTTAAAACTATGGGTTTATCACATATTATTAAAAACAAAGACCATGTAGATAATAAATGCCTTTAATAAATAATTCTTTTATTAATAAATAAATAAGATTGATTACACAAGATATGCTTTATCATCATACATGATTGGCTTGTATGCATAATACTTTCAATTCTTCCTTCATTTCTCACCAATTCACTAAAGCTATAGAGCAATTATTATAGAGAGAAATTATAGAGAGAGAAGAAGAGAAGTCTGCTACCTCATTATTCCAATATCTAGTTTTTTCTAAGGTAAGGGGTATTACTTTTTGATTCATTAAGAGAGTTATTTTTTTCAATACTTGTAAGGATTGTTATTCCATTCTTTATTATTATGTTGGAATAACTTGTTTATATGAGTACCGCATACACGTGAAAATTCTTCTCATTATTCCATTCTTTATTATTACATTGGAATAACATGTCCGTGCGGATACATCGCATGCCCGTGAATTATGTTGTTATTCCATTCTTTATTATTCATTTGGAATATCATATCATCTTGATTACGCATGACCTGGTTCCATTCTTTATTATACTGTTGCAATATCCTATCAGTGCGGATTATGCATGACCTAGTTCCATTCTTTATTATTCTCATTGGAATATCACATGCATCTGGATTACGCATGACCTGGTTCCATTCTTTATTATTCTGTTGGGAATAACCTGTCTGTGCGGTCTATCGCATTCATGGTGAATTCTTTTGTTATTCTAGTCTTTATTATTCTGTTAGAATAACCTGTGTATGTGAATTACCGCATGTATGGTGAATGATCCTTTGTGTTCATTCCTTATTAAATTATGGAAATGATTTGTCTACGTGGATTTCCGCATGGCGGGCGAAAATCCATTTGCAGTTTTGTAATTCTTTTGACCCTCAAAAATTCTAAAAAAATTTAAAATGATAATTTGATGAGTTTTCTAGATTGTGTCCAAAAATGGCGATTTTTGGATGTATAGATTAGGAGTTATGAATTTTATGGGAAAAGACTATTTTAAAAGTAAACCCTTATAACTCCTTGTGGTTAACTCCAAAATTGGTGAAATTTTTATTGGGAGTACATATATATAACAGGAGTATACCCTATAAATTTTGAAATTTTTGGACAAAAGTACAATTTATGATAAATGTCTAAATATTCGACAATTTTGGCCATATAAAAAATAGTAAATGAATTTAAAAAATTCCGAGAAAAATATATATTCAATATGGGACTATATTCTGCTAAATTCAAGAAAAAAAAATATTTTTGGGACTGATTTGGTATTTTTCATGAAAATGAACTAGTTATGAGTAAATGAATTAAATATGTTATGTGAAGTAACAAAATTGGAAAATAGGATTTTATGGCTTGGGAAACCTATATAGGGTATATGCAGATTTTTGATGAGGGATTTGATCATTGGTGATGAAATCTTATGAGTATGGCATTTTTGAATGATTATATGCATTATTTGGTTAGCCAAAGATCTTACTCGTGAGACTACTGCATGCTGGTGAATCTCTAACATTATTCCATTCTTTATTATTCTATTTGAATAACTCCGTCATCCGGACTACCGCATGCTCAGTGAATTCTTCATTATTCCATTCTTTATTATTCATTTGGAATAACCTCGCTCACGTGGACTATCGCATGCACGGTGAATTCTTTTGTTATACCATTCTTTATTATTTTGTTGAATAACTCTGCTACGCGGACTTACCGCATGCATGGTGAATTCTTCATTATTCCATTCTTTATTATTCTTTGGAATAACTTTATCTCACAATAACTCTGCGTGCGTGGTGAATGACCCTTTGTATTCATTCTTTATTAAATTGTGGAAATGATCTGTCTACGTGGATTACTGCATGGCGGATAAAAATTCATTTGCAGTTTCATATATTATATTATACTCGTATGAGATATCATTTCTTTTGTACTCGTCATAAAATATCGTTTTCTTTGGTATTTTTCTTTTACTAGTTACTATTCACTAGTTACTATTCACTCTAGTATTATTCAGTCGGGTATTCGGTGCACTTTTCATGTCGAAATACTATTCATGAGTTACTATTCACTCTAGTATTCTTCACTTGGGTATTTGGGGCATTTTTCATGCCGGGGTACTATTCATGAGGTACTATTCCTGAAGTACTATTCACGGGGTACTATTTACCCGAAAAATACATTTCTTTTCTGTCTAAATTATTTTTGGTACATGAATATCATTCTTGAATTTTACTCCACAAAGCAGTATCATGTTGACAATTTGAACGTTATTGAATTCTGGATAAATTAAATTATAAATCTTTAAAATTTATCCTTGAACTTGTTTTATTGAATGATTATGTCATTGTCATCATCCTCATGCTTATATTGTGATGAAAGTCATCTTTGGTTTACGTACATAGATGGACTTGGTATGATTATGACCATGGATTATTCGGTATAATCATAACCGTATTGTAACGAATGATGTGGTAAAAGTCATCATTGGCCTATAATTCATTGATGGACAGTTGTTGGTATGATTATGACCATAGATTATTCGTATAATCATGACCATTGATGATTACATGAATATCCTTGGTCGTGGTGCAACGATGATTCGATTTTATTTATTAAGCTAAGTCTCAACGATAAAGTTGATGAAAAACTTTTTAAATCATAGAAGATAGTAGATTTTATGCTCTACTTGACTCTTCTAATAGATTGCTTATTCCGCAGCAGTTGTTGATCTAAAACTTGTTGTCTATTGTATTCTATCAGTTGTTATACTGTTGAAGGCTAAGGATAATTTATTCTGCATTATCTTAGTCATAATATTTCTTACTGGGCTAGTTGAGCTCACCCTTTGCTTTCATTGTTCTCTTCAGGAAATGAGAATATAGCTGGGACTAGTTGGGGAACGGAGTGACGGTCCAGATGTTAGCATTAGTAGTCCTCACTATTCTGTGAAATAGTGTGATAATAAATGTAATGAGGACTCCATTGAGAATGGATATTGTCTAGAAGGCAATATTCTTGTTTAAACTCTCGGCTATGTTTTGTCGTATTTTACCCGACAGTTGTATAATTAAGTTTGTATTTGAATTTTGTACCATGTATTTGGCTACTCAAGATGGGTGATGTATACCTGTTTTGGGGGCGTCACAGTTGGTATCAAAGCTTAGGGATATGATCCCTGGCTGAGATGTGAGACAAGAACTAGGAGGGGAGAGACGGGGAATTCCTTCGCTAGTATGACCTACTTAAGTTTATTTGTTATTTAATTGGTCTGTCAGAGTATAGGGATAATATGTGATATGTCAATTAACCCTTGTTTTGTGACAGTGTTTGAAAATGGCATCTAAAAATGTTTAGATCAGCAATGAAGCACATGAGACCGTTGAGTCACCAACGATCAATACCCAGGATAATGTGCAACAAGAAGACAATAATCCTCAAGTAAACAACAACACCGATGAAATGATGAATGATAGGATGTTCAGAGGCTTTATGAAATTCATGCAACATCAGATGAAATAAACTCCTGTTCATAATGCAGGTGGAAACAATGGCAACCCACGGCTGGTCACTGCTAAGCAGTTCAAGGAGCTGGGACCGCCGAAGTTTTTGTGAAAGCCAGAACCACTTAAGGCGGAGACGTGGTTAAAGCAGATCACCGAGATATTTGATGTCTTGGGATGCTCCGAGAAGCAAAAGGTTCCCTTCGCCACCTTTATGTTGTGTGAAGAGGTAGATTATTGGTGGGAATCTGTAAAGCGTACCCATCTTGATGCACTCAAGATGTCTTGGGAGAAGTTCCAAGAGTTGTTCAATGACAAGTACTTTTCCGAAAGTATTCGTCACATGAAGGAGGTGGAATTCATCAAGTTGGAGTAAAATAATATGACCGTGTCGCAATACGAAGCTAAATTTGCGGAGTTATCCCGGTTTGCATTCCATTTGGTCGATAATGAGGAGCGAATGATGCGAATGTTTCTAAGAGGTTTAAAACCCGATATACGTCAATACCTCATTTCTCACAAAATTTGTTTATATTCAAATGTTGTGAATAGGGCTCAGTTATTGGAGCGCGATAATGAGTCACTACAACCAAAAGGCAACGACCAACAACACGATAATAATCGTACCAGTGGCAACAACCATCGGAACAACGATAACCATCGTGGAGGAAATTATCATGCCAGAAATGGTAACCACTTCGGTGGTAATCATGGCCAAGATAATAGAAGTGAAAGTTTCAAGAAGAGGAGATTCAATAATAATGGAAAGACGTCAGCACCAGCACCTGTTGTTAAGGAAGGAGAATGACCACCGGTCGTATGTTACAAATGCGGAGAGGAGGGACTTATCAGTCCAAACTGCGTGATGCAGTCCAAAGCATGTTACAATTGTGAAAAAGAAGGTCACCTAGCCCGATTTTATCGTGCACCAAAGTCAAGTCCAGCTGGGACGGTGGCACCAAAGGCGGATACGGACAAAACAAAGTCGGTGGTTTTAGGAAGAGCGTTTTTCGTGACTTCTCAAAAAGCGAGTAACCCGAACGAAGTTAGCACGGGTTAGTTAATTATAAATTCTTTCAAAGTCTATACCTTATTAGATATCGGTTCTACCCATTCTTTTATCTCTCTTGCTTGCGCTCAACATTTAAATTTGACTCCGGAGAAATTAAACTTTGACTTATCGGTTGAAACTCAATTATGAGAAACCTTCGCTACCTCCACTGTTTATAAATCTTGTTGATTCAAATCGACATTTTCACGTTACCTGTCGATCTTATCTCTTTGAAAATACTTTCCTTTGATGTGATTTTAGGAATCGATTGGTTAACTACTCATCATGCTTTTCGTAAGGTTGTTAGCTTTCATATTCCTAACCAACCTATTATGCAAATTTAAGCAACCAAACCACTAAAGTCAATCATTGTCATATCAAGCCATAAGTAAAGAGCCTCGAGCCTTTCACTGGTGACTTCCTTGTGTGGAATGCACCGAAGCCAGACTTTCTGTAGGCGACGTCGTGAATGACGATGGCAAGTTGATAGGTATCAATGTGACGTACTATCCAAGTCTAGGATGAGAGTCACAGTTTTGAATGATATTTCTATTGTTAATAAATTTCCTGACGTATTCTCTAAAGACTTCCTGGCCTACGCCAGAGCGTGAAATCGAATTTTGTATTAACCCCAGTACGAAACCCATTTCTAAAACCCTTAAATATTTCTTCAACCAAAACGAACGTATAATGCGCCAAAGACGTTGGCTCGAACTGTTAAAGATTACGACCATACCATTCAATATTATCGTGGAAAAAGCGAATGTGGTAGCTGATGCATTAAGTAGAAGATCGTATGCATTTACGAGTGCGATGTTGTTAACACAAAAACCCATTTTGTATAACTTACAAATGATGAAGATAGAGTTAAAGACTCTAGGGACTCACGTGATGATGTCAAATATACGAGTAGAATCGACTTTAATCGATAAAGTTAAAAGCCGTTCAAGCTTCAGACCCGGAGTTGATGAAAATGAAGAAGAAGGTTCAAGAAGGCGTTATCTCAACCCTCGATTTAATTGGCCCATTTGAAATCCTCAATCGAGTAGGAACTGTGGCCTATAGACTCGCTTTACCGCCAAGTATGTCACGTGTTCATAACGTTTTTCATGTATCGATGTTACGTAAATATGTCGACGACCCGAACCACATTATTAAATTGGAACTAGACGAGATAACAGAAAATTTAACGTATGAGGAGATACGTGTTAAAATCTTGGATAAGAAGGATCATATTCGACACTCAAAGGTTATATCTCAAGAGTTAGAATCTGAAATGAAATCAAGGTATCCTCACTTCTTTGGCATACCAGGTACGTACGTAAATTTTGAGGGCGAAATTTCATAAGAAGGGGAGATTGTAAGACCCCGAATTTTATGAAATGAAAGTATTCAATTTTTTATAATTATTATTTTATTTCGTAAATGATTAAATTGATAAAAGGTTAAAGTTAAGGGTGATATGTGAAAATTTTTGCAAAGTAAGCAAGTTGTTATAAAATATTCGTTTGGTCGGGGAATATTCTTTTTGTCGGGAATATCCAAATGACAGACACAATCATTGATGGACCCCATGAACGAAAGTATTGTCGTAGTTAGAAAACGACATAATTATCTTTTATAAAAATAACTACGAAAGTGTTACCGTTAAAAAGCTTGAACTACCCTAGTAAAAGTAAAAGAATAATGTCTGGCGTGGTTGCATAGTAGCAGCGCGATATTGATTATTTATGCTTACGTGAGAAGTCACTCGGTTATACTCAATTATTATTACAGTAATTGCTGCATCATATCTCTCATATTATTGATTTAATTATTGTCACAGTATCATCTATATAATATGTTATATTATTAAATCAATAATTGAGACGACAAAGTTATTCATATTATTATTTGCAATATTGATAATGTCTAGAAGTTACATCGAGGAGAGGTTTGGTCACCTAATTGCATGCCCATATAGGAGAAATCCTTATCGAAAAGCCCCCTCTTTCCTGGGAACGACCTGGTTGTTAAATATTGTTAGTTATAATATCAATGATGAATAAGTTCGTGTTGATTAAAGATGAAATTGATAGTTCCATTGTATGAGAATTATTAGTGTTAGTGGAAATTGACATTTATTTCAATAATAATTGATGTTTGGAGGTTATATTCACTAATCGGGTAATTACCCGAATAAATGAGCAACTAAATGCTATTAATTCACATTCTTATAACTATGTGTTCACATGTGTGTACTATTGATTCACATGATTTACTATTAGGGGAGTTGGTGCAAGATTGATAATACTTGCATGACTAAATTAAAAATGGAGGTATAAATGAAGGTACTATACTGTAATTAGTTTTTTTCACATGATTATACTATTGAGTCACATGAATGAACAATTAATTCACATGATTTACTATTAGGGGAGGTGGTGCAAGTTTGATAATACTTGCAGGACTAAATTAAAAAGGAAGAAAAAGAGGAAGGTATTATACTGTAATATTTTGAGCCCCAAAATGTGCAATTATTGAAACTATATTTTCCTATAAATAGAAGATCATTCTTCCTTCATTTCTCACCAATTCACTAAGACTCACAAGAGCAATTATTATAGAGAGAAAGAAGAAGAGAAGTCTGCTACCTCACTATTCCAGTATCCAGTCTTCTTCTGAGGTAAGGGGTATTATTTCTTTCGTATTCATGAAGAGAAGTTATTTTCTTTCAATACTCGTAAGAGTTGTTATTCCATTCTTTATTATTATGTTAGAATAACCTGTCTGTGCGGACTACCGCATGCCTAATGAATTTTTTTGTTATTCCATTCTTTATAATTCTGTTAGAATAACCTGTTTACGTGGACTACCGCATGCATGGTAAATTCTTCTGTTATTCCATTCTTTATTATTTTGTTGGAATAACCTATTTACGCGGACTACAGCATGCATGGTGAATTCTTCTGTTATTCCATTCTTTATTATTCTGTTGGAATAACCTGTCTACGCAGACTACCGCGTGCATGGTGAATGACCCTTCGTATTCATTCTTTATTAAATTGTGGAAATGATCTTTCTACATGGATTATCGCATGGCGGATGAAAATCCATTTGCAATTTCGTATATTCTATTATACTCATATGAGATATCATTTCTTTTGTACTTGTCATGAAATATCGTTCTCTTTGGTATTTTTCTTTTACGAGTTACTATTCACTCTAGTATTATTCACTCGGGTATTCAAGGCACTTTTCATGCCGGAGTACTATTCACGAGTTACTATTCACGGGTTACTATTCACCCAATTACTATTCACTCTAGTATTATTCACTCGGGTATTTGGGTCACTTTTCATGCTGGGGTACTATTCACGAGGTACTATTCCCGAAGTACTATTCACGGGGTACTATTTACCCGAAAAATACATTTCTTTTCTGTCTAAATTATTTTTGGTACATGAATATCATTCTTGAATTTCACTCCACAAAGCAGTATCATGTTGACAATTTGAACGTTATTGAATTCTGGATAAATTAAATTATAAATCTTTCAAATTTATCCTTGAACTTATTTTATTGAATGATTATGTCATTATCATCATCCTCATGCTTATATTGTGATGAAAGTCATCTTTGGCTTACGTGCATAGATGGACTTGGTATGATTATGACCAGGGATTATTCGGTATAATCATGACCGTAATGTAACGAGTGATGTGGTAAAAGTCATCATTGGCCTCTAGTTCATTGATGGACAGTTGTTGGTATGATTATGACCAGGGATTATTCGGTATAATCATGACCATTGATGATTATATGAATATCCTTGGTCGTGGTGCAGGGATGATTCGATTTTATTTATTAAGCTGAGTCTCAACGATAAAGTTGATGAAAAACTTTTTAAATCATAGAAGATTAGTGATTTTATGCTCTACTTGACTCTTCTAATGGATTGCTTATTCCACTGCAGTTGTTGATCTAAAACTTGTTGTCTATTGTATTCTATCAGTTGTTATACTACTGAAGGCTGAGGATAATTTATTCTACATTATCTTAGTCATAATATTTCTTACTGGGCTAGTTGAGCTCACCCTTTGCTTTCATTGTTCTCTTCAGGAAATGAGAATATAGCTGGGACTAGTCGAGGAACGGAGTGACGGTCCAGATGATAGCATTAGTAGTCCTCACTATTCTGTGAAATAGTGTGATAATAAATGTAATGAGGACTCCATTGAGAATGGATATTGTCTAGAAGACAATATTCTTGTTTAAACTCTCGGCTATGTTTTGTCGTATTTTACCCGACAGTTGTATAATTAAGTTTGTATTTGAATTTTGTACCCTGTATTTGGCCACTCAAGATGGGTGATGTATACCTATTTTAGGGGCGTCACAGTTGGTATCAAAGCTTAGGGATATGATCCCTGGCTGAGATGTGAGACAAGAACTAGGAGGGGAGAGACGGGGAATTCCTTCGCTAGTATGACCTACTTAAGTTTATTTGGTATTTAATTGGTCGGTCAGAGTATAGGGGTAATATGTGATATGTCAATTAACCCTTGTTTTGTGACAGTGTTTGAAAATGGCATCTAAAAATGTTTAGATTTATAATGAAGCACATGAGACCGTTGAGTCACCAACGATCAATACCCAGGATAATGTGCAACAAGAAGACAATAATCCTCAGGTAAACAACAACACCGATGAAATGATGAACGATGGGATGTTCAAAGGCTTTATAAAATTCATGCAACATCAGATGAAAGAGACTCCTGTTCATAATGCAGGTGGAAACAATGGCAACCACATACCGTCACCGCTAAGCGCCTCAAGGAGCCGGACCGCCGAAGTTTTTGTGAAAGCCAGAACCACTTAAGGCGGAGACGTGGTTAAAGCAGATCACCAAGATATTTGATGTCTTGGGATGCTTCGAGAAGTAAAAGGTTCCCTTCGCCACCTTTATGTTGTGTGAAGAGGCAGATTATTGGTGGGAATCTGTAAAGCGTACCCATCTTGACGCACTCAAGATGTCTTGGGAGAAGTTCCAATAGTTATTCAACGACAAGTACTTTCCCGAAAGTATTCGTCACATGAAGGAGGTGGAATTCATCAAGTTGGAGCAAAATAATATGATCGTGTCGCAATACGAGGCTAAATTTGCGAAGTTATCCCGGTTTACATCCCATTTGGTCGATAATGAGGAGCGAATGATGTGAATGTTTCTAAAAGGTTTAAAACCCGATATACGTCAATACCTCATTTCTCACAAATTTTGTTTATATTCAGATGTTGTGAATAGAGCTTACTTATTGGAGCGCGATAATGAGTCAGCACAACCAAAAGGTAATGACCAATAACATGATAATAATCGTACAAGTGGCAACTGTAAGACCCCGAATTTTATGAAATAAAAGTATTCAATTTTTCTATTCAGTAAATGGTTAAATTGATAAAAGTTAAAGTTAAGGGTGTTATATGAAATTTTTTTTCAAAATACAGCAAGGGGTATAAAGTATTCATTGTTGTCGGGAATATTCGTTTGGTCGTGGAATATTCTTTTCGTTTGAGAATATTCGCATGCGACGCAGCCGCGATCATTGTGGGCCCCATAACGTATAATATCGCTTGGATGGAAAAAACGACAAATTTGAGTTTTTATAAATAACGGCGTAATCGTTACATATTAACATTGTTGGAATACGGTTGGTAAAGTAAAAATAATCTGGCGTTGTTGCACAAGTAACACCGGTATTGCAAGATATTTTTTCAATTATTGATTCTTACGTAAAAAGGCACTACTCAATAATTGTTACAGTAATTCTTCGCTCAATATTTTATTTTATTGATTCAATAATCTGCTTTGTGTTGATATTTTATATTATTGTTGTTCAATAATTATCAACGCACAATATTTTCCATTATCGATCAATAATTCATATTATTTGAATAATATTATTAGATAGCATTATTGGCAATGTCTAGAAAGTTACATCAAGGAGAGGTTTGGTCACCTAATTGCGGCGAAGGAGGAGAAATTCTTATTGAAAGCCCCTCTTTCCCGAGGACTACCGGTTGTCATAAATGTGATTACTCAGTAATTTTATTTGTGAATAATTAATTATTGATTCATATGATAAGAAAATATTTATTTGATGTGGATATAAATGATGGATTTATTTATGTGGTTATAAGTGAAGGAATTAATGATGAGGTGTTTTATCAAGATTATTTGTAAAATGGAGAACAAAATATGGGATTTTCGTAAAAATTAGTTTATTACTTGATTTTGTAAAATCCATAACTCTTTAATGTATAATGAGTTAAGAGATGAGCCATATATCAAAAGAAAGCCCTAGAAGTAATATTTAAATGCTGAAATTTTGAATGAAAGCGGTCCGAAGGACTAATAGTCCGAAAAATCGTTGTTCTTCAAAACTATATTATGTGAGTTATAAATTTTGATCCGACCGTTGGATCGTTGTAATTTTGGATATGTTATACATATATAAGTTGAGTATATGTCCACAAATTTTGAACCGTAAAAATGAACGTATGATTTGTTATGAATTTTAAGAGGTAATCGATTAGGAAATTAGGTTTTGGTGGAAAATTCTAGAATTGAGTGGGCCCCACTCTTGGTTGTTGGGGAAGATGGCTGATTTTGGTGGGTGGAATAGTAGCGGAGTAAAGCCATCGGAGTTCTGAGTCAAGTCTCCGCTTCTTGGCGTGCTAACATTTTCCTATAAATAGAGGGCTAAGTTAGAATTGAAAATCACACCGAAACATAAGCTTTCTCTCTTTCTCTCTAGATTATTGAGTGTATTTTGTGAGAATTTAGATACTTGGTGAGTTGATATTCATCGCCAGCAAGTTTCCTTCGTCGTCATCCAGATATCCCGTCGGAAGTCTTTGCTCTTTTGAGGTAAGGGATAGTAAGGGATATTATTTTTTTTCGTAATGATATTATTTCTTCAATATCATTATGTCTTTGAAATATTGATCTGAAGTTTTATCAAATTTGGAACTTTTTCATGCCGGGGTTACTATTCACGAGTTACTATTCACGAGTTACTATTCACAATATACTATTCATGAAGCGTGAAGATGTTTTTTGTGGAATTTCTATCTTTTGGTGTGAGATTCTTTATTCACGTATAATGACCTTATTCAAATATCTGACCACTATTCACGAATCGGCACTATTCACCGAAAAATGAAAATTTTTCTTTTCATCTAAAATATCTATTCTGGATACTAGCTTTGATTGTATCCATGTTTTGATCATTCTTAATTTTACACCACTATGATTATTTTGAGGTATTTTTGGATGTATAGATTAGGAGTTATGGATTTTATGAGAAAAGACTATTTTAAAAGTAACTATTTATAACTCCTTGCGGTTAACTCCAAAATTGATGAAATTTTTATTGAGAGTACATCTATATAATATCGGTGTATTACGTGAATTTCGAATTTTGGATAAAAGTACAATTTATGATAAATGTTTAAATATTCTATGGTGGTTTTGGCCATATGAAAAATAGTAAATGAATTTTAAAATTTCGAGAAAAATATATGTTCAATATGGGACTATTTTATGCTAAATCCTAAAAGAAATATTTTTAGAACTGATTTGGTATTTTTCATGAAAATGTTCTAGTTATGAGCAAATGAATTAAATATGTTATGTGAAGTAAGAAAATTAGAAAATATGATTTTATGGTTTGAGAATCATATATGAGGTATATGTAGATTTTTTGATGAGGGTTTTAGTTATTGGTGATGAAATTTTATAGGTTTGGCATTTTATGATGATTAAATGCATTAATTAGTAAAAGTGTAAACAATTTAATTAAATTGTTTATAAGTTTGAGAAATGATTAAAATATTATTATAATATTAATAATATTAGATTATGATATTTCTAAGTGATTTATAACATTTGGATTAAGGTGTTATAAATATGGATATGAATTTTATTATGAAACTTTATCTTTTCGTGTCGAGGTTACTACATACGATTATCTGGGGACTATAATACGAATACGAGTACTATTCACAACAAATTGGTTCTTCTCGGCCACCAAATTATCGTTGATTTATGAATCTTACTCTTGAAATTAAAACCATGTTTTGATTATATTATTTTTATATAACATTCTTATAACCCTAATGATGATATTTCTCTTTGACTTGAGTGTAAAGATGGGTAGATTATTGGTATGATCGTGACCATAGGTTCTCTTTTGCCGATGAGTGCAAAAAGTTGAATTGTTGGTGCAAAGGTGAATTCAATCAACATGGTTATAATTATCATTATATAACTTCCAACCAAAATCGGTGCAAGTTTCCTTGTCGTCATATATCCAGATATCCCGCTCTTTTGAGGTAATGACCAAATGATAACATGATAATTCACGATAATCTGTATCTTTACATTCACGTATCGACCACTTTATTCACGTATCTTGACACTATTCACGAATCACGACATTCATTAGAAAATGTGGCTTTGATTGTATCGACCATCACCACTATGATTATTTTGAATTTTTTGGAACGATAACCATCGTGATGAGAAAATTATCATGCCAATTTATGATAAATGTTTAAATATTAGGTGGTTTTGGCCGTGGTAACCACAATTATTTTATGCTAAATCCCGGAAAAGAAATATTTTTAGGTTTCATGAAAATGTAATCATGGTCAAGATAATAGAAGTGAAAGTTTCAAGAAGATGAGATTTAATAATAATAGAAAGACGTCTAAGTGATTTATAACATTTGGATTAAGGTGTTATAAATATGGATATGAATTTTATTATGAAACTTTATCTTTTCGTTGAGGTTACTATGTAACGACATTATCACGGACTATGTACGAATACGGGTACTATTCACAAACAAATTGGTTTCTTCTCGAACAAATTATCGTTGATTTATGAATCTTACTCTTGAAATTAAAACCATGTTTTGATTATATTATTTTATATAACATTCTTATAACCCTAATGATGATTCTCTTTGACTTGAGTGTAAAGATGGGTAGATTATTGGTATGATCGTGACCATAGGTTCTCTTTGTAAAGATGGTGCAAAAAGTTGAATTGTCAATCGGGTATGATCATGACCATTGAATTTACAATTGAATATTTTTAGCTTACGTGCAAAAGGTGAATTGATCAACATGGTTATAATTATTGTTATATAACAAAGATTTCTTTGATATATGAATATCTTTGGCTCAGTAATGCAAAGATGACTGTTGTTGAATATCTTTAGCCCAGTAGTGCAAAGATGAATTATTGATGAATATCTTTGGCTTGTAATGCAAAGATGACTGTTATTGAATATCTTTGGCAGTAGTGCAAAGATGAATTATTGATGAATATCTTTGGCTCGTAATGCAAAAGATGACTGTTGTGTCAATATCTTTGCTTTGTAGTGCGAAGATGAATTATTGATGAATATCTTTGGCTCGTAATGCAAAGATGACATTTGTTGAATATCTTTGGCTTGTAGTGTAAAGATGATGATTGATGATGAATATCTTCAAGTGCAGTGCAAGATGAATTTATTAGTATGATTATGAGAACAGAACCGTAATTTGGTATAACCATGATATTTGATGTTTCGAGGTAAAGGCAGTGATAAAAATTATCTTCATTCCGGATGAGAAGAGGAATTTAGAATCACAATTATGATTATGAGTTATTCATATGATAATTGTTGGGAAGGAGAAGACAATAGACTTTATAGTCTATTTGACTCTTTTTAATGGATTGCTTTCGTTCACCAGTGAGTCAAACGTACTTATATAATCTTGGTGTTTGTTTGGAGTATAATACCCATTAGACATAATAATGATATGTCAAGAGAAGACTCACCATTGGGAAGAATACGATAGTAATCTTCTTGTTTTTATGTGGGGTCTATTAGATTGACTAAGGATAATTACGTGGCCATATGATATCTACTATAACCTAAAACATGGCCTCCATGTATGCGAAGGTTTCCTTGAGCACTTCCCAAAGATTCTAATTTCTAAAACAGTTTTGACGAGGGGAGGAGGGACTTATCATGGTAATCATAGGTCAAAACGACCAAAGTTAGTATGTAATAAATGCGAGGGAGGGACTTATCATCCAAACCGATAAGATATACAAGCCAATCACGTTTGATGATAAAGCATATACTTTGTAACAATCTTATTCATTTATTAATAAAAAGTATCAATTTATTAAAGGCTTTTAATTATCTACACGATCTTCGTTTTTATAATATGTGATAAACCCATAGTTTTAAGCAATGCTTTTAGAATAATGATGATGATCATTCTAATGAGATCTAAATTCTTACAAAGCTTAAAACTAAAATAGTTCCCAATCATTGGATTACTAAATTGGGGATTAGTGAATCCGGATAGATTGGTACATACGTTGCTTGCTCATTGAATGAGGATGATTGATCTCATGATCATTTGTGTGGAGACACTAAAGTAAGTATGTAGGTGCTTATTGGAGAATAAGTTCACTAAACGTGGCTCGCTAAGGAATACCTAATGGAGTTTTACTTGCTCATCAATAGGAATTCCTCAGTAGTGATAGTAGTCTGTACAAGTGATCCTTGGACTTGAGATCATCATAGTATCTTGTGTATGATGAGTTATACTTTGACTTATTCCTTAAGACCCTTAGGTATATCAAAGGGTATGCTTGGGTATAATAAGTTGTATATGGAGATAATATATGATCAATAAAGAATCTACCACTTATATAAAGAGAAGAGAAATGTCCTATGTCATTCGATAAATGACAACCCAAAGAGTCCTCGGGCAAGGCGAATGAAATTAGAAAGGAGTTTCTAATTTGCATTATTTGGAGTTGTGCATTTAAGAGTCGAAATACATATAATTAAATAAAATAAGACTTGCGATAATTTCATGCCTTATATTTAATTGGGACATTGTATAGTGGAAGGATTGAATTGTATTTGCAGTAACTATTTACTCAAAGGTTCTTTTATGATTAATGTTGAAATCTATATTATCCGGAAAGTCGCCGATCGCTAGGGAGGCTTATCCCTATTGTAGAATAAATATTATTTATTTAAATAAATTAATTGTTTAATTTATTTATTTAAATAAGATTAGAATTGTTCTAATTGATTTATTCACAACCTATTTAATATGGAGAACCTAAAGGGTCACACCATAAAAGGAAGAATAATTATTTAAAAGTTAATGGCATAATCGTAATAATATATTTATGTATATTTAATTTAATCTATGGTGATAGAATAAATTAAATAGCTTAATATTTATTATTTAATATTTTAGAAATATTAAATATAAATTAATAAGAGGAGTCTTATTAATATTATTACAATTATTATTATTATTTTAATTTCTAAAGAGTTTAGGAATTAATTTAATATAAGTACTCTCATTTATTCCTAATTGGATTAGGAAGGAAAATTAGTTAAAGGAGTTTAATTAATTATCCCTAATAAGATTAGGGAGCCCTTTAATTAAAAGGGTTTAATTAAATAATACCTTAATTTAATAGGGTTACTTGATATCTTTATAAGAGGAGTCTTATATATCGGATATCAAGACTACGTGATATTTTCAATGGTTGGAGAGCGCGCCTTTTTCTATAGAGATAGAAAAACTAGGGTTTAGCTAACCACCCATCTTCTTGAATCCTTCTTCTTCCTTGGTGGATCACCTCTGAGGCCAAACACTTGGGTGGCTAACGTTGATCAAAGGAAGGAACCAAACCCATGGATTCAAGTTGGAGCGAAAAGGATTGGAGGTGAACTTGTACTTAGGAGGCTTCCGGATCTTCAGGTATGTTTCTTTTATTCATCTTTTCGTTTAATTAATAATTGTGCATAAAGGGTGATCCGGGGTATATGGTTTTGTAAAATTTTAAACTCGATTTTTACATCGCTTCCGCTTTATTTATGCAATTTGATTATGCTCATGAATATTACAAACCTAACACTAAACTCCTTCCTTATAGAAAGAAATACAAGATGTGAATAAAGAAATTCTACATATTTCCAGTACCTCTTATATATGAATTTTTATGTATATGTTTATGTAACTTCATCAATAAGTTGCTTCTAGTTGTCTGTGATTATATATACTCTCAACGTGAAGTAACTTTATCACTAAAATAAGTCTAATTTACTCTGATATAATTTTAACTTAATATAGTTTTAAAATAAGGCTAATACAATATAACTTGATATAATTTTACAAATAATAATATTTTATGATTAATAATTATACAAATATTTTTATTTATTTGAAATGGGTCGATTTGGATTATAATAGCAAATCAGTGATCCATTACATGATGAATCAAATCAGTGATCCATTATCACATTTGGTGGAGCATATTGAATCAAAGCATGATTTACTCTGATCTAACCCATTGACATGCCTATAAAGAACAATGAAATTGCTACACTTCCAATACCTCCTTGTTTTAGCATTTATATCCTTGTACTTGGAATTCACAATTTAACATAATATACGGCTGTGTTCTTTCGTCTCCTTCACCTGCAATATCTTTTTCACTTTCACATGGTATTACGACAATTGATCAGAATGTTGGTGTAAGGATTATAATAATCTTTTGCTGCTAAACTAGATTTGTGTAAATTTAAAACTTGTTACTTTTATCCCCTTATTTTAGATAAAAGGAATTTTATTTAAAAGAATAATGATACAATGAAGGTGGAACTAAACATATCCTTATCAAAGGACAACCCTCAATCCCTGTGAATATCTGAAATAGCTACACCTCTGAAGGCCTTCTTGGACAATGCCCATAGGCCATGAGGAAGCCAAAGATGCATCTTGTCTCAAAGTAGGTGGAAGGGAGACAAGTGACAAGTGACGATAAAGTACTCGCGTTTCTCTCTGTCCAGATGCCCTGGAAAGTAGCAAATATTGCACCGTACCACTATGGGTCACTACTACGATCCATATTTAGCCGGATAAATACTTTTCCTTTAGTATGGGATGATAATAGAACTGCTATTAACAAATGAATAGCTTGACTATTGAATGCCTCATGTGGTCCCATCTGGAAAAGAACCTAGTTTTTAAATGGTTTCTTCTTTGAGGTTGCTTTTCCTTGAGCGTCTCATGGCCTGCATATCTGGATCCTTGCCCAAATTCAACTAAATCTTCGTGGAGTTTGAATCTTATTTGTATCTTCAGCATAAGTTGTCGGATAAATTCTGTTATTTTAGATGTTTATTAATGTGCTAGTCTCCGGCTTTTCTCATCTTCTTTTGTGAAGTTTGTTTTTTTGATTATTCTTCTCTATCTGATTCTGGGTGTGCATCTGCTCACTAGTTTATACATTTTTAAACAATTATTCACCAATATGCATCAACTTTAGCATGAAGTCTTATGTTTTTTAGTTTTCTATCAACATAGGGGCATTTAGATAAATTTGTTCGCCCCTTTTCAAAATTCGAACAAAAGTTGGACTCTTACAGAATGAATGATTAAGATCAAATGAACTTAAACAATTTGATATGTGCGTTTATTAGGAAAGTAAACTGTCTTTTTGGGATATCCCAAACAGAAAAGGCTGGACTTTTGGTTTGGGAAGAAAGGAATGTTACAGTTGCAAGTTCTTTATTTTCAAGTGTATTATCTGAAGAGATTAATTGATTCCAGGCTAGTGGTATTGTCAGAAAGGATTATGATCAGAAGCGGAAACTGCTCAGGCAACTAGAATCTAACGGAGAAAGTTCTGACAATATTGATAAAACCCGCGCAGTAGTCAAGGATCTACACTCGAGAATCAGAGTTGCTATTCATAGAATTGATTCAATATTAAAGAAAATTGAGGATTTAAGAGACAAAGAGCTTCAGCCACAACTGGAGGAGTTGATTGAAGGGTATGTACTCCTAAATGAAAGTAGTATCTGCATAAAGCCCAATCACGTTTGATAAAGCGTATCTTTGAAACAATCTTATTCATTTATTAATAAAAGTATTAATTTATTAAAGAACTTTAATTATCTACGTGATCTTTGTTTTTATAATATGTGATAAACCCATAGTTTTAAGCAATCTTTTAGAATAATGATGATGATCATTCTAATGGTAACTAAATTTTTAAAGTTTAAAACTAAAATAGTTCCCAATCGTTGGATTACTAAATTGGAGATTAGTGAATCCGAATAGATTGAGACGTCATCGTTTTCTCGTTTTCATGAATGAGGATTGATTGATCTCACGATCATTTGTTGTAGAGACACCTAATGCAAGTATGTGACAGGTCTTTATTGTAGAATAAGTTCAATGAACGCTACCTCCATTAATAATCACAATGGAGTTTCTTTGCATGTCAATAGGAATTTCTTAGTGATATAAGAAGTGATCCTCGACTCGAGATCATCATAAGATTCTTGTGTATGATGAGTTATACTTTGACTTATTCCTTAAGACCCTTAGGGTATATCAAAGGGTATGCTTGGGTATAATAAGTTGTATATGGAGATAATGTATGATCAATAAAGAATCTACCACTTATTAAAAAAGAAGAGAAATGTCCTATGTTATTCGATAAATGACAACCCAAGAGTCTTCTTGGTTAAGGCGTAATGAAATTAGAAAGGAGTTTCTAATTTGCATTATTTGAGTTGTGCATTTAAGAGTCGAAATACATATAATTAAATAAAATAAGACTTGATAAAGAATTCCATGCCTTATATTTAATTGGGACATCAGATGGTGGAAGGATTGAATTGTATTTGAACTATTTACTCAAAGGTTCTTTTTATGATTAATGTTAAAATCTATATTATCCGGAAAGTCGCTTGATCGCTAGGGAGGCTTATCCCTATCAGAATAAATATTATTTATTTAAATAAATTAATTGTATTTATTTATTTAAATAAGATTAGAATTGTTCTAATTGATTTATTCACAACCTGCTTAATATGGAGAACCTAAAGGGTCACACCATAAAAAGGAAGAATAATTATTTAAGAAGTTAATGGCATAATCGTAATAATATATTATGTATATTTAATTTAATCTATGGTGATAGAATAAATTAAATAGCTTAATATTTATTATTTAATATTTTAGAAATATTAAATATAAATTAATAAGAGGAGTCTTATTAATATTATTACAATTATTATTATTATTTTAATTTCTAAAAGAGTTTAGGAATTAATTTAATATAAGTACTTCATTTATTCCTAATTGATTAGGAAGGAAAATTAGTTAAAGGAGTTTAATTAATTATCCCTAATAAGATTAGGGAGCCCTTTAATTAAAAGGGTTTAATTAAATAATACCTTATTTTAATAGGTTACTTGATATCTTTATAAGAGAGTCTTATATCGTATATCAAGACTACGTGATATTTCCAATGGTTGAGAGTACGCCTCCTTTCTATAGAGATAGAAAAACTAGGGTTTAGCTAACCACCCATCTTCTTGAATCCTTCTTCTTCCTTGGTGGATCACCTCTGAGGCCAAACACTTGGGTGGCTAACGCCGATCAAAGGAAGGAACCAAACCCGGTGGATTCAAGTTGAACGCTAAAAGGATCGAGGTGAACTTGTACTGAGGAAGCTTGGATCTTCAAGGGTATGTTTCTTATTCATCTTTTTCGCTTAATTAATAATTGTGCATAAAGGGTGATCCGGGTATATGGTTTGTAAAATTTTTAAACTCGATTTTTACACGCTTCCGCTTATTTATGCAATTTGATCAAGCGTTCATGAATATTACAAACCTAACAGAAGGGCATCGAGCCAAACCTTTATGCTAATTATTAATTGTTTAAATTTGATATGTATATTGATATGTGTTTAGAAATAATTTAATTGGGCATAATTTGTTGTATAAAATTTATTTAAAAAAAGGGCGAAATCATTTCACGATTTTATTAAAGTTTACTTGATTTCTTAATTCCTTGTTTTTCTCCGCAATAACCGTGGCCAAAGATGAGAGTACACGCTACTTTAAGTCTTTAATGAGTTACTTGATATATATATTATTATATAATAATTGTTCAAGATTTACTTTCAACGGATTCAAAGAAAACAAGTATCACTTTTTGGGAAATGCTTCACATTTCGTGATATATATATATATATATATATATATATATATTTCTATAATTAAAATAAAAGTTTATTTTAATTTTTAAAAAATAAAAAGATTATTTTAATTTTAAAATTAGAATTTCATGCTAACTAATTAGAGTTGGAATTGGATTCCATGAAAACTAATTGGAGTTGAAATTTGATTCTATGTTTCCTTAAATAAAGGAGTTTATTTAGTTATGAAATAAGATTTCATATTATTCAAAATAAAAGAGTTTATTTGTGAATAGGAAAAGAATCAATCTTTTTTCCTTAAATAAAGGAATTTATTTAGATATGAAATAAGTTTTCATATTATTCAAAATAAAGAAGTTTATTTGTGAATAGGAAAGAGAATCCGTGTTTCCTTTAATAAAAGGGTTTTATTTTTTACTTGAATTTGATTCCATAATTAATTAAAATAAAGGAGTTTATTTTAATTAAAGATTTTGATTAAAATAAAATAGTTTATTTTATTCAAAATTGGATAAATTAAAATAAAATAGTTTTATTTTGATTTAAATTTGGATTAAAATAAAGGAGTTTATTTTGATTCAAAATTAGATTTTATACTAATTAAATTTGCCCATTAAATGATATCAATATATATATTGAATGTTTATTATTCATGAGATGAATTTTATTTATTGATGCATATGGTGATGTGTATGATAATAAATGGGATTGATTATGGACTATCACCAATGTGATTGGATTTTATTTTAGTTGGATGCATGAATGTATGAGTTTTATTAAATGGGGTCTCACAGACTTCGCCTTCTCTAATTTTTCTTAATGTAAATTCTATCTCCTCCTATGTACTTCCCTCGATCACGATCAAGGTTTCTATTTATTTTAAAATAGTTTTGTAATAGGAATATTTAGAATTAATTTTGAAGAATTAGAGATTAAGGGCAAGGAGCGCTTCAAGACCTGGGTTTGTAATGGAGCCCGTAATTAAATGTAATAGTTATATTTAAATATTAATTCTTGCACCCTAAGTTTGACCTTTTGGTTCACTTGGTGGCTCTAGTGAACCAAACTAGAATAAAGTCCATAATCAATCCAAGTAGAATATAGTATTCTATATGCGTGCATGCTTATACTATATATATTATATATTATGCAAACATGCTTCATGTTCATTAATATGACGCGTATTTTATATATATATATATATGCGCATGCTAAACAAGATGAGACATTTTAATAACAAACCCCTCAAATTTTTATATTAAGTCCTAAGCGCTCAAAGATATTTGGAATATCGAACGTCGCTTTCTAGCATGATAAAATTAATAGAGTATTAAATATTTAATATGAGTTTGTTGTGTCACCACAAGGCAAGTATTAAGTATTTAAGATGTTAATTTATCACATTTGATGCTTATAAAGAAAATTGAACAATATTATTTTGTCAGGTCACCACAAGGATGATATTTTTCTTTTTGAATATATGGAGTGCTAGGTTTGACTTAACTTGGATAATTTTGATTCTGGATGTGCCACCACTTGATCAAAATAATCCAAGAGGCAAAAGAAAAGGAGTTGCATAGTTGATGTAATTGACAAAAGTTGTCTACCTATTTATTTATATATAGTTTGTTGTGTCACCACAAGGCTATATACATTTGAAATGGGATCCTTATTCTCACTAGCAGATCTTTAATTAGATTTTGCCGAACTATATATATTGAGGGTAATATAGTTTGAAGAAAATAGTGGGAGATACCAATTTAAAACAAGACCTAATTTATTTTGGTAATTAATAAAAGAATGTATGTTAAAATGTTGTTAATTACAAATTCATTTACAGAATTTTACAATGTCTAAATTACTATCACTGCGAAACATATTAGATGTTATTTAACCAAACCGTATTAAACGGATTGGTTAAGGAATTTGAGAATAGTTCTCATGGCTGAAAAGTTATCTTATGTCCTTAATACATCTATCCCTGCAATGGTTGCAGATAATGCCTCTGAGGAAGACTTTGCTACTTTTAGAAAGTGGCAAGATGATGCACAGTTGGCTCAATGCATCATGCTCGCATCTATGAGTAACGAGCTTCAAATACAAGATAAAACTATGGATGCTTCTACTATATTCCCGCACATCAAGTAGTTGATAGTAAGGAAAGTAGGACCGATAGATATCGATATCTAAGGAGCTCTTCCGATCTAGAATGACCAGATGACACTACAAAGATGTATAAAAGTCCTTAACATTATCAATTTGATTGATCAATTAGACAACGAGTTTTGTCATGGATGGAGAGTTGAGCCAAGATTTGATCTTGCACTCACTCCCTGACTCCTTTCATTAATTGTTGTGAATTTTTCATATGAATAAGCTAGATATCGCCCTCACCGATTTGCTTAACATATTGAAAAATGTTGAGAGTCACTTTCCAACCAAGAAAGATCAAGTCTTACCGGTAGGGGCCAAAGGATCTTCCTCGAAAGAAGAACGATTCAAAGAAGGTAAATAGAAAGGCGTAAACAAAGGATAATAAGAGCAAAACCGATACGGATAATAGCAAAGGAGTTTGCTTCCACCGCAATAAGCCCGACACCGGAAAGAAATCATGAGAAGCATCTTGCAGAGGCTAACCAAAGAAGCTTAGTGAAGTTTCTTATAATACGCTTTTGTTCATGATTGAAATAAATTTTTCTTTAAGTCAAGGTTCTACTTGGGTATTGGATACCGACTTTGGTTATCATAAATATAGATTTATGAAGGGACCAAGCGTAAGTAAAGCTAAAAACAAATATAAGTAATCCTATGCATGTGAAATGTAGCAAAGGTTGCCATATTAGCCATAGAAACTTATAGTTTAGTAATGCCTACGCAAATCTATTAAGTCAATAAGTTGTTATCAGATTCCAGCTTCTTGTTAAAAATATTATTTCCATTTTATTGTTGGACAATGAAATCTTTGGTATTATAATTAAGAACAATTGTTGTTCTATTTATAATAATAATGTTTTGTATAGAACCGAATATTACTTAATGGATTTTGTATACTTGATTTACGTGAAAAATAATTTTGTAAATTGAACAAACTAGTATAAGAAAAGGAGATGATCATTCAAAGAGTCAATGTGTGTATTTGCGAATACAAGTGTGAATTATTTGAAAGGTTCAAAGAATTGTAAGTGAAACAAATTGGCAAAGTATTAAGATTCATTGATTAAATCAAGGAATAAATATTTGTGCAATAAGTTTTAGATCATCTCAAATGGTTTTCTCATTAATGGACGCCTCCAGATACGCAATAATTGATTGATGTATCTCGAAAGGAAAAATCGTACCTTATTGGACATGGTGCGGTCCATAATGATTTTATCGACAAATCCAAAGATCCCTCCTGGGGGTTATGTCCCTAGAAATGGTCAGACATTCTACGAAAAAGGTAACCTCAAAATCCAAATTTCAAGACTCCATAAAAGTTATGAATGTGGAGGATTCCTAATCTTAAGTATGTTAAGATAAGGGGTTGTCCAACTTATGTGAAAAGGTTTCAAAGGATAAGCTTGGGACAAGATTTGACATGTACAGATTTGTGGGACATCCTAAAGTAAGTTTAGGGTATATGTTCTATAATTCTACTTAGCAAAATGTGTTTGTTACGAAACACGTTGCCTTCTAAGATAAAGGTGTTTATCATTAAAAGGGGCTAGTGGGAGGATAATAGATCTTGAAGAGTTCAAGAACCACAAAATACTATAAGTCAAATAAGAGGAACTCAGAGATAGACCTATTATACCACAACCAATCATCAAATCTGAATAGTCCAAGATACCTGGGAGGTATGGATTCATCATGGATGATGATGATGAGGTATGTATCATAGAAGATGATGATCCAGAGTTACATACGATGAGGTAAGAGTTCTAGTGTGTACAAAAGGGTCAGTGGGAGCGTCGTGAAATTTCTAATATTATATGTTGATATACTACGGATGAGGAATAACATATCAATGCTACAATCAGTAAAGATAAAGTTGTCTAAACATTCCTCCATGAATGATTTGGGAAGAATATCTTAATTGGGGATATAAATCTATATAGATAGATTTAAGAGGATGCTCGACTTAACCCAAGGAACGTATATTCATTTGATGTTTGATGCTAAAGTCGTTTAGCATGGCAAACTCCAAGAGATGTCTCATGTCGATGAGCTATGGAGTGTATCTCTCTTAATAGTCCCCACATACTCCTGAAAAGAGAGGTCGCATGAGTGACAATCATGCATGCAATGAAATGTATGAGACCCGATGTTGATCACCATATTATGGAGAAGTTCACTATGAGTCGCTGAAAATATCTTAAAGTGCTTAACCCAAGACTAAGGATGTGATCATATTCATGATGGTCTAAATTAAAACTAGAGGGCTTAATGACTCAAGTTTTTCGACGGCACTAAGATGACGTAAAATCCACTTTAAGGTAAAGCGTTATCTTGAATAAAGGGTGCGTTGAATTGAAAGGTTCCAAACAAAAAAGAGTTGTTTGGTTTAGTGATAAAGACAAAGTATATAGCTATAAATGAAGTCGCAAGTTGATTGTTTGGATTAAAAGTTCATTACGTAACTAGGAATAGTTCCTAAGTCTCATCTTGGATCTAAACATGTGTTGTGGCACTTTCATTTGATTATTAGAATCATTGAAAGATGGGAAATCACTATAGAGATAGTGGACTCTCATGAACAACATTACATATTCATTAACTAAAGCTTATCCAACAAAGCAGGATAATCGCCACTTAGAGAAGAAGAGTATGAGATACCACCATGGCGATTGGCTTTTAGTGCAAGTGGGAGATTGAAAGTAGTATGCACACAAGCCAATCATGTTTGATGATAAAGCATATACTTTGAAACAATCTTATTCATTTATTAATAAAAAGTATTAATTTATTAAAGGCTTTTAATTATCTACATGATGTTGTTTTATAATATGTGATAAATCCATAGTTTTAAGCAATGCTTTTAGAATAATGATGATGATCATTCTAATGAGATCTAAATTCTTAGAAAGCTTAAAACTAAAATAGTTCCCAATCGTTGGATTACTAAATTGGGGATTAGTGAATCCGGATAGATTGGTACATACGCTGCTTTCTCATTGATGAGGATGATTGATCTCATGATCATTTGTGTGGAGACACTAAAGCAAGTATGTAGGTGCTTATTAGAGAATAAGTTCATCGAACGTGGCTCGCTAAGGAATACCTAATGGAGTTTTACTTGTCATCAATAGGAATTCTGTGTAGTGATAGTAGTACAAGTGATCCTTGGACTTGAGATCATCATAGTATCTTGTGTATGATGAGTTATACTTTGACTTATTCCTTAAGACCCTTAGGGTATATCAAAGGGTATGCTTGGGTATAATAAGTTGTATATGGAGATAATGTATGATCAATAAAGAATCTACCACTTCTATTAAAAGAAGAGAAATGTCCTATGTTATTCGATAAATGACAACCCAAGAGTCCTTGGTTAAAGCGTAATGAAATTAGAAAGGAGTTTCTAATTTGCATTATTTGAGTTGTGCATTTAAGAGTCAAAATACATATAATTAAATAAAATAAGACTTGACAAGAATTCCATGTCTTATATTTAATCGGGACATCAGATGGTGGAAGGATTGAATTGTATGGTAACTATTTACTCAAAGGTTCTTTTATGATTAATGTTGAAATCTATATTATCCGGAAAGTCGCTTGATCGCTAGGGAGGCTTATCCCTATCAGAGAATAAATATTATTTATTTAAATAAATTAATTGTATTTATTTATTTAAATAAGATTAGAATTGTTCTAATTGATTTATTCACAACCGGTTTAATATGGAGAACCTAAAGGGTCACACCATAAAAGGAAGAATAATTATTTAAGAAGTTAATGGCATAATCGTAATAATATGTTATGTATATTTAATTTAATCTATGGTGATAGAATAAATTAAATAGCTTAATATTTATTATTTAATATTTTAGAAATATTAAATATAAATTAATAAGAGGAGTCTTATTAATATTATTACAATTATTATTATTATTTTAATTTCTAAAAGAGTTTAGGAATTAATTTAATATAAGTACTCTCATTTATTCCTAATTGGATTAGAAGGAAAATTAGTTAAAGGAGTTTAATTAATTATCCCTAATAAGATTAGGGGAGCCCTTTAATTAAAAAGGTTTAATTAAATAATACCTTATTTTAATAGGGTTACTTGATATCTTTATAAGAGGAGTCTTATATCGATATCAAGACTACGTGATATTTCCAATGATTGAGAGTACGCTCCTTTTCTATAGAGATAGAAAAACTAGGGTTTAGCCAACCACCCATCTTCTTGAATCCTTCTTCTTCCTTGTGGATCACCTCTGAGAGGCCAAACACTTGGGTGGCTAACGATTGATCAAAGGAAGGAACCAAACCCGTGGATTCAAATTGAACGCTAAAAGGATGGAGGTGAACTTGTACATGAGGAAGCTTCGGATCTTCAAGGGTATGTTTCTTATTCATCTTTTTCGCTTAATTAATAATTGTGCATAAAGGGTGATCCGGGTATGGTTTGTAAAATTTTAAACTCGATTTTTACACGCTTTCCACTTATTTATGCAATTTGATTGCGTTCATGAATATTACAAACCTAACACTAAACTCCTTCCTTATAGAAAGAAATACAAGATGTGAATAAAGAATGTATCTTTGGGTCGGTTTCTTTCATAAGGGCAAGTAATATATAGGTTATTGAAACTAATTAGAAATATCTAAAGGTAAATGACTTGGAAGACTATTTAATATATAATTGATTCTACTTTATCTTGGACACACACTTATATGAGTGATAAATCTAGATCTTTATTAATATGTTGATGAAACTTGATTCCAAGGAATTAGATTTTGTAAACCTTTCACTGATTTTTGAAAATCATGAAGTTGAAATGCTAACTTAAATAAAGTGCACTTTTATATCATGCAATAAAATCTTCGTGTAGTCACAATATAATAATCATGTGATCAAGTCTCAAATCTTACTTGGTTCACATTGGCGGTTCTGCTTTTCACAAAATACGTGCTTGATAAATTCCATTCTTTGGTTAGTTCACTTATAAATTCATATATCGTGTAAACTCATCCAAACAGCCTATGCTTACACGCATGGTTATTAAGTCATCACCTAGTTGATATGGTGGCGAGGAATCATAAGGCTGACTACGCCTCTCATTACATGTCCAGTATAGCGCTTAGGCTTCACCTTGTATGACTTGAAGCAAAGGCGTACGCCTTAAAGAGTTAGATCACATGTCTAAGGCTAGCACCTAGGCGTTGCCTTGTATGACTTGAAGGAAAGGCGCACACCTTAGAGAGTTGGATGGAACTTAACCTTTTTAAACAAAAAAGGGTTTAGGATTGATCTGAAATCTAATATGAATTAAAAAAGTAACCCATAACCCATTCAGATTAACCAAATAAACCCATATAACCAGTTGTGGTGATCAATTGAGCGTTAGTAGCAGCAGCCTAGGTTTTGAAACAGAGTAAGAGAAAGGAGTCTGCTTTGGGATCATGGTTTGAGGTGTGATCTCCTGGTTCAAAGCCTTTGAGAGTTGTGACCTCTGGTTCCGATCTCTTTCTCTGTTCTTCTTTATGTTGGTTCACTTCTTCATCTACTCCCTGTGTACCGTAAAAGATGTATTTAAGTATACTTTTTTAGACAATTTTCAAGAACAAAAAAAGTTAAGGAGAGGATAAATAAGTTTGCATTTTATTCACTATGGACCCCACATAAGTAAATTAAATATTCTCCCTTTTTTTCTCAAAAATAGTGGTCCCTACTTGAGTATTTTTGAGGGTAAAATATACTTTAGATAACATTTTGGATTTGAATTATGTACTTAAGACATCTTTATTGAGACTTTTTTTGGGTACTTTAGTTATCTTTTGTGAGATGGATTATTTCTTTATTTTTTTCCCTCTTTAGTCTTTACTTAGCTTCATACGTAATAAAACATCAAAGGAAATATGAAACATTTACATACCTTGTTAATTTTTCACCCTTTTCATTTGGAAATATTAATTTATTCAAGAAGTATTTTAGATTTATCTTTGATCATTATTCTATTTTTTTGGACATGAGAAAACAGATTTATAGGATGTTAGTCATCCTTAATTTTGAGTTTGAATATGTTTTAAATTGACTTTCAAAAGCAATAATGATCTTTTAATTTCCTTGAGAATTTCCATTTGATGTTACTTTTCTGCACGAATATCCTCTATTGCTGCAATGTTGATACCAAATTTTGTTGAAATGCTTGGTGAGTAGGGTCATGGCATAGAGAATCTTGTAGGGTGTAGTTTGTAGAAAAGTGTGGAAAGTGGTGCTAAACCACTACTCTGCCATAGACAACCAAGAGCTCCACTGTTTAGGTGAGTGTCTGCACATGCATTTTAAGTATTGTTCCAGACATTGATTTACTCAGTGCTTTCATCACTTTGAGGATGATGGGAAATACTAATATGGAGCCTGGTTCCTGGAAGTTTAAATATGGTTTACTAGAAATCACTCAAAAACAGAGGGTCCCTATTATTCACAATAGAGTTGGGAAGTCCACGAAGCTTAAAGAGGTTCTGAAAAAATAACTGGGATAGTGTTTTGGCTGATATAGGGTGGCTGAGAGGTAAGAAGTGAGAGCTCCTGCAATACCTATTAATCACTTACCCAAATCACTCCATAACCCTTGGGAGTTAAGGAGCCCACTGATGAAATTCATAGCTAATTTTTGCATGGTTGATCAGGGATAAGCAAAGATTGGAGAAGCCCAAGACTTCTTACTATTTCATGCTTGGAGAATTGACAAATAGGACATTCAACTATCCATTTGGTGATATCATTCTTCATTCCTATTCAGTAGAAATATTTTCCTTTTTAGAGTAGTCCTTGTACTTGAGGGTCCCCAACTCCATTCTCATGGAGTTCTTCAAATAGTTGCCTCCTCAACTCCCCTTGAAATCCTATCACCCACCTTCCTTTATACTTGAGCAGGGAGAAATTCAAATTCAGTAGGCCCCATTTTGGTAGCTGATAACTCACCTATAACTTGAGAAACATTTTCATCACACATAACTTTCAATAATCTGGGACATTCAAGCTGGTTGAGCTATGGTCAAGTAGTTCTGATCGGAAGGTTCATAGTGCTTGTGGGTTGCTAGGTCTTAATTCCTTGTAATTGTATCTTTTCCCTTTTATGCATGAATTTCATAAAGGAGGTTGTTATAGTTGAAATGGATTGCCCCCAATTGCTTCATCCATGTAGTTCCCAGAATGGCATCATGATGCAACAAATTAATTATCCACATTGGTGTGCTGAATCTATGATTATCTAAAGTCCATGTAAACTCAGGGCACCATGCCTTACTTTGAAGTTCCTCACCATTAAGAAGAGTATTGATGATAGGGTCAATAGTGTGACGCCCCCAAAATAGGTATACATCACCTATTCTGAGTTGTCAATACATGGTACAGAAACAACTACAACTTTATTATTACAACGGTAAAACTGTGAGTTTGAATACAAATATTATCTTCTAGACAATATCTATACTCAAATAAATCCTCATCACATTTATTGATACATTATTTTACAAAAATGGTGAGGACTACTAAACAATCCTTTCTAAAACCTTCATTCCATACCCGACTGCATTTTCGCTATATATTCGCCTCCCCGAGAAAAAATGGAACAAAAAGGAAAAGGGTGAGCTCAACTAGCTCAAGAAGAATATTATGACTAAGATAATATACAACAAATTATCGTTAGTCTTCAACAGGAAAAAAATCTAATAGAATACAATAGACAACAAATTTTAAATCAATATTCGCAATGAAATAATAATTCATTAGAAGAGTTAAGTAGAGAATGCAAACTACTATCTTCTATGTTGAATTTAAAAGTTCATCGCCTATCTTTTATCCCCTGTAACATCAATCAATATACATCCGAATCAAATATTCATCTTTGCACTACGAGCCAAAAGATATTCATCGATTAATCATGTTCATTTAAACACTGCTCATCTTTGCACTACGGGCCAAAGATATTCTTCAGAATCATTCATCTTTGCACTACAGCCAAAGATATTCTTAAGAAATCATTCATCTTTTGCACTACGGGCCAAAGATATTCCATAATATCATCATTTAAGACCGAGGATGATGAAAAATATTTTTTTTTTTAAAGAAACGAATCTAATGAAACAAAATGACAAGGATTAAGGATTAATGATTCGTACTTGGTTTTATCCACGCCCAAAAATACCTCAAAAATAATCATAGTGGTGTAAAATTCAAGAATGATCAAAACATGGATACAATCGAGTTAGTATCCGTAATAGATGTTTTGGACGAAAAGAAGAAATTTTATTTTTCTTGAATAAAACAGTATCGTGAATAGTGCCGTATACGTGAATAGTGCCGTATACGTGAATAGTAACTCCAACACCAAAAGATAGAAATTCCACAAAAACATCTTCACGCTTCATGAATAGTACTCGTGAATAGTAACTCGTGAATAGTAACTCATGAATAGTAACTCGTGAATAGTAACTCATGAATAGTAACTCATAAATAGTAACCCCGACATGAAAAAGTTCCAAATTTGATAAAAACTTCAGATCAATATTTTAGCATAATGATATTGAAGAAATAATATCATTTGAGAAGAAAATAACATCCCTTACCTCGAAAGATCAGTACTTCTAGCTGAAACACCGGATATAGGCTATGACTTGGACTTGCAATCAGATAGCAATACTCAAAGTATACTCAAAATACTCACAAGAATACGCTTTGATAATATAGAGAGAAAAACTTGAGTTTACGGTGTGATTTTCAATTCTAACCTAAGCACCCTATTTATAGGAAAATGTTTAGAACACCAAAGCGTAAAATTTAATAAAATATATTATTATTAATAAATTTCCTCGCCTCTTTGGAAATCAGATCCCAACATTTCCCACATGCCAACCTTCTAGAAAGAAATGATAAAAACGTTTTTCATAAAATAAATAATTAAAACTTACAAAAATCAATTATTTGAAGCTTCGGAACTTCAATAATTCATAATAAATAGCCCTTTTATCAGAAAATTCGAATCTCATGAATTTTTATAGGAAATTCAATTCTCTACAACTTTGCAGAAGAAAGTTTTTCCAAATTCCAAACAAAAATTGACCAAAATCCACAAACGGGCGATTTTACAAGCTATAATCAAATTTCAGTCAATAAATGGGGTCCAATTTACATGTTTAACATGTTTTAAACATTTATTGCAACAAAAATACTCTTCCTCCTCAGATATACTCATATATCCCACATTCGTTGTAAAAATATCACCGTTAATATATTATTAAAATAATATATTTAAATAAATTATTTTATCGTAAAAAGATAAAATATTAATTTTCAACAATTGTCATTTTAAAATTTTCTCCATCTATATCCACATAAAATCAATATTTTCCTCATCATATAAATCAATAATTAATTATTCACAAATAATATTACGTAATCACAATATTGACAACCGTGCGCTTTTACGGCGGAAAGAGGGGGTTTTCCAATAAGAATTTCTTTCATCAAGCGCAAGCAATTAGGTGACCAAACCTCTCCTTAGATGTAACTTTCTAGACATTGCCAATAATGTTATCTAATAATATTATTCGATAATATGAATTATTGCTTCGATAATGAAAAATACTTGTGTAATGACAATTATCAAACAATGAAAGAATATAAAATATCAACGTAGCAATTATTAACTCAATAAAATAATCGAACAAGAATTATCATAACCATTATTGAGTAGTGCCTTCACGTAAGAATCAATAATTGGTGCAATACCGCAGCTGCTCATTTGCTCAACAACGCGTATTAGTGTGTTTTAACCATCGGTATTCCAACAATGATAATCTGTAATAACTATCTTGCTTATTTAAAAACAACTTATATTTGTTGTTTTCTTCATCCAATCGCTTTCATGTTATGGGACTCACATGGTCAAGGCACATCGCATTTAATATTCCCGACGATCATTTAATATTCCACGACCAAACGAATATTCCCAACAACAATGAATATTTTATAACCACTTGCTTATTTTGAAATATTTGCATATTTAACCCTTAACTATCCACATTAATCAAATCAACCCTTACTATTTCAAAATAACAAATAAAGGAAATTCTTTTTTATTTAAAAATTTTGGGTCTTACAACCTCCCTCCTTATGAAATTTCGTCCTCGAAATTGACGTACGTACTGGTGTTTTTGAAAAGGTGAGGATACCTCGCTTTCATTTCCGCTTTCCAATTCCCGTGTCATTTCCTCTATAACATGATTCCTCCACAAAACTTTAACTTGTGGTATGACCTTTCTTGGCGTAGGACATGCTCCTTCCTATCCAAGATCTTGACAGTACCTCCTCATAAGTTAAGTCTTCACTATCTCGTCCGTTCTAACTCAATAACGTGGTTCGGTCTTTCACATATTTACTGAAGTATGATATGTGAAACACATTATGAACACGAGACATACTCGAGAGGTAACGCAAGTCTATAGGCTACATTTCCTACTCGGTCAAGAATTTGAAATGGACCAATAAATCGTGGATTGAGCTTTCCTCTCTTCCCAAATCTTGTAACTCCCTTCCATGGAGCAACTCGCAACAATACATGATCCCCTTACATTAAATTCCACGTCCCTTTCGATGAAGATCCGCATAACTCTTTTGTCGATCTTGTGCCGCTTGTATACGTTGTCGAATCATTTGGATCTTTTCGGTGAGTCATACGTATTAACTTTCGGGTCCCAACAATGTTGCTTCACCCACCTCATCCCAACATATTGGAGAATGACATTTTCGTCCATATAATGCTTCAAATGGAGCCACACCTATACTTGCTCGATAAACTTGTTGTTGTGGGAGAATTCCACCAATGGTAAATACTTATCCCAACTACCCTTGAAGTCTAGGACACGAGTCTTAATAGATCTTCAAGAGTTTGAATAGTCCTCTCTCGATTGTCCGTCTGGTTTGGGGATGGTATGCGCAACTAAATCGCAAACTCCGTGCCCATAGCTTTTTGCAAGCTAACCCAAAATCTTGAAGTGAATCTTGGGTCACGATCCGAAACTATGGATACAGGGCATGCCATGCAACCTCACAATCTCATTCACGTACATACTAGCAAGACGTTCAAGGAATAAGTCTCCGTGTCGGCAAGAAATGAGCGGACTTGGTTAATCTATCGCCAATAACCCAAATAGCATTGATGCCTTGAGAAACCGTAGGAAGACCCGTAACGACATCCATAGTAATGTGTTCCCACTTCCATTCCTAATCTCAAGTGGTTGCAATGGACCCTTAGGTACAAGATGCTCCGCCTTTTACACACCGGGAAGTTAAACACATCGAGATAAACTTTGCAATCTCTCTCTTCATATTGTTCCACCAAAATGTATGTCAAAGATCACGATACATTTTAGTACTTCCAGGATGGATTGCAAATGGCGTGTTGTGTGCCTCCATCATAATCTTGTACTTCAAATCGTAGTCGTTAGGAACACAAAGTCTAGAGTGGACTCAAGTATTCCTTCTTCATCAATTCTCGCCTCGAATAGCTCCTTCTTGTACTTTCTTCTTCATATGCGCATCATTTCCGGCCTTACGGTGGCTTGAGCAACCTTAACTTTTTCTATTAAAGTTGGCTCTATCGTATACTTGACATCATCGCACTTTCTTCCCACATATGATCTTCTACTCAATGCGCCGCCTACCACGTTTGCTTTACCAGGATGGTATTGAATATTGTGGTCGTAGTCTTTTAATAGTTCGAGCCAACGTCGCTGCCACATGTTGAGTTCTTTTTGAGTGAAGAAATATTTAAGGCTTTTATAGTCCGAATATATCTCCACTTTCTCCCAATATAGATAGTGCCTCCATATTTTTAGCAAGAAAATGATTGCTTTACGCTAACTCTAGATCATGAGTAGGATAATTCCTCTCATACTCTTTAAGTTGTCATGAGGCATAGGCTATGACTTTCCCACGTTGCATGAGAACACATCCTAACCCTTTGTCCTGAAGCATCACTGTAGATAACAAATCCATCCGAACCAGATGGTATTGTTAGAACAGGTGCTGAAATAAGTCTCCTCTTAAGCTCTTGGAAACTTTTCTCGCATTCTTCGCTCCAAACGAATTTTGTATCCTTCCGAGTTAGCCGAAGTTAATGGAGTAGCGATTCGAGAAAACCTTCCATGAATCTCCGATAATAACCAAATAAGCCCAAAAAGCTACGTGACTTCTATCACCGACTTTCGTTGCTCCCAACTTTGATTGCTTCAATCTTCACGGATCAACAGATACTCCATGTTTCGACACCACGTGCTCCAAGGAATGCTACTTCCTCAAGCCGAACTCGCATTTCTTCAATTTGGCATATAGTTGGTTTTCACGAAGCCTTTGGAGTACCAAACTTCAAATGGTGCTCATGATCTTCACGGCTTTTGGAATATATGAGGATGTCATCAATAAAGACAACAACGAATTGATCCAAGTATTCCTTGAATACTCGGTTCATCATATCCATGAAAGTCAGGAGCATTAGTCATCCGAAAGACATGACTAAGAATTCATAATGCCCATACCGAAGTTCTCAAGGCGCTTTGGAATATCCTCGCCTAATCTTCACCGATGATATCCGAACGAAGATCGATTTTTGAAAAGAATTGTGCCCCTCAGAATCGGTCAAACAAGTCATCAATACGAGGTAGAGGATACCTATTCTTGATGGTGACATGGTTCAATTCCGATAGTCAATACAAAGTCGCATACTCCGCCTTTTCTTCTTTACAAATAAAACAGAGCACCCCAAGGAGATGTACTAGGGCGAATGAAACCGATGTCCAACAATTCACGTAGTTGGACCTTTAACTCCTCAAGTTCAATAGGAGCCATTCGATATGGGGTTTTAGAAATGGGCTTTGTACCAGTTCAAGATCAATAAAGAATTCAACTTCACGCTACGGGGTAGACCGGAAGTTCTTCGAAATACGTCGGAAAGTCAATAACAACAGGAATATTATTCAAATTTGACGTGTCTTTATTCAAATCCATAACATGGGCTAGAAAGCTTGACATCCGCTTTTCAATAAACGAATAGCTTTATGATTAGATATGATAGTGATTGATTTTAATGGTTTAGTTGCTTGAATTACATAACAACGGGTTGGTTAGGAACATGAAAACTAACAACCTTACGAAAACAATCAATTTTGGCATGATGAGTAGTTAACCAATCAATCCCTAAAATCACATCAAAAGCAAGTATCTTTAAAGAGATAAGGTCAACAGTAAGGTAATGGTGCCAACTTGAATCAAACAAGATTTATAAACGTGGATGTGATGAAAGTTTCTCTTAACTGAGTTTCCACAGATAGGTCAAAGTCTAATTTCTCCCGAGTCAAGTTTAAACGTTGAGCACATGCGGAGAGATAAATGAATGGGTAAAGCACCGGTGATCAAGTAAGGTATAAACTTCGCAAGAATTTATAAATAGCTTACCCGTGATCACCTCGTTTGGGTTCCTCGCATTATGACCGATCACAACAAACGCTTCTTCCCTAATCGTTGACTTTGACTTTTCTCGGGATATCTTTTTGAGTCACCGTCCCCATGAACTAGGTTTCGCATCGTATAATCTCGAAGCGATATGTCCTTCCTTTCCACAATTATAGCATACCTTGAATCATTGTGGGCGCTTTGGACCGATATGTCCTCTTTTCCGCATTTGTAGCATATGATGGGTGGTCGTCGTTCTCCTCCTTAGAACTAGTTGTTCGCAAGACCGCTATCTTCACATGGTCGTTGTTAAATCTCCTCTTTTTAAAATCTCCTCCCGACTCGCTTCTTCTATTTTCATGGCCATGATTACCACCAGAGTGGTTACCATTTCATCCATCTGCTTTCTTTCTCGCAGTTATCATTATTCTGCTGATCGCTATCTCTACGATCACGATCCTGGTTGTGGTCCCTCAATTGACCGTGTACTCGTTATCTCGCTCTAATAATTGAGTCCTGCTTACAACATCCGAATAAAGAGAAAATTTATGAGAAATGAGATATCGACGTATCTTAGGGTTTCAAACCTCTAAGAAACATCCGCGTCATACGTTCCTCATTCTCCACCAAATGAGGTGCAAACCTCGATAACTCTCGCAAACTTTGCCTCGTCTTCGAGACACCGCCATGTTGTTTTGTTCCAATCTGATGAACTCCACTTCCTTCATATAGACGAACACTTTCGTGAAAGTATTTGTCATTAAATAGCTTCAAACGCGTCTCCCAAGACATGCTTTGAGTCTGGCCGGATGGGTACGCTTCACGAGACTCCCACCAATGAGTCTCCCCTTCGCCACGGAACATAAAGGTGGCGAATGGAACCTTCTGTTCCTCCGTGCACCCCAAGACATCGAATATCTTGGTAATTTGCTTGACCCATGTTTCCGCCATGATCGGATCTGGCTTTCCCTTAAATTCGTGGTCCCAACTTTTGAACCGCTTGGTCGTGACAACCCGTGAATTGCTATCATTTCCTCCTGTATTTTGAACACGAGTCTCCTCGTCCGATTTTGCATGAACCGCAAAAAACTTCTAAACATCCCCTCGCTCATCATCTCCGCTCAATGGTGTTGTTCACAGAGGAACATTGCCACCACTGCATTGCCGCTTCTCCTCGTTGGTGAGTACAGCATCTCCACGGTCTCTCATTTCCATTGTTAATATTCTCATTGACATTCTCAAATCATGTCATAAAACAAGGGTTAATTAAGGAAATCAATATATCACATAATATCCCTATATATCGACCAACTAACAAATAAGCTTAGGTAGGACACACTAGCGAAGGATTTACTCGCTCTCCCTCCTAGTTCTATTCCCCGATCTCCGCCAGAGATCATATCCTAAGCTCGATACTAACCGTGTGGACGCCCCAAAATAGGTATACATCACCTATTCCGAGTTGTCAATACATGGTACGTAAACAACTACAACTTTATTATTACAACGGTAAAATCGTGAGTTTGAATACAAATATTATCTTCTGACAATATCTATACTCAAATAAATCCTCATCACATTTATTGATACATTATTTTACAAAAATGGTGAGGACTACTAAACAATCCTTTCTAAAACCTTCATTCCATACCCCAGACTCGTACTTTCGCTTATATTCTCGCCTCCACGAGAAAAAATGGAACAAAAAGGAAAAGGGTGAGCTCAACTAGCTCAAGAAAGAATATTATGACTAAGATAATATACAACAAATTATCGTTAGTCTTCAACAGGAAAAATCTAATAGGATACATAGACAACAAATTTTAAATCAATATTCGCAATGAAATAATAATTCATTAGAAGAGTTAAGTAGAGAATGCAAACTACTATCTTTTATGTATAAATTTAAAACTTCATCGCCTATCTTTTATCCTCAGAACATCAATCAATATACATCTCGAATAAAATATTCATCTTTTGACTACAGCCAAAGATATTCATCGATTAGTCATGTTCATTTAAACACTGCTCATCTTTGCACTACGGGCCAAAGATATTCTTTAGAAATCATTCATCTTTGCACTCTGAAGCAAAAGATATTCTTAAGAAATCATTCATCTTTGCACTACTGAGCCAAAGATATTCCATAATATCATCATTTAAGACCGAGGATGATGAAAATATATTTTTTTTAAAGAAACGAATCCAAAGTGAAACAAAATGACAAGGATTAAGGATTAAGGATTCGTACTTGGTTTTATCCATGTCCAAAAATACCTCAAAAATAATCATAGTGGTGTAAAATTCAAGAATGATCAAAACATGGATACAATCGAGTTAGTATCCGAATAGATGTTTTGACGAAAGAAGAAATTTTATTTTCTATTGAATAAGTCAGTATACGTGAATAGTGTCAGATATCGTGAATGGTAAATATAACGTGAATAGTAACTCAGACACCAAAAGATAGAAATTCCACAAAAACATCTTCACGCTTCATGAATAGTACTCGTGAATAGTAATTCGTGAATAAGAACTCATGAATAGTAACTCGTGAATAGTAACTCATGAATAGTAACTCATGAATAGTAACCTCGACATGAAAAAGTTCCAAATTTGATAAAACTTGAGATCAACATTTCAAAGATAATGATATTGAAGAAATAATATCATTTGAGAAGAAAATAACATCCCTTACCTCGAAAGATCAAGATTTCTAAATTTGAACACCTGGGATATAGGCTATGACTTGGACTTGCACCGTATAGCAATACTCAAAGTATACTCAAAATACTTACAAGAATACGCCGATAATATAGAGAGAAAAACTTCAGCTTAAAGTGTGATTTTCAATTCTAACCTAAGCACCTTATTTATAGGAAAATGCTTAGAACACCAAAGCAAAAAATTTAATAAAATATATTATTATTAATAAATTTCCTCGCCTCTTTGGAAATCAGATCCCAACATTTCCCACATGCCAACCTTCTAGAAAGAAATGATAAAAACGTTTTTCATAAAATAAATAATTAAAACTTACAAAAATCAATTATTTTGAGACTTGAACTTCAATAATTCATAATAAATAGCCCTTTCATCAGAAAATTCGAATCTCATGAGTTTTTATAGGAAATTCAATTCTCTACAACTTTGCGTAAGAAAGTTTTCCAAATTCCAAACAGAAATTGACCGAAATCCACAAGCGGCATGCGATTTACAAGCTATAATCAAATTTCGGTCCAATAAATGGGGTCTCTGACATGTTTAACATGTTTTAAACATTTATTGCAACAAAAATACTCTTCCTCCTCGTATACTCATATATCCCACATTCGTTGTAAAATTATCACCGTTAATATATTATTAAAATAATATATTTAAATGAATTATTTTATCGTAAAAAGATAAAATATTAATTTTCAACAATTGTCATTTTAAAAATTTTCTCCATCTATATCCACATAAAATCAATATTTTCCTCATCATATAAATCAATAATTAATTATTCACAAATAATATTACAGAATCACAATATTGACAACCGTGCGCTTTCCAGAAAGAGGGGCTTTCCAATAAGAATTTCTTCTTCTTGGCGCGCAATTAGGTGACCAAACCTCTCCTTAGATGAAACTTTCTAGACATTGCCAATAATGTTATCTAATAATATTATTCGGATAATATGAATTATTGCTTCGATAATGAAAAATCTTGTGTAATGACAATTATTGAAACAACAACAATATAAAATATCAATGCAAAGAATTATTAACTCAATAAAATATCTTTGAGCAAGAATTATCGTAACCATTATTGAGTAGTGCCTTCACGTAAGAATCAATAATTGGTGCAATACCGGTGTGCTTCTTGCTCAACAACGCGTATTAGTGTGTTTTTTAACCACCCGGGTATTCCAACATGATAATTCTGTAATAACTACGCTGCTATTTTTAAAAACAACTTATATTTGTTGTTTTCTTCATCCAATCGCTTTCAGTTATGGGGCCCACACATGGTCACTTGGCATTATTTAATATTCCCCGACGAAAGATTTAATATTCCACGACCAAACGAATATTCCCCGACAACAATGAATATTTTATAACCACTTGCTTATTTTGAAATATTTGCGTATTTAACCCTTAACTATCCACATTAATCAAACCAACCCTTACTATTTCAAAATAACAAATAAAGGAAATTCCTTTTTATTTAAAAATTTCGGGGTCTTACAAATAGGGTGTAACTGGCAGCCAAGTTCTCTTGCAACTTCTTCATTAAGGAATTTTAGAGAGCTCACTGTCAACTAGTAGTTTCAGCTCCCTCCCTTTACTCTTTCCTTGGAGGATTAGGGTTTACTCCCTTTTTTTTTCTGATTCTTTTAACTTCATATCGGACAAGGCAACTGTGTGTGCGTTGTTGTCATTCTCTTCCTTGGCATGAACAAATTCATTAAATTTAGGTGGCTTGAGTATACTCTTCATAGTCCTGAGTCTCCTACAAGTGATCATGAAATTTTGTGGAGTCTTACATTAATGTCCCAAGGAATATTTTTCATCACAATAAAAAATATGACAGTGATAGGCTTGGGCTTGTTATAGTCCTTTTTAGGGTAGGTGAGCATGGGAGTTTTGGTTGCAGTTGGTGCATGGGAGTCCTTTTTGATATGTGACTGAGGGTTTGTACAAGTGTGCGAGGTTTTGGGGTAAGAATTGGTATGTTTTTGTATTGGACTTTCATATAATTTAGCTCTTTTTGAAAGCCTGGGTTAGTGTTTCTGGGTCAGGTAGCTTCACCATCTTTTTAGTTTTATCCTTGAAACCACCAAAAACGTTTCCCACAAAAAGTCCGTAGTCAAATGTGCAATTTCTCTAGTAATAGTGTTCTAAAAATCCCCACCTAGGTCCGATTATTCGCTGTTTAGGTGCTAGGCGGTCCTATACCGCTTGATTTGGTTGGGCGCCTAGGCCCCCGCGTAGGCAGACCTAGATCTTTACTTTGAAGCTCTACAATGCTAAAAATGAATTTGTTAAGCGCTAAAAGATTTTACTTTTTTAGTAATGTTTCATGTAATATTTAACAATATTACATTTACTTTATGCTTTGTATAATATAACATGTATCTACATTAGAAAAAAATAAATAAATGAGACCGCTTAAGGTAACGCCTAGTCCGCCTAAAGAAACGCCTAGGTGCCCCCTCCCCCGCCGAGGTCCGCCTAATGATTTTTAGATCATTGTCTAAGTAGCCTTCCTTTATGCCTTTCAAACTCATCATAATAGGCATTCACATTTCTCACTTGCTTCAATAGCTCATATATATTCTCTACACCATGTGAACCTCACAATGAAATTTTATGCAAACTCCCTCCATGTATGTCCTTTCTTGCCATTGATGTAGGACTTATACCAATATTTTCGGAGGACTATGACACTATGGAGGTGCATCCCTGATAAGAGAATCCTTTTTTGAGAATGGATTCCATAAATTCCAAAATATTCTCTTAGCATCATCACCTTCAGTAAATGATGGTGTTTCAGCTCCTTCCCTTCTTCATTAGCTTCACCATTGTGGTTCTTCATCCATTGGGTATCATCTTCTTCATTTTTTTTTTCCCTTTCCTGCTTAGCATGACTAGGATTTCTGAAAAATCCCTTCTCTTCTTTGACCCGTGTCAACTGGCCTCTTGCCCCTTTCCTTACTCCCTAAAGGATTCTCAAATCCTTCCTCATCATCTGAGCCCTTTTGCTTCAGTAGCTCATTTATTCCACCCATGAAGTAGTCCATCTTCTCATCAATAAGCTACATCTCATTGTATACTTTTGTAACTCAAAAAGTCTTGCAACATTTGTGATGGTCGTCCAGCCATGATCACAAAATTCTTAGAATGAAAATAAATCCCACAAGAATTGTGATTTTGAGCTTGAAAATATAATCAAATAGCAGCAATACTACTTGATGAGGTAAAAGAGAGCCTGAGTAGTTTTTTAAGTGTGAAATGGACTTCCTTAGTGAAGCAAATTGAGTATTCAATTTTTGAACTAGGGTTAAACTCTACAAGCTACAGCTTAGTTGAATTTTATAGAGTAAATGAGCACATAAACAAGTTATAGCACTAAAGGATCAACAATAATATTAACACTAGTTACCCAGGTAGTAACAAGCACTAATATTAGCAATATAGCAGAAACTGTTTAATTTTTGAACTGGAAATTTTAATTAAGCTTTTGGGTTTTTGAATTATTATACTAATGCTAGTTATGCTAAACAAAGTGAAACAGGTCACATATCAAACATAATTATCTCACTGTTTCTAGAATTTCTGCTGACCAAGAAGAAATAGGAATTTATGGATTGAAATATGCTTGTGTAGTGTTGTTTATGAGAGATATAGTTTGGGTTGTCTATATGTGATTGAACGAGTGAGTTAGAAGAGTTTAATACCCAAAACAAGTGACTTTGCTGAGTTGCAGAAGTTCGCAGAAATAGATCCTCCGAAGTTCATTTTCTATTACTTGCTTCGTGATTCTCGACAATCGTTTAAAATTCCCACAGCGCCAGCCCCCCCTGGCATCCGCTCTAGGACCCCCAAGCGCCTCGCCTAGGCGCTAGGCCCCCAGGCGCCTCGCGCTTGGCTTCCCAGGCTACTCACCTAGGCCCAAGGCGGCAAAAAAATCCCTCCAAGAAATTAGGTGAGGCCTATGCGGAGTCTATGCAAAGAGTTTTTTTTTATTTTAATAACTACCTAAACCAGATCTTGATATATATATTTTTTTAATGATTTATCATATTCATAATACAAGTTGTAGCATATCAAATCATAACAAGAAGTGAATAATATCAAGTCAAAATGAATAATTTTATTATAGTTGTAATTTTTTGAACTTTGAACTAACTTCAAATTATATAAATGATGATACATTTGTAATATTTAGTTTAATTCAATATAATTCTTAAATTTATGTTTAGTTTCTTAAGTTTTAATATGAAATTAAATTTTTGAAATTTGAAATTTTATTATTTAATAGCAATCTTGTTTATAAATTTATAAATAAAACTAATTGTATGTTTGTTTTTGAACTTTGACATTAGCATCAACATGGACGTGTTTGAACTTTAAGTAAAGACTTTTATTATCTTTATTATAGATTATTTTGCTTTATATTATTGTTTTGTTTGGATAAATGTAAGTTAAAATATTAAAATTGACTTACAATAAAAAAATCCAGCCTAGGGCCCTGCCTAGGCCTCCCACCTAGCGCCTTTTAAAACATTAGATTCTGAGTTGTTGTAGATGAATTGGGGCTGGGATTAGAGAGTCTTAGAAGTATGGAAGAGACTAGAAGAGGCAAGTTTGGTTTGGGTTTTATAGAAGAGAACTTAGAGAAGAAATCAGAGTTTGAAGATAGAGAAAAGCTGTGGAATAGAAAGAAGAAGATGATGGTTTTGAGTCAAACCAGCAGATCTGATACCAATTTGTCAGGACCCTTTTGGTACCTAACCACAAATAAGAGAAAAAGAGATAGATAGAGAGAATTTGAGAGAAATTGAGAGGAAGGAGAAGAAAACTCAGTGAACCTCCACCGAGTTCGTGAGAGGAGAGAGAAAAAAATAAGGAGAAAGCAGTTGAAACTTTAGCTCTTTATTTAATTTCAAAAGTGACATTTCAATTCTTGGGGATCCCATTACATCTATTTAAAGAGAACAAATGCTGAAAATAAAATCTCCTAACCTTCACTAATTTTCTTATCCTTCACTCAAATTATAACTAACTACTCATGTGCTCTCATACTCGCTCAAAATGTACTACCTACTATAATACACTTATTATTCCCTAGTTGACCAGTTTACCCTTGCCTGGCATAACAGCACCTTTGCAAGGACTGATTAATGTGAACAGATCCTTGAACAAGATAACAGTTCACTGACCATATTAAACCTTAGAAAAAACATGGTGGTATTCTCTGGGATGAAATTTAGCTTACCAGCAGACATTAGATTTAATGTGAAAGAGTTGGTGACTTGGCTATAGCGATAGACGTCTTAGAAAGTAACAATTAAGTTTATTAACTTTGTCCTGCTGCTTTCTACTGGTAAATTATATGCAACAGACTTGGCCCCACATATGGTCATTAAATGTTTTATACCGGTAAAAAATGCTAAATTCGGTAGTCAAAATGTTTTATTTATAAAAATATTGAGACATTAAGGTTTAATGTTTCAGTTGCAACATTAGGGTTTAAAGTGTAAAAACTAAAAAACTTTAAAGTTTAAAGTGTATTTAAGCCTACTTAAAAGCACACGTATTGTGTAAATAAAAGTTTGTAAATATTGATAAGCAAATTTACATGAATGTGTTTGTACACTTGCATGTGTGTATAGTAGAACCTCTATAAATTAATACTGTTGGGACTGGAAATTTTTATTAATTTAGAGACTTATTATTTAATTGATAAATTAATAATTTATTAATTTAAAGAGTGTTTCTATTCGGTGAACATAAATTTAATTACATTAAAATTATTGCATTTTATTGATGTTTATATTATACTTTTTTTGATGCAATGTATCATACTTATTAAATTAATGTATCATACTTGTGAGGATGATACAATACCTTTGGAGCCAATAACGCGAAAGAAAGCACTCATAGCGTCAACAACTCTTCACAAGTTTTTATTACAATTCGAGAATGCAACATCTGAACTTTTGGACGCAATTAGAAAAATTAAGGTTTCAAGACAAAACAAACGAGAATAGAATTATATTTTACAAGATTACCCTAGATATATTTGTAATTTAAAAGAATTATTAATTTATATATTTATATAAGGGTCTTTTTAAAAATTATTATTTTATTATTTTATCGAAATTATTAATTTATCCCATTAGCTCAAGTCGGGACTAGGAAAAAAATATTTTTTAGAGAGATTATTAATATATCGAGTATTAATTTATAGAGGTTCTACTGTATATTTTTTTGCTCGCCACATGCATATAATATTTACATGGCTATCTATTGTTTTGATATATTTTAACTGGATGCTTTGCCCGTCAGCTTTAGTTGGTCACTCGTTATCCTATTATTCCAGGTTAAGGAAGTTGTGGGAAGTGATGTTCGAATGCCACAAGCTTCAGTTTAATGTTAAATCAGTAGTAGGAAATAACAATGCCAACTACAAATTCTCCTTGCAATCAGAGTCACGTCGCCAGATTACTATCCAACTAGAAAATGAATTGGGTACTCTGTCTTCAAGTTTTATGAAATTGATTGAAGCTCAGAAAGCATATGTTCAGGCTATAAATGGATGGCTTTTCAAGTGCGTCTCTCTTCCACAGATATCATCCAAGAGGAAAAGGAGGATTCAAACCCCGTCTTTACGCAATTATGGCCCACGCATATATGTTACCTGTGGGGAGTGGTTGGATAAGCTTGATGTTTTGCCTTCTAAAGGAGTTGTAGATTCCATAAGGGCCTTATCAGCTGAAATTTCTCACTTCTTGCCACGCCAAGAAAAATACCAAGGGAAGGGTATTAATCATACTCATTCAACATATTGGCACGGTGGCAGCCATAGTGAATCTGGTTTTAACATAATGAGAGATGAAGTCTCAGAGAACTGGATTACAGGTTTTGATCATTTTAGATCAAGTTTGGTGGATTTTCTTGGGCAGTTGAATAGTTTTGCAGGTTCTTGCGTCAAGATGTTCTTTGAACTTCAAAAGTCCATTGAAGAAGCAAAAAGAAGAAATGCACAAGTGAAATTCAATTCATAACAGAGTTGAACAGAAATAAATAAAATGTTTTTTGCAGCATCTTATCAAGTTCAATCCATAAATTCTGAAGAAGTTGTACGAATCACTAGGATACTACATTGTGGAATTTGTACAGTTGAGAAAGAAATAAAGGATGATTTGGTTGGAGCTTCTTCCCATGTCTAGTTAAAGGAAATAAAGGAGCTGCTATAATCTGTATTATTTACTCACTTGGGTATATATAGGATTTCGGAACATGCAAGTTAAAGCTGTTGGTCTATAAGACTTTTGTGAACTTAATAATCTGTCTAGCTTTTTTGGGCATGTTAGAACTGGGATGCATATATTTTTCTATTTATTATTATTATTGTTTTTGTAAAATTAATAACATTATACATAATATTCTGAAGTTTGTAAATGTCTTGCATATTAGCAAAAGCATATATGCCTGCTTAACATGATTCGTTGGCACCTTCGCAAAATTATTGATCAAACGCTTTGCTCCAATCTGAAAATTTCCAAAATTGTACGGAGAAAAGGTAATCTACAAAAAGAATTGGATACTCATTCTTGAATATAACGTCACAACTATACTTCTCTATACGTCCACAAATAACAAAGAATTGCAACTCACTTAGATAAGCACAATCTAAGAATATTAGGTCATGTATGTTTATAAGGATTACAATCATGATACTATATTTGTGACGTCACTAATGTGAGAGTCCCAAATTCGGGTCTCAAATCACCATGGATCTGGTATGCTAAATCTATAACTTATTGCGGAAGATATAAACATAAATTATTTATATAATAAACTTTACACACTATTCCCCAAGGTCGAGTAACCTTAACTTATACATAATTCATAACTTGTCTGACATATAATATTATTATCATACAATACTATTACCAATCTAGCTGCACACATTAACTTAAAGCTGGAACTGTCGTTAACCTTTCCTTGTATCCGACGTATTCGCCTTAATCTGTAATATTTATCATGATATAGCAAGGGTGAACATATGTTTGCCCAGCATGTATAAGTTTAGTTGAGGATATATCATGATTGAAAGAATTTGAATAATAAGCTGGCTATAATTCAACAATATAGTTGTGAATTAGCATGAACAAATTTTTATAACTCAGCGAACATTGAACATGAATAAATATATCTGGACCGAATGGTAATGAAGGTGATCAGCCTTTCATACCTGAAGATTACATGCAATGTACATATAGTACGATTCAACAAATCATAGACTTGATAATCATGAATGATTATTCACAAGCATATACGCAAAATTATAACTCAGGGTTGAGTTAAAGAAAACTTGCCTATTTCGTTGATTATCGTTACGCATTTTAATAAGCTTTGTCTGAAGACCTAATATATAAATAATATAGATATCCAATATTAGAATAATATCATCATAGTATAATACTATTATATATATTCTTAAAACAACCTAAACACATAACACATAACCCTATCAGTCTATACAGCACATAAGACCTAACCTCAAGTCAAACTTTTACAGTATGAGTCGAGTTCGGCACAATTATGACATCCTGAAGGTCTAGTCGGACAATTATCGAGTTTAAGTTCAATTAAACTCTGCCTAAACACTTAACAATTATCTTAGATAATTTTATTATTAGTCAAAATAATTTTCATAAGCTTGTAATAATTTTCAGATAATTATTACCATTTATCATGATTTTTCAATAATTTATATCGTATTTATATTATATAAATACCACATAATTCCTTTATCATTAATATTTATTTAATATCAAATATTAATGAAATACATATCATAATATTAGAATATATTTATAATATATCAAAGTATTTTTAATACCTTAAAATAACATTTATATGATTTTTAAACAATTAAATTCATTATTTGATAATTGCCATTAATAATAAATATTAATGTTTTCATGAAAAAATATCAAAATTTATATTTTATAACTTAAAATATTTTTATAACACTAAAATCATTTTATATGATTCTTCAAATATTAATTCTATTTTTCCATAATTTATTTAATATATTAATTAAATAAATTACTTATCATTAATATTAATTAATTAATGAAATTCATCACAAAATATTATAAGTTATTAAAATAACTCAAAATATTTTCTTATACCATAATATCATTTTTCATGTTTTTAAAATCATTTTTTTTAAATAATTTATTTAATATTATAATTAAATAAATTAAATACCTTCTATATTTCAAAAATATTAAATATTTATGAAATATACTCAAAATAATTAAAAACTAATTTTCTTGACTTTAAAATAATTTTAATAATTTATTATGTATTTTTAGTAATTAAAATCATTTAATTCAATTTATTTATTAAAATAATTAATTTCCAAAATTAATCGTCATTATAGGGCGTTAAGCGACATATCCGTCGCTAATAGTGTTCTTGAAATTTGTTTTTGCCAAACCGAGAAATGCATGTCACCACCAGAGGCTTACTTTACTTTGACCACAATTTAATATATGATCCTTAGATTTTCCGGACTTGGAATGGTGTTAGTATATGTAGTACTCATGTAATACTAAATATCCCAACTTAGTTAATGGCTAAAACACATCACAATAGTGAGATTCAAGCCAAACAAAACTTGTCGAAAGATCGTTCTTCAACTTCGGGTTTTCCGAAATTGAAGAACGATCGAAACTTATATTTGTGCCTTGAATCCTTAATGTCCGAGTTTACTTAATGTGTTATAAAGGTTCAAATATGTAGTGGATATGTCAGTGTATAATTCTAGAACATCATATCAACATAACAACATCCAAATCACCAGATTCAAGCTAGTCAAACATTGTTAGAAATTTCGGGTGATGAAGATCTGGGTTTTCCAAAAAACATTCATGAGCCAGTTCGGTCAAACTACTTTGACCACGATTATCTATGATTCTATTACGAATCTGGGTGATCTAAAAGCATTATTGGGTAGTCCTTATATCATACTACAACATCAAAACAACAAATTGGTCAAAATATCAAACACATGCAAGATCAGAGGCCTTGAAAGTGCTTGTCAGACTTTTCTGGGTAATCCGGGTTGCCCAGAAATCAAACTTTAATGTTCATTCACGGCGCACTTTTCTTTGACGATCATATCTTGAAATCTATACATGATCTAAGCTTGATTCAAGTCTCAGATCAAGGCCCTAACAACAAAGAACAAATCTATAACATAAAACAACACTAACACTTAATAGATAAAGATTTAAGGCCTCTGATATATGACTGTCAAGCCATTTTTCAAACTTTTTCCCAGATTTCTAAAAACTCCAATTTCTAGCACTTTTGATGTTATGGATCTTGGATTTAACAACCCAGATCACTAAATGACATCCTATAACACAACTCTAAACAACAACTAACATCAAAATACAAGATTTACAAAATTTAGGGTTTATACCTTCTAATCTTAGATCTTTGAATCTGATCTTGGATCCTGATGTTGGAAGGCTAAAGACTTGATATAGGCTTATCTTCACACTCCCTTCCACTCTCATTTTTGAATTTAGAGAGAGAGAGAGGATGGCTTTGGCTAGTAAGAAAAGTAAAGTGAGTTTTCTCTCACTTTAATCTTTTATAAATTAAGAATATAATGAATGTTGGTCACCAACCAATTACCTTGGATGAATTAAAGGTGATGGTTGTGTTTTTTTAGTCACATCCATCTTAAGCTAGGTTAAAACCTAAGGTTTCCAGGGCTAGGGTTGGTCACCAATCTTGCTAATTATTAACATTTCCTAAAGATTTGCACTCAACATAATTAAAGAATACTTTGTAACAATCAATAAGGGCAATATCTAGTTTATTTTTTACAATTTTAATTCTAAAATTTGTCATTTGATCCTAACCCTTTGGGTTTGACCCTTTTTAGGGTTTAACCTAAGTAGGGTTAAAACCTAAGGTTTCCATAAATCAATTTTCTAGGATTTCTATATTAGGTTTTCAAAATATAAAAATTAATATTTCAAAATTATAATTAGGATTCTTATATTTATATTTAGATTTGATAATCATAAGTTCAATCTTGCTAATTAGGATTAATTATTTCCTAATTAAAATTGCTAATTTTAGCGATTAAGTCCATAATTGTACCTTAGGGTTTCAAATTAAAGAATTTAATTAATTAAATAACAATTAGGGTTTAATAATTTTTTTCTAATTATTAGGTTTTCAAGTAAATCATTAGGGTTTTCCTAATTAATTTATAATTAATAACGTTAAACGTTATACTAGCATTTGAATTCCCAAATTAGGGTTTTGAATTCCTAGAAATAACTAAAATTAGGGTTTCTAGAATCGGTTTTAGGGTTTTTTTATAAATCGTAAAAATTTTCTAACTGAACGTTGACGTTCTAAATATATACTTAGGGTTTATCACAGATATAGTTTATCTGGTCCACCTTTGACCCTTAACCACATGCTGCAAACATATAATACCATATTCACAAAACATATACACTTAATCCTAAATAATTCAACAAAATCCTTCACAGAATTTTGAAATCCTCAAAATTCCTTCCCAAAAATATTAAACGTATACACTTATTTTTTGTCTAGGTCTATTATTTGACCTTAAATCCATCATTTAAGATTTTAATAATTTGTCTAACTTCTCGGGTTGTCACATTCACCCCTTCTTCTAAGAATTTCGTCTCCGAAATTCACCTTACACCTTACACAATACTGCTTACACCATTCATACACATCATTACATGCTATCCGATACACCACTCATAAGATTAAAAATTTTCAAATTTTGCTGAGGAGTTATATAGACTATTGTTTGTCATTTTCGCAAAGGTTTTATGAAAATTCATCCGCAAACCGTCATAACTTACGCACATAGTGGGTGATTAGCCCTTTATGCCCTGTACTGATCAAGTACCACTGGTCGAAACCATTTTCTTGTTCCTCTTATCCGTCTTGGGCGCATAAAATTTTCTTACCTCAATCTTATTAGATTCCGCACCAAAACAATTTGATTCAGGAATTTCTTTCAATGAACACTTAGAGTTTTCATAAACATTAGTCTAGTTGAAACGAATAGCATAGACTCATATCAATAATTCGATTCAATCGAATTATTTAGGTGTAGCCAAACCCCATTGGCAAATTAAAATTTTTGAAAATATTTTTTTGAGAATGACGTCGTGATGATGTCGTGTATTAACAGTCCGTTTGAGGATACCGTCATTGTATGACTTTGTCATAACACATCATACAATAGTGGAACAATGATTTTTGGATCGAATTCACACTAAGTATTCCTGTATTTATAACTCTATCAACTTTTTATCGTCACTGGACCAGGTTACTTAGTACATGAGTGTTAAATAAAAATATATTTTGATATTTCAAATCATTTGCGTCTAGCCGAAATAAGTAGCATATACTATACTTTAAACCATTCAAAAATCATTACGAATATATATATATATATATATATATATATATATATATATATATATATATATATATTTCAAAAACATAAAGTGCGTATTTAGCTTGATGTCAAAATTTTGAAGTCTAGCATAGCTAGGAGTTTTGGAAAACTTATGTCTTCACTAATGATCAGTTGCTTAGTAATCTATCTATTCCTATTATCCTCAATACTCCATTCACACATAACTATTCCCAGTTCGTCAAACCACACTCATGAGTTCAGGAACTTTCCACAATCATACGAGTTTAAGAACTTATCCTAGTCAGACCTTTGACGTCCATTCGCTGAGGGGTTCATAAATATTTCATATAACTATGAGTCAAGAACGTAACATAAGTATGAGTTTTAAGAACTCGTACTTAACCTTATATTCTCTACCTATAACCTATCTATCTGTTATATACATGAGAAAGGAATCACCCTCTTAACGTGCATATAACAAATAGCGCGACACAAACATTTCAATGATTATCAGTACCAGAAACTAAGCGGTTGTTACACCAAGTACAATTCAACTCCAATATGAAGAATCGTACAACTCAACTGCTAACATGAGTCCTCAATTGAAATCCCCACCTAATCTTAACTCCCTGCTCAATACGAATTTCATTTAATCCGTATTCATAATCCTTTCCTGAATCTGTACCAATTCATAGTACAACTGACACACAACAATCTTTGCTGTAAACTTTTCAATCATTCGCTTGATCCTTCTCCATACTATAACCTTATCAGATCACGGAGTGATCTCATCGAATATATTACGATTCATTTCTATATCTTGATCGTTTTATTTTACGATCTCCTATCCCTGCACTTTTAGTCTTTTAGACTCGATCTATTCATCATTACTGTTCACCTTTATTATCAGAGTTAGGGAACTCTGTATCTTAACAACTCGCTGAGATTCGTCTTTGAATCTTACCAACCAACTAACTCTATGTGAGTTAGATTTTATTCGAATCACTGCGGTTATTGGTCTCAGGTATTCCTACCTAAGGTTCATAACAAACAGCTTTGATACCAACTGTGAGAGCCCCAAATCCGGGTCCCAATTACCATGGATCTGGTATACTAAATCTATGACTTATTGCGAAAGATATAAACATAAATTGTTTATACAATAAACTTTACACACTATTTCCCAAGGTCGAGTAACCTTAACTTATACACAATTCATAACTTGTCTGACATATAACATTATTATCATACAATACTATTACCAATCTAGCTGCACACATTAACTTAAAGCTGGAACTGTCTTTAACCTTTCTTTGTATCTGACGTATTCGCCTTAATCTGCAATATTTATCATGATATAGCAAGGGTGAGCATATGTTTGCCCAGCAAGTATAAGTTTAGTTGAGGATATATCATGATTGAAAGAATTTGAATAATAAGCTGGCTATAATTCAACACTATAGTTGTGAATTAGCATGAACAAATTTTTATAACTGAGCGAACATTGAACATGAATAAATATATCTAGACCGAATGGTAATGAAGGTGATCAGCCTTTCATACCTGAAGATTACATGCAATGTACATATAGTACGATTCAACAAATCATAGATGTGATAATCATGAATGATTATTCACAAGCATATGCACAAAATTATAACTCAGAGTTGAGTTAAAGAAAATTTTCCTGTTTCGTTGATTATCGTTACGCATTTTAATAAGCTTTGTCTGAAGACGTAATATATAAATAATATAGATATCCAATATTAGAATAATATCATCATAGTATAATACTATTATATATATTCTTAAAACAACCTAAACACATAACACATAACCCTATCAGTCTATACAGCACATAAGACCTAACCTCAAGTCAAACTTTTACAGTATGAGTCGAGTTCGACACAATTCTGACATCCCGACGGTCTAGTCGGACAATTATCGAGTTTAAGTTCAATTAAACTCTGCCTAAACACTTAACAATTATCTTAGATAATTTTATTATTAGTCAAAATAATTTTCATAAGCTTGTAATAATTTTCAGATAATTATTACTATTTATCATGATTTTTCAATAATTTATATCGTATTTATATTTTATAAATACCACATAATTCCTTTATCATTAATATTTATTTAATATCAAATATTAATGAAATACATGTCATAATATTAGAATATATTTATAATATTTCAAAGTATTTTAATACCTTAAAATCACATTTATATGATTTTTAAACAATTAAATTCATTATTTGATAATTGCCATTAATAATAAATATTAATGTTTTTCATGAAAAAAATATCAAAAGTTATATTTTATAACTTAAAATATTTTTATATCACTTAAATCATTTTTATATGATTCTTCAAATATTAATTCAATTTTTCCATAATTTATTTATTATATTAATTAAATAAATTACTTATCATTAATATTAATTAATTAATGAAATTCATCACAAAATATTAAAAGTTATTAAAAATAACTCAAAATATTTTCTTATACCATAATATCATTTTTCATGATTTTTCATGTATTAAAATCATTTTTAAATAATTTATTTAATATTATAATTAAATAAATTAAATACCTTCTATATTCCAAAAATATTAAATATTTGTGAAATATACTCAAAATAATTAAAAACTAATTTTCGGACTTTAAAATAATTTTAATAATTTATTATGTATTTTTAGTAATTAAAAATCATTTAATTCAATTTATTTATTAAAATAATTAATTTTCAAAATTAACTGTCGCTATAGGGGCGTTAAGCGACATATCCGTCGCTAATAGTGTTCTTGAGCTGTTCTTAGCCAAACCGAGAAATGCATGTCAGTCACCGAGGGGCTTACTTTGACCACAATTTAATATATGATCCTTAGATTTTCTGGACTTGGAATGGTGTTAGACATGCAGTACTCATGTAATACTAAATATCCCAACTTAGTTAATGGCTAAAACACATCACAATAGTGAGATTCAAGCCAAACAAAACTTGTCAAACACTGTTCTTCAACTTCTGGGTTTTCCAGAAATTGAAGAACAGTCGAGGTACCTTATTTGTGCCCTTGAATCCTTAATGTCCAGGTTTACTTAATGTGTTATAAAGGTTCAAATATGTAGTGGATATGTCAGTGTATAATTCTAGAACATCATATCAACATAACAACATCCAAATCACCAGATTCAAGCTAGTCAAACATTGTTAGAAATTTCGGGTGATGAAGATCTGGGTTTTCCAAAAAACATTCATGAGCCAGTTCGGTCAAACTACTTTGACCACGATTATCTATGATTCTATTACGAATCTGGGTGATCTAAAAGCATTATTGGGTAGTCCTTATATCATACTACAACATCAAAACAACAAATTGGTCAAAATATCAAACACATGCAAGATCAGAGGCCTTGAAAGTGCTTGTCAGACTTTTCTGGGTAATCCGGGTTGCCCAGAAATCAAACTTTGTGTTCGGTCAACGCACTCTGACCGATCATATCTTGCAATCTATACATGATCTAAGCTTGATTCAAGTCTCAGATCACGGCCCTAACAACAAAGAACAAATCTATAACATAAAACAACACTAACACTTAATAGATAAAGATCTAAGGCCTCTGACATATGGCTGTCAGGCCATTTTTCAAACTTTTCCCCAGATTTCTAAAAACTCCAATTTTGAAGCACTTTGATGTTATGGATCTGGGATTTAACAACCCAGATCACTAAATGACATCCTATAACACAACTCTAAACAATAACTAACATCAAAATACAAGATTTACAAAATTTAGGATTTATACCTTCTAATCTTAGATCTTTGAATCTGATCTTGGATCCTGATGTTGGAAGGCTAGAGACTTGATATAGCCTTATCTTCTCACTCTCTTCCACTCTCATTTTTGAATTTAGAGAGAGAGGATGGCTTTGGCTAGTAAGGAAAGTAAAGTGAGTTTTCTCTCACTTTGATCTTTTATAAATTAGGAATACAATGATTGTGGCTGATGAATTGGCTGATGGTTGTGTTTTTAGTCACATGCTAAGCTAGGGTTAGGGCTAGGGTTGGTCACCAACCAATTACCTTGGCAAGATTTGCATTCAACATAATTAAAGAATGCAATAAGGGCACATTAGTCATTTTGCATACAATTTTAATTCTAAAGTTGTCATTTGATCCAACCCTTAGGGTTAAAACCTAAGGTTTCCATAAATCAATTTTTTAGGATTTCCAGATTAGGGTTTTCAAAATATAAAATTAATATTTCAAAATTATAATTAGGATTCTATATTTATATTTAGATTTCCTAATCATAAGTTCAATCTTGCTAATTATGATTAACATTTCCTAATTAAAATTGCTAATTTTTGCAGTTAAGTCCATAATTGTACCTTAGGGTTTCAAACGGAACAATTAGGGTTTCTAATAATTAGGTTTTCTAATTATTAGGGTTTCAAGTAAATCATTAGGGTTTTCCCTAATTAGGTTATAATTAATAACGTTAAACCTTATACTAGCATTTGAATTCCCAAATTAGGGTTTTGAATTCCTAGAAATAACTAAAATTAGGGTTTCTAGAATCCGGTTTTGGGTTTTTTATAGATCGTAAAAATTTTCTAACTGAACGTTGACGTTCTAAATATATACTTAGGGTTTGTCACAGATATAGTTTATCTGGTCAACCTTTGACCCTTAACCACATACTGTAAACATATAATACCATATTCACAGAACATATACACTTAGTTCTAAATAATTCACCAAAATCCTTCACAGAATTTTGAAATTCTCAAAATTCCTTCCCAAAAATATTAAACGCATACACTTATTTTTTGTCTAGGTCTATTATTTGACCTTAAATCCATCATTTAAGATTTTAATAATTTGTCTAATTTCTCGGGTTGTAACATTCACCCCTTCTTCTAAGAATTTCATCCCCGAAATTCACCTTACACCTTACACCTTATACCATACTGCTTACACCATTCATACACATCATTACATGCTACCCGATACACCACTCACAAGATTAAAAAATTTCAAATTTTCCTGAGGAGTTATATAGACTATTGTTTGTCATTTTCGCAAAGGTTTTATGAAAATTCATCCGTAAACCATCATAACTTACGCACGTAGTGGGTGATTACCCCGTTATGCCCTGTATTGATCAAGTACCACTGGTTGGAACCATTTACTTGTTCCTCTTATCCGCCTTGGGCGTATAAAATTTTCTTACCTCAGTCTTATTGGATTCCGTACCAAAACAATTTGGTTCAGGAATTTCTTTCAATGAACACTTAGAGTAAACATTAGTCTAGCTGAATCGAATAGCATAGACTCATATCAATAATTCGATTCAATCGAATTATTTAGGTGTAGCCAAACCCCGTTGGCAAATTAAAATTTTTGAACATATTTTTGAGAATGACGTCATGATGCCGTACTGTATTAACAGTCCGTTTTAGGATGCCGTCATTGTATGACTTTGTCATAACACATCATACAATAGTGGAACAATGATTTTTGGATCGAATTCACACTAAGTATTCCTGTATTTATAACTCTATCAACTTTTTATCATCTCTACACCAGGTTACATGGTACATGAGTGATAAATAAAAATATATTTTGATATATATATATATATATATATATATATATATATTTCAAAAACACAAAGTACGTATTTAGCTTGATGTCAAAATTTCAAAGTCTAGCATAACTAGGAGTTTTGGAAAACTTATGTCTTCACTAATGATAAGTTGCTTAGTAATCTATCTATTCCTATTATCCTCAATACTCCATTCACACATAACTATTCCCAGTTCGTCAAACCACACTCATGAGTTCAGGAACTTTCCACAACCATATGAGTTTAAGAACTTATCCCAGTCAGACCTTTAACGTCCATTCGCTGAGGGGTTCATAAACATTTCATATAACTATGAGTCACGAACGTAACATAAGTATGAGTTTTAAGAACTCGTACTTAACCTTATATTCTTTACCTATAACCTATCTATCTGTTATATACATGAGAAAGGAATCACCCTCTTAACGTGCATATAACAAATAGCGCGACACAAACATTTCAATGATTATCAGTACCAGAAACTAAGTGGTTGTTACACCAAGTACAATTCAACTCCCATATGAAGAATCGTACAACTCAGCTGCTAACATGAGTCCTCAATTGAAATCCCCACCTAATCTTAACTCCCTGCTCAATACGAATTTCATTTAATCCGTATTCATAATCCTTTCCTGAATCTGTACCAATTCATAGTACAACTGACACACAACAATCTTTGCTGTAAACTTTTCAATCATTCGCTTGATCCTTCTCCATACTATAACCTTATCAGATCACGGAGTAATCTCATCGTATATATTACGATTCATTTCTATATCTTGATCGTTTTATTTTACGATCTCCTATCCCTGCACTTTTAGTCTTTTAGACTCGATCTATTCATCATTACTATTCACCTTTATTATCAGAGTTAGGGAACTCTGTATCTTAACAACTCACTGAGATTCGTCTTTGAATCTTACCAACCAACTAACTCTTTGTGAGTTAGATCTTATTCGAATCACTACAGTTATTGGTCTCAGGTATTCCTACCTAAGGTTCATAACAAACAGCTTTGATACCAACTGTGAGAGCCCCAAATCCGGATCCCAATTACCATGGATCTGGTATACTAAATATATAACTTATTGCGAAAGATATAAACATAAATTGTTTATACAATAAACTTTACACACTATTCCCCAAGGTCGAGTAACCTTAACTTATACACAATTTATAACTTGTCTGACATATAACATTATTAACATACAATAATATTACCAATCTAGCTGCACACAATAACTTAAAGCTGGAACTATCTTTAACCTTTCCTTATATCCGACGTATTCGCCTTAATCTGTAATATTTATCATGATATAGCAAGGGTGATAATATGTTTGCCTAGCAAGTATAAGTTTAGTTGAGGATATATCATGATTGAAAGAATTTGAATAATAAGCTGGCTATAATTCAACAATATAGTTGTGAATTAGCATGAATAAATTTTATAACTGAGCGAACATTGAATATGAATAAATATATCTGGACCGAATCGTAATGAAGGTGATCAACCTTTCATACCTGAAGATTACATGTAATGTACATATAGTACGATTCAACAAATCATAGACGTGATAATCATGAATGATTATTCACAACCATATACGCAAAATTATAACTCTCGTCGAAAGTTAAAGAAAACTTACTGTTTGGCCGATTATCGTTCACAATTTTAATAAGCTTTGTCTGAAGACCTAATATATAAATAATATAGATCTCCAATATTAGAATAATATCATCATAGTATAATACTATTATATATATTCTTAAAACAACCTAAACACATAACACATGACCCTATCAGTCTATATAACACATAAGACCTAACCTCAAGTCAAACTTTTACAGTATGAGTCGAGTTCGGCACAATTCTGACATCCCAACGGTCTAGTCGGACAATTATCGAGTTTAAGTTCAATTAAACTCTGCTTAAACACTTAACAATTATATTAGATAATTTTATTATTAGTCAAACTAATTTTCATAAGCTTGTAATAATTTTCAGATAATTATTACCATTTATCATGATTTTTCAATCATTTATATCGTATTTATATTATATAAATACCACATAATTCCTTTATCATTAATATTTATTTAATATCAAATATTAATGAAATACATGTCATAATATTAGAATATATTTATAATATATCAAAGTATTTTAATACCTTAAAATCACATTTATATGATTTTTAAACAATTAAATTCATTATCGATAATTGCCATTAATAATAAATATTAATGTTTTTCATGACAAAGTATCAAAAGTTATATTTTATAACTTAAAATATTTTTATAACACTTAGATCATTTTTATATAATTTTTAAAACATTAATTCTATTTTTCCATAATTTATTTAATATACTAATTAAATAAATTATTTATCATTAATATTAATTAATTAATAAAATTCATCACAAAATATTAAAAGTTATTAAAAATAACTCAAAATATTTTCTTATACCATAATATCATTTTTCATGATTTTTCATGTATTAAAATCATTTTAAAATAATTTATTTAATATTATAATTAAATAAATTAAATACCTTCTATATTCCAAAAATATTAAATATTTATGAAATATACTCAAAATAATTAAAAACTAATTTTCGGACGTTAAAATAATTTTTAATAACTTATTATGTATTTTTAGTAATTAAAAATCATTTAATTCAATTTATTTATTAAAATAATTAATTTCCTAAATTAACTGTCGCTTTAGGGGCGTTAAGCGACATATCCGTCGCTAATAGTGTTCTTGAGCTGTTCTTAGCCAAACCGAGAAATGCATGTCAGTCACCGAGGGGCTTACTTTGACCACAATTTAATATATGATCCTTAGATTTTCTAGACTTGGAATGGTGTTAGACATGTAGTACTCATGTAATACTACATATCCGAACTTAGTTAATGGCTAAAACACATCATAATAGTGAGATTCAAGCCAAACAAAACTTGTCAAACACTGTTCTTCAACTTCCTGTTTTCCGAAATTGAACGATGAGGTACCTTATTTGTGCCCTCAATCCTTAATGTCCAGGCTTACTTAATGTATTATAAAGGTTCAAATATGTAGTGGATATGTCGATTGTATAATTCTAGAACATCGATCAACATAACAACATCCAAATCACCAGATTCAAGCTAGTCAAACATTGTCGAAATTTCGGTGATGAAGATCCGGGTTTTCAAAAACATTCATGAGCCGAGTTTATCAAAACTACTTTAACCACGATTATCTATGATTCTATTACTTAACTGGGTGATCTAAAAGCATTATTGGGTAGTCCTTATATCATACTACAACATCAAAACAACAAATTGGTCAAAATATCAAACACATGCAAGAATAGAGGCCTTGAAAGTGCTTGTCAAACTTTTCTGGGTAATCTGGGTTGCCCGGAAATCAAACTTTGTGTTCGGTCAACGCACTTTGACCAATCATATCTTGCAATCTATACATGATCTGAGCTTGATTCAAGTCTCAGATCAAACCCTAACAACAAAGAACAGATCTATAACATATAACAACACTAACACTTAACAGATAAAGATCTAAGGCCTCTGAAATATAGCTGTCAGGCCATTTTTCAAACTTTTGCCCCGATTTCTATAAACTCAAAATTTGAGCACTTTGATGTTATGGATCTGAGATTTAACAACCCAGATCACTAAATGACATCCTATAACACAACTCTAAACAACAACTAACATCAAAATACAAGATTTACAGAATTTAGGGTTTATACCTTCTAATCTTAGATCTTTGAATCTGATATTGGATCCTGATGTTGGAAGGCTAGAGACTTGATATAAGCTTATCTTCTCACTCCCTTCCACTCTCATTTTCGAATTTAGAGAGAGAGGATGGCTTTGGCTAGTAAGGAAAGTAAAATGAGTTTTCTCTCACTTAAATCTTTTATAAATTAGGAATAAAATGAATGTGGCTGATGGCTTTGTTTTTAGTCACTTGCTAAGCTACGGTTAGGGCTAGGGTTGGTCACCAACCAATTATCTTGGCAAGATTTGCACTCAACATAATTAAAGAATACAATAAGGGCACATTAGTCATTTTGCATACAATTTTAATTCTAAAGTTTTCATTTGATCCAACCCTTAGGGTTTAACCCTTAGGGTTTGACTCTTAGTGGTTTAACCCGTAGGGTTAAAACCTAAGGTTCCATAAATCAATTTTCTAGGATTTCCAGATTAGGGTTTTCAAAATATAAAATTAATATTTCAAAATTATAATTAGGATTCTATATTCATATTTAGATTTCCTAATCATAAGTTCAATCTTGCTAATTAGGATTAACATTTCCTAATTAAAATTTCTAATTTTAGCAGTTAAGTCCATAATTGTACCTTAGGGTTTCAAATAGAACAATTAGGGTTTCTAATTATTAGGTTTTCTAATTATTAGGGTTTCAAGTAAATCATTAGGGTTTTCCCTAATTAGGTTATAATTAATAACGTTAAACCTTATACTAGCATTTGAATTCCTAAATTAGGGTTTCAAATTCTCAAAAACTGAAATTAGGTTTTCCAGAACCGGTTTTAGGGTTTCTTATAAATCATAAAAATTTTCTAACTGAACGTTGACGTTCTAAATATATACATAGGGTTTGTCACAGATATAGTTTATCTGGTCAACCTTTGTCCCTTAACCACATACTGTACACATATAATACCATATTCACAGAACATATACACATATACAGTTAATCTTGAATAATTCATCAAAATTCTTCACAGAATTTTGAAATCCTCAAAATTCCTTCCCAAAAATATCAAATGCATACACTTATTTTCTATCTAGGTCTATTATTTGATCGTAAATCCATCATTTAAGATTTTTGTAACAACCCCAAAATAGGTCCATTCCATCCAACCCATTCTCGAGTCAATCAAATACATGGTACGTGAAAAACAACTACAACTTTATTACAACAATTGTCGTGCAAAATACAACAACACATATGTTTGTGAGTTTGATACAAATATATATACCAACTCAGAAGTACGTCACAATGACACCTTACATAAAGGTATAGTCAAAAACTGCTTTAGAAATTAGAGGGAAGTGCTCAAGGAAACCTTCGTATATGGAGGCCATGTTTTTAGGTTATGGTAGATATCATATGGCCATGAGAATTATCCTTGGTCAATCCAATAGACCCCAAAGAAAAACAAGAAGATTACTATCGTATTCTTCCCAATGGTGAGTCTTCTCTCGACATATCATTATCTCCACGGTCTCTAATTGGGTATTATACTCCAAACAAACACCAAGATTATATAAGTAGTGCTTGTAAATATACTCAAAGAAGTGGATGAGCACAACCATGTCTTATGATAACACGAAGTTTGTATGTCATTAGACATCTTGTATGATAGTGACAAAACACCTTCCAAGTTAAATTCACCTCACCCTCAACATCTATAGACCACCACTCTATTCCTCGCTATCCCCCCCAGCCGACCCAACCTACACCTTTATTACACGAAAGGAATTGTGAAACAAAAGGGTGAGCACAACTAGCTCAAGAAAGAATATTATGACTAAAGATAAATAAATTATCAATAGTCTTCATCAAGAATGAATCGTAGATTTAGAACATATGGTAGATGATAAAACTTTTCAACCATAGTTGCAAATGAATGAGCAATCCATTAAAAGAGTTAAATAGACTATAAAGTCTATTGTCTTCTCCACGTTAAAAGTCCACCAAAGAATATTTATCCTCGTAACATCAATCAACAGCCTTCCTTTCACAATTATATGAATAACTCATAATCATAATTGTAATTCTAAATTCCTCTTCGCATCCAAGACAAATATAATTTTCATCACCGTCTTTACCCTCGAAACATCAAATATCATGGTTATACCAAATCACGCCTCGCTCATAATCATACTAATAAATTCATCTTTTACTACGGGCCAAAGATATTCATCAACAGCTTCATCTTTACACTACAAAGCAAAGATATTCAACAACAAAAGTCATCTTTGCATTACGAGCCAAAGATATTCATCAATAATTCATCTTTTGCACTACAAAAGCAAAGATATTCAACAATAGGTCATCTTTGCATTACGAGCCAAAGATATTCATCAATAATTCATTTGCACTACAAAGCAAAGATATTCAACAACAGTCATCTTTGCATTACGAGCCAAAGATATTCATCAATAATTCATCTTTGCACTCAAAGCCAAAGATATTCAACAACAGTCATCTTTGCACAACGAGCCAAAGATATTCATATATCAAAGAAATACATAATCATTTCGTGGTTATATAACAATAATTATAACCATGTTGATCAATTCACCTTTGCACTTAAGCTAAAATATATTCAATTGTAAATTCAATGGTCATGATCATACTAGTCAACAATTCAACTTTTGCACTACTGGCCAAAGAGAACCTATGGTCACGATCATACCAATAATCTACCCATCTTTACACTCAAGTCAAAGAGAAATATCATCATTAGGGTTATAAGAATGTTATATAAAAATAATATAATCAAAACATGGTTTTAATTTCAAGAGTAAGATTCATAAATCAACGATAATTTGGTCGAGAAGAAACCAATTTGTTGTGAATAGTACCCGTGATTCAGACATAGTCCCGTATACGCATAGTAACCTCGATACGAAAAAGATAAAGTTTCATAATAAAATTCATATCCATATTTATAACATCTTAATCCAAATGTTATAAATCACTTAGAAATATCATAATCTAATATTATTAATATTATAATAATATTTTAATCATTTCTCAAACTTATAAACAATTTAATTAAATTGTTTACACTTTACTAATTAATGCATTTAATCATCATAAAATGCCAAACTCATAAAATTTCATCACCAATAACTAAAACCCTCATCAAAATCTACATATACCTCATATATGATTCTCAAACCATAAAATCATATTTTCTAATTTTCTTACTTCACATAACATATTTAATTCATTTGCTCATAACTAGAACATTTTCATGAAAAATACCAAATCAGTTCTAAAAATATTTCTTTTCTGGGATTTAGCATAAAATAGTCCCATATTGAACATATATTTTTTCTCGAAATTTTAAAAATTCATTTACTATTTTTCATATGGCCAAAACCAATTTAATATTTAAACATTTATCATAAATTGTACTTTTATCCAAAATTCAAAATTCACAGAATACAATCGATATTATATAGATGTACTCTCAATAAAATTTCATCAATTTTGGAGTTAACCGCAAGGAGTTATAAATAGTTACTTTTAAAATAGTCTTTTCTCATAAAATCCATAACTCCTAATCTATACATCCAAAAATACCTCAAAATAATCATAGTGGTGTAAAATTCAAGAATGATCAAAACATGGATACAATCAAAGCTAGTATCCGTAATAGATATTTTAGACGAAAAGAAAATTTTCATTTTCTATGAATAGTGCCGATTCGTGAATAGGGTCAGATACGTGAATAAAGGCCGAGTACGTGAATAAGAATCTCCAACACCAAAAGATAGAAATTCCACAAAAAACATCTTCACACTTCATGAATAATAGTACTCGTGAATAGTAACTCGTGAATAGTAACTCGTGAATAGTAACTCGTGAATAGTAACCCGACATGAAAAAGTTCTAAATTTGATAAAACTTCAGATCAACATTTCAAAGATAATGATATTGAAGAAATAATATCATTACTTAAAAAAAATAATATCCCTTACTATCCCTTACCTCAAAAGAGCAAAGACTTCCGACGGGATATCGGATATGACGTCAAGGAAACTTGCAATCGATGAATATCAACTCACCAAGTATCTAAATACTCACAAATTACACTCAATAATCTAGAGAGAAAGAGAGAAAACTTTTGTTTCGGTGTGATTTTCAATTCTAACTTAGCCCTCTATTTATAGGAAAATGTTAGCCTTTCAAGGCAGATTTCTTGACTCAAGCACTCGATGGCTTTACTCGCTACTATTCCACCCACCAAAAATCAGCCATCTTCCCCAACAACCAAGAGTGGGGCCCACTCAATTCTAGAATTTTCCACCAAAACCTAATTTCCTAATCGATTTACCTCTTAAAATTCATAACAAATCATACGCTCATTTTAACGGTTCAAAATTTGTGACATATACTCAACTTATATATGTATAACATATCCAAAATTACAACGATCCAACGGTCGGATCAAAATTTATAACTCACGCAATATAGCTGAAGAACACCGATTTTTTTGGACTATTAGTCCTTCTGGACCATTTATTCAAAATTTCACCACGAAATATCTACAAAGAATTTTTGGGTGATTCAAATTTCTACAGCTTAGCTTACTTCTAGGGCTTTCTTTTGATATATGGCTCATCTCTTAACTCATTATACACAAAAGAGTTATGGATTTTACAAAATCAAGTAATAAACTAATTTTCACGAAAATCCCATATTTTGTTCTCCATTTCGACAAATACTTTGATAAAACACCTCATCATTAATTCCTTCACTTATAACCACATAAATAAATCCATCATTTATATCCACATCAAATAAATATTTTCTTATCATATGAATCAATAATTAATTATTCATAAATAAAATTACGTAATCACATTTATGACAACCAAAGCCGCTCCTCAGAAAGAGGGGCTTTCAATAAGAATTTCTCCTTCATCGGCGCCGCAATTAGGTGACCAAACCTCTCCTTGATGTAACTTTCTAGACATTGCCAATAATGCTATCTAATAATATTATTCAAATAATATGAATTATTGATCCGATAATGGAAAATCATGCAGATAATTATTGAACAACAATAATATAAAATATCAACACATCAATTATTGAATCAATAAAATAAAATATTGAGAATTACCGTAATAATTATTGAGTAGTGCCTTCTTCACGTAAGAATCAATAATTGAAAAATATCTTTGTAATACCGTAGTGCTATCGCGGCAACAACGCCAGACATTACTTTACTTTACCAACCGGTATTCCAACAAAGTTACAATTGGTAACGACACGCCGTTATTTATAAAAACTCAAATTTGTCGCTTTTCTCCATCCGACAGCTTATTCTGTTATGGGGCCCACAATGATCAAGCTACGTCAGCATTTAATATATTCTCCTACGTAAAGAATATTCCACGACCAAACGAATATTCCCCAAACAATGAATACTTTATACCCTCATAGTATTTTGAAAAAATTTCATATATCACCCTTAACTTTAACTTTTATCAATTTAACCATTTACTGAATAGAAAAATTGAATACTTTTATTTCATAAAATTCGGGGTCTTACAATTTTAATAATTTGTCTAATTTCTCGGGTTGTCACAACTAAATCCGGATATCTTAAAACTCTTGATTTGGTGCTTCAGTACTAAACATTCACATTCATTCATTCATCTATATTATCATGTCAATATGAAAGTAATTACTAGTTATTACACACATTATTAAATTTTCAAGTTCTATAACTTTTAAATCTTTAAAACATGATACTTAACATATTAATTATTACAATACTTCTATCTATTACAGATAGTTCTCATAACTTCTATTCGTTCATCTTGTCCTTACCAAAATATTTTACACGTTCCGATTTTGCTAAAAAAATTTAATTTAAAATAAGAATAAGCATTTACATGTCCAACAAATATAAAAGTTGTATAAACAACAACATCAAGAATCATGCTTTCATATTCATAAACTTTCAACAACTGAACAATAGTTGTGAAAAACCTTGAATAACAGGAATAATACTTTCTTCCATTTCAAAATATTTCTGAAACAACATAATGACTTTATGCTGAGCGGTCATACGACCAAGAACTTTCTTTTTCATTTGAAAAGGTTTAAACAGTTATTCCACTACAAACCATTATGGCTTACAGACACATTAGATGATAAACCCTTTGTACCATGCATTGATCAACACTAAATGCTAAACAACTATATGCGTTTATTTTGACCGCCTCGTGGGTCTGCTGGAATATTCGACAAAAAAAACTTCCCCAATACTAGGGTTGTTCATTCTCAAACTTACTTCTGAATCCGCACCAAAACAACTTGGTTTGGAAGCTCTACTTAACATCAACAATATTTCAAAGATTTATAAAAAATCGATAAAATAGTTCACATGTTGTCTAGTTGAAATCAAATGGAATTGACGTACTTCTTAAATTGTTCATGAATATCAAACTTTAAAGCTTGAACAATTCATGTCATAGCATAGCTTGAACACTTATACAAATATCAAAAATTTGTATAAGTATAGAATTCATAAAATTATAAAAGCATTGTGTGAATTTAACTTGAAAACTTCTCATAATATTCAATATATAAAGATTGAATGAAATTACAATACTTGCCTTAAGCGTTCTTTAAACTCGACGATAATCGTCCTTCAAATGTCATATACATTTTAAGTACACATTCATATACTAATTAATTAGTCACGTAAAGATGTCAATTATGATTTACATTAACATTATTTCTCACTTTTCATGTTGTTTGCGTTTTATGATTTGATCAATGCGACCAATTTTCGTTACATATTTTGCTGTAGGTTTAAATAGGACAACGTATCCTGTCTGCTTAAGGTGTTTACTTTAGACCAAAACCTACTGTATGTGACGTAATTACAATCAGACAGTATAACACGTCTGCGTGTCTACTTTAGAAAAAAACCTGCACTTGAAGTAACATACATTTTTTCATCTTTGTTATACCTACTTTGCAACATCATAACTCGCCCATCTGTTATCGGAATGAGTCCATTCTTGAGCCATTCGCTAGCTCGCATCATTTTCTACAACTTCCCCCTAACAGATTAACTTTTTGAATTTTTTAACAAGTCAAAATTGAAAGTAGTATGCACACAAGCCAATCATGTTTGATGATAAAGCATATACTTTGTAACAATCTTATTCATTTATTAATAAAAAGTATTAATTTATTAAAAGCTTTTAATTATCTACATGATGCTGTTTTATAATATGTGATAAACCCATAGTTTTAAGCAATGCTTTTAGAATAATGATGATGATCATTCTAATGAGATCTAAATTTTTAGAAAGCTTAAAACTAAAATAGTTTCCAATCGTTGGATTACTAAATTGGGGATTAGTGAATCCGGATAGATAGGTACATACGTTGCTTGCTCATTGGATGAGGATGATTGATCTCATGATCATTTGTGTAGAGACACTAAAGCAAGTATGTAGGTGCTTATTAGAGAATAAGTTCACTGAACGTTGTTCGCTAAGGAATACCTAATGGAGTTTTACTTGTCTGTCAATAGGAATTCCTGCAGTGATAGTAGTACAAGTGATCCTTGGACTTGAGATCATCATAGTATCTTGTGTATGATGAGTTATACTTTGACTTATTCCTTAAGACCATTAAGGTATATCAAAGGATATGCTTGGGTATAATAAGTTGTACATGGAGATAATGTATGATCAATAAAGAATCTACCACTTCTAGTAAAATAAGAGAAATGTCCTATGTGATTCGATAAATGACAACCCAAGAGTCTCGGTTGGCGAGTAAAAATTAGAAAGGAGTTTCTAATTTGCATTATTTGAGTTGTGCATTTAAGAATCGAAAAACATATAATTAAATAAAATAAGACTTGACAAGAATTCATGCCTTATATTTAATTGGGACATTGTATGGTGGAAGGATTGAATTGTGCATTTGTAACTATTTACTCAAATGTTCTTTTATGATTAATGTTGAAATCTATATTATCCGAAAAGTCGTTGATATCTAGGGAGGCTTATCCCTATTGTAGAATAAATATTATTTATTTAAATAAATTAATAGTTTAATTTATTTATTTAAATAAGATTAGAATTGTTCTAATTGATTTATTCACAATCGGTTTAATATGGAGAACCTAAAGGGTCACATCATAAAAGGAAGAATAATTATTTAAGAAGTTAATGACATAATCGTAATAATAAGTTAAGTATATTTAATTTAATCTATGGTGATAGAATAAATTAAATAACTTAATATTTTTTATTTAATATTTTAGAAATATTAAATATAAATTAATAAGAGGAGTCTTATTATTATTATTACTATTATTATTATTATTTATTTTCTAAAGGAGTTTGGGAATTAATTAATAAAAGTACTCTCATATATTCCTAATAAAATTACGAGGTAAATTAATTAAAAGATTTTAATTAATTATTCCTAATAAGATTAGGAGCCTAATTAATTAAAGGAGTTTAATTAATTAAAATAAAACCCAATTCCTTAATTGTTAAGGAGGGTTGCCTATATCTATAAATAAGAGGAGTCTTATTATGGGTGAAGTGGTTGTTGACGTTTTCATAGAATACATAATTCCAATAGTTGGGAGAGTACACCCTTTTCTATGAGAGATAGAAAAACTAGGATTTTGTCAAATACTCATCTTCTTGAATCCTTCTTTTTCCTCGGTAGATCACCTCTAGAGGCCAGACACTTGGGTGACTAACGTTGATCAAAGGAAAGAACCAAACCCGGTGGATTCAAGTTGAACGCGAAAAGGATTGGAGGTGAACTTGTACCTGAGGAAACTCGAATCTTCAAGGGTATGATTCTTGTTCTTTATATCTTTTCGTTTAATTAATAATTGTGCATAAAGGATGATCCGGGTATATGGTTTGTAAAATTTTAAATTCTGATTTTCCATGCTTCCGCTTAATTTGTGCAATTTGATTGCGTTCATGAATATTACAATCCTAACAATGGCATCAGAGCCAAACCTTTATGCGAATTATTAATTGTTTTAATTTGATATGTATATTGATATGTGTTTAGAACAATTTAATTGGGCATAAATTTGTTGATTAAAATTTATTTAAAAAAAGGAATGAATTTCCCAAAAATTACATATATTGCGAATTGTTGAAAAAGAAAGAATGATTCACAGATTTCCTTGATTCGCGGCACCAACTCACTTCCAAGTAAACAGGTTATCAAATATATATAATATATAAACTGATTATCTTATAATCATTTTAACTTTTTTCAAGGTGGTGGGTTGTTGCTACGAATCATCTAATTTTTTTTTTCAATAACATGGATTCAAGTGATTACTTAGTATAATATATATATATATAATATATTATTCTTAATAATTTTATAATTAAAATAAAAGTTTATTTTAATTTTAAAATAAAAGATTTATTTTAATCTTAAAATTAAAGGTTTATTTTAATTTTAAAATTAAATTTCATGTTAACTAATTAGAGTTGGAATTGGATTCCAAATAACTAATTGGAGTTGAAATTGAATTTCATCTTTCCTTAAATAAAAGAGTTTATTTAGATATGAAATAAGATTTCATATTATTCAAAATAAAAGAGTTTATTTGTGAATAGAAAAGAGAATCCTAATTTCCTTAAATAAAGGAGTTTATTTAAATATGGAATAAGATTTCATATTATTCAAAATAAATGAGAGTTATTTGAGTTTATTTATTTGTGAATAGAAAGAGAATCATGTTTTCCTTTAATAAAGAAGATTTTTTTTTACTGAAATTGATTCCATAATTAATTAAAATAAAGGAGTTTATTTTGATTAAAGAATTTGATTAAAATAAAATAGTTTATTTTATTCAAAATTGGATAAATTAAAATAAAAGAGATTTATTTTGATTTAAATTTGGATTAAAATAAAGGAGTTTATTTTGATTTAAAATTAGATTTTATACTAACTAATTTTGCACATTAAATGATATCAATATATATATATATATATATATATATATTGAATGTTTATTATTCATGAGATGAATGTTATTTATCGATGCATATGGTGATGTGTATGATAATAAATGGGATTGATTATGGACTATCGACCAAATGTGATTGAATTTTATTTTAGTTGGATGCATGAATGTATGAGTTTTATTAAATGGGGTCTCATGCACTTCATCTTCTCTAATTTTTTCTTAATGTAAATTCTAATTCCTCCTCCTATGTACTTCCCTCGACTCACCGATCAAGGTTTCTATTTATTTTAAATAGTTTTGTAATAGAAATAGTTAGAATTAATTTTGAAGAATTGGAGATCAAGGAGCAAGGAGCGCTTGAAGACCCGTTTGTAATGGAGCCCGGGTTTAAATGTAATAGTTATATTTAAATATTAATTCTTGCACCCCTAGGTTTGACCTTTTGGTTCACTTGGTGGCTCTAGTGAACCAAACTAGAATAAAAGTCCATAATCAATCCGGGTAGAATATAGTATTCTATATGTGCATGCTTATACTATATATATATATATATTATATTATGCAAATATGCTTCAGCATGTTAATTAATATGACGACGATATATATATATATATATATATATATATATATATATATATATATATGTGCGTATGCTGCAAAACAAGATGAGACAAATTAATAACAAACCCCTCAAATATTTTATATTAAGTTGTAATGTTCAAAGATATTTGGAATATCGAACGTCGCCTTCTAGCATGGTAAAATAATAGAGTATTAAATATTTAATATGAGTTTGTTGTTCACAGACAAGGCAAGTATTAAATATTTAAGATGTTGTTTTATCACATTTAATGCTTATAAATAGACTGAACAATGCTGTTTTGTTGTGCACACACAAGGACAATGTTTTTCTTTCGAATATATGGAAGTGCTAGGTATGACTTAACTTAGATCATTTTAGTTCGGATGTGCACACACTTGACCATTATGATCTAAGAGGCAAAATACAAGGAGTTACATAGTTGATGTAATTGATAAGAGTTGTCTACCTATTTATTTATATATAATTTGTTGTGCACACACAAGGCTATATACATTTGAAATGGGATCCTTATTCTCACTAGTATATCTTTAATTAGATATTGCCGAATTATATATATTGAGGGTAATATAGTTTGAAGAAAATAGTGGGAGATACTAATTTAAAACAAGACCTAAATTATTTTGGTAATTAATAAAAGAATGTATGCTAAAATATTGTTAATTATAAATTCATTTACAGAATTTTACAATGTCTAAATTACTATCACTGCGTAGCATATTTGATGCTAAATTAACCGGACCGAATTAAACGGATTGGTTAAGGAAATTGAGAATAGTTCTCATGCCTGAAAAGCTATCTAATATCCTTAATACGCCTATCCCTACAATGGTTGCAGAAAATGCCTCTGAGGAAGAGATTGCTACTTTTAGAAAGTGGCAAGATGATGCACAGTTGGCTCAATGCATCATGCTCGCATCCATGAGTAACGAGCTTCAGCGTCAGCATGAAACTATGGATGCTCCTACTGTATTCCTGTATATCAAGTAGTTGATGGTAAGGAAAGTAGAACTGATAGATATCAGATATCTAAGGAGCTCTTTCGATCTAGAATGACCGATGACACTACAGTACAGATAAAAGTCCTTAACATTATCAATTTGATTGATCAATTAGGATAACAGGTTTTGTCATGGATGGAGAGTTGAGCCAAAACTTGATCTTGCACTCACTCCCGGACTCCTTTCACAATTGTTGTGAATTTTTCATATGAACAAGCTAGATATCAGCCTCACTGATTTGCTTAACATGTTGAAAAATGTTGAGAGTCACTTTCCAACCAAAAAAGACCAAGTCTTACTGGTAGGGGCCAAATGATCTTCTAAAAAGAAGAACGATTCTAAGAAGGTAAATAGAAAGGCAAAAACAAAGAATAATAAGAACAAAACTGATATGGATAGCAAAAGAGTTTGCTTCCGCTGCAATAAGCCAGGACACTGGAAAGAAACTGCAAGAAGCATCTTGCAGAGGCTAACCAAAAGAAGCTTAGTGAAGTTTCGGTTATAAATACAATTTTGTTCAAGATTTAAAATAAATTTTTCTTTAAGTCAAGGTTCTACTTGGGTATTGGATACCGACTTTGGTTACCATAAATATAGATTTATAAAAAGACCAAGCAGAAGTAGAAAGCTAAACAAAGATAAGTAATCTTATGTGTGGGAAATGAAACAAAGGTTGCTGCATTAGCCATAGAAACTTATAGTTTAACATTGCCTACAGGTAAATCTATTAAGTCAATAAGTTTTTATTGTATTCCAGTTCTCGTTAGAAACATTATTTCCATTTTGTTGTTGGACAATGAAATCTTTGGTATTATATTTAACAACAATTGTTGTTCTATTTATAATAATAATGTTTTGTATAGAACCGAAATATTACTTAATGGATTTTGTATACTGACTTTACGTGAAAATTATTTTTGCAAATTGAACAAACTAGTATAAGAAAAGGAGATGATCATTCAAAGAGTTGAATGTGTGTATTTGCGAATACAAGTGTGAATTATTTGAAAGGTTCAAAGAATTCGTAAAGTGAAACAAATTGGCAAAGTATTAAGATTCTTTGATTAGATCAAGGAATAAATACTTGTGCAATAAGTTTCTAGATCATCTTAAATGATTTTCTCATAATGGACGCCTCCTGATACGCAATAATTGATTGATGTATCTAAAAGGAAAAATCGTACCTTGTTGGACATGGTACGGTCCATAATGATTTTACCGACATTCCAGTATCCTTCTGGGGTCATGCCCTAGAAATGGATGCATATCTACGGAAAAGGTAACCTCAAAATCCGGCCCCAAGACTCCATAAAAGTTATGGACAGGGAGGATTCCTAATCTTAAGTATGTTAAGATAAGAGGTTGTCCAACTTATGTGAAAAAGGTTTCAAAAGGATAAGCTTGGGACAAAGTTTGACAAGTACAGATTTGTGGGACATCCTAAAGTAAGTTTAGGATATATGTTCTATAATCCTACTTAGCAAAAGGAGTTTGTTACGAAACACACTATCTTCTAAGATAAAGTGTTTATCATTAAAAGGGCTAGTGGGAGGATAATAGAATCTTGAAGAGTTCAAGAACCACAAAACACTATAAGTCAAATAAGAGGAACTTGAGATGTAATTCCATTGTACACAACAAACCGAATCAGAAATCTGAATAAATAATCAAGATACCTAGAGAGGTATGGATTCATCATGGAATGATGATGATGAGGTACACGATCATAGAAGATGATGATCCAATTACATACGATGAGGTAAGAGTTATAGACACTCGAGAAATGGATCAAGCAAGCTTCTCAAAAATGGAACATTCGTTTTGATGAAATAAATCAAAAGAGTTTGATTTTATCACAAATAAGAATGAACCTAGAGTGTACAAAAGGGTCAGTGGGAGCGTCGTAACATTCCTAGTATTATATGTTGATATACTACGGATAAGGAATGACATACCAATGCTACAATTAGTAAAGATAAAGTTGTCTAAACATTCTTCCATGAATGATTTGGGAAGAGTATCGTAATTGGGGATAAAATCTATATAGATAGATTTAAGAGGATGCTCGACTTAAAAGAAACGTATATTCATTTGATGCTAAAGTCGCTTTAGCATGGCAAACTCCAAGAGATGTCTCATGTTGATGAGCCATGGAGTGTATCTCTTAATAGTCCCCATAGACTCATAAAAGAGAGATCACATGAGTAACTATCATGTATGCAATGAAATATACGAGACTTGATGTCGATCAATCATATTCGAGAAGTTCACTATGAGTCGCTGAAAAACATCTTAAAGTACTTAACCGAAGACTAAGGATGTGATCATATAATGGTGGGTCTAAATTAAAACTAGAGGGCTTAATGCACTCAAGTTTTTCTGCATGCACTCAAGACGATAAAAAATCCACTTTAAGGTAAAGCGTTACCTTGAACGAGGGTGCAAAGTGAATTGAAAGGTTCCAAACAAAGAAAAGAGTTGCTAGTTTAGTGATAAAGACAAAGTATATAGCTATAAAATGAAGTCGCAAGTTGATTGTTTGGATGAAAAGTTCATTACAAAACTAGAAATAGTTCCTAAGTCTCATCTTGGATCTAAACATGTGTCAGTGGCACTTTCATTTGATTATAGGAATCATTGAAAGATGGAAAATCACTATAGAGATAGTGGACTCTCAAGAACAACATTACATATCCATTAACTAAAGCTTATCCAACAAAGCAGGATAATCGCCACTTAGAGAAGAAGGGTATGAGATACCACGGCGATTGGCTTTAGTGCAAGTGAGATTGAAAGTAGTATGCACACAAGCCAATCATGTTTGATGATAAAGCATATACTTTGTAAATAATCTTATTCATTTATTAATAAAAAGTATTAATTTATTAAAGGCTTTTAATTATCTACACGATGTCGTTTTTATAATATGTGATAAACCCATAGTTTTAAGCAATGCTTTTAGAATAATGATGATGATCATTCTAATGAGATCTAAATTCTTAGAAAGCTTAAAACTAAAATAGTTCCCAATCGTTGGATTACTAAATTGGGGATTAGTGAATCCGATAGATTGGTACATACGTTGCTTGCTCATCGATGAGGATGATTGATCTCATGATCATTTGTGTGGAGACACTAAAGCAAGTATGTAGGTGCTTATTAGAGAATAAGTTCATCGAACGTGGCTCGCTAAGGAGTACCTAATGGAGTTTTACTTGCTCATCAATAGGAATTCAGAGAGTGATAGTAGTACAAGTGATCCTTGACTTGAGATCATCATAGTATCTTCTTGTGTGATGAGTTATACTTTGACTTATTCCTTAAGACCCTTAGGGTATATCAAAGGGTATGCTTGGGTATAATAAGTTGTACATGGAGATAATGTATGATCAATAAAGAATCTACCACTTCTAGTAAAAGAAGAGAAAATGTCCTATGTGATTCGATAAATGACAACCCAAGAGTCCTTGGCTTAAGGCGTAATGAAATTAGAAAGGAGTTTCTAATTTGCATTATTTGAGTTATGTATTTAAGAATCGAAATACATATAATTAAATAAAATAAGACTTGATAGTAATTCCATGTCTTATATTTAATTGGGACATCAGATATGGTGGAAGGATTGAATTGTACTTGAACTATTTACTCAAAGGTTCTTTTATGATTAATGTTGAAATCTATATTATCCGGAAAAGTCGCTGATCGCTAGGGAGGCTTATCCCTATTGTAGAATAAATATTATTTATTTAAATAAATTAATAGTTTAATTTATTTATTTAAATAAGATTAAAATTGTTCTAATTGATTTATTCACAACCTATTTAATATGGAGAACCTAAAGGGTCACACCATAAAAGGAAGAATAATTATTTAAGAAGTTAATGGCATAATCGTAATAATAAGTTAAGTATATTTAATTTAATCTATGGTGATAGAATAAATTAAATAACTTAATATTTATTATTTAATATTTTAGAAATATTAAATATAAATTAATAAGAGGAGTCTTATTATTATTATTACTATTATTATTATTTAATTCCTAAAGGAGTTTGGGAATTAATTAATAAAAGTACTCTCATATATTCCTAATAAGATTAGGAGGTAAATTAATTAAAAGATTTTAATTAATTATTCCTAATAAGATTAGGAGCTTAATTAATTAAAGGAGTTTAATTAATTAAAATAAAACCCAATTCCTTAATTGTTAAGGAGGGTTGCCTACATCTATAAATAAGAGGAGTCTTATTATGGGTGAGGTGGTTGTTGACGTTTTCATAGAATACGTAATTCCAATAGTTGGAAGAGTACACCCTTTTTTATGAGAGATAGAAAAATTAGGGTTTTGCCAAATACCCATCTTCTTGAATCCTTCTTTTTCCTTGGTGGATCACCTCTAGAGGCCAAACAATTGGGTGGCTAACGTTGATCAAAGGAAGGAACCAAATCCGGTGGAGTCAAGTTGAACGCGAAAAGGATTGAAGGTGAACTTGTACCTGAGGAAGCTCAAATCTTCAAGGGTATGATTCTTGTTTTTCATATCTTTTCGTTTAATTAATAATTGTGCATAAAGGATGATCCGGGTATATTGTTTGTAAAATTTTAAAACTCGATTTTCCATGCTTCCGCTTATTTTTTACAATTTGATTGCAAAAATCCTTCATGAATATTACAAACCTAACACTCAATTTTAGTCATAAAACGCTATAAACGTCAAATTTTCAATTCGTTATAAAAATATTCTCGTTTTTACATCATTATTCGATGTTAAGCTTAATAAAGTGCGGAATAATTTAAACTTTTCTATTTTCTTACTTTAATTTCCTAAATTAAAACCTTTATCATCTACATGTCTTTTAATCATTCTTATTTTATGATTCACTTCATCACTGTTATTATATAAAATTTTACATTTCAATCCGATAACCTTTACATATAAGATAACTCAAACTTGACAGTTTACCATTACATAATCATTGTGACTTATCATATACATTTCTCAAAACCTTTATCTTTACCTACCTTTAAACCATACTTAGCTTATTACTCACCTTATCAGAGTTAATAAATAAAACTTACATCTAGGTTCAATACCGTTTCATACAACAAACAAAACTTAAACTTTATAACTCAACATCTATTAAACATTATACATTATTTGGAACCTTAAACATGGTTCAAATAATAATAACTCAGCCAAAGTGTATAAATCTTCAAGTATCACATCTGACTCATGTCTTTCAAGTAGCAAATAACGTTACCTTGAATCCTTAACCTGCAAAAGTGGTTATTTGCAAGGTTGAGCTCGACATACCAGCAAATCTAACAGTTTTCATGCATCACGTAGCACATAATAACATGCTTATTATACATCCCATAAACATTAAAATAACATAACAAACATGCTAGAGTTCATATAACAAGTATAAAGATTAAGTTCCATACTCAATAAACATTCATTACTCAATCAACGTACTCATAAGTTGACTTTAACATTTCATACTTTCAACATATATATAACACATCATGCTATTTGCAATAAAGATTTAAAATAGTTCATCATCAAGTTCACATAGCAAATAAGAACGGAAAGACTTGCCTTGATCGTTGTTATCAATAACAGTTTAACAGCTTATAGCTATCTGCACTTCATATGCCCTACACAATTATATAATCATTCACATTAACTATTAGTCACATAGCAATGCATAGTAGTTGTAATGAAAACTTTACTCTACCTCTCATAACCCTTCCTATTATCAATACACAATGTTCAATTTTATTGTGTTAACTTTCGACTTATATCTCATTATATTTCTTTTTAATAATACTTAAAATTCATTTAAATGTTTAAGTCTTGCTAGGAATCCTTATTGGCTTTATATAACCCCATTTCATATCTTATAATATTCATTTCATTTGACTTAAAACACTTTTTACGTTCATTAACATTTGTTATGGTGTTTTGACGTTCATTCGTCACACGCTCGATTTGTCTCTCTTGTGTATGCTTAGTATGCTTATACAACTTATCTAATACATCATTTATTAATGTTAAGCATCATTATGTTTACTAACATTCATGTTTTATAACTTAGATTAATATTTTTTTATCGCCAGAAGCAATACACTTGCATACGTGCATGCCCGACGCCCTCCGATTGTCCCCAAAAACATAACAGTCCTAAAGATGACCATTTTTACCCCTGTTACCGACCTCAAATCGAAAAACTTAAAGAATGAAAGTTGTAGGTCTATTCATCCTTGTTCCGGATCATCTTGAATCTCCTCAATCGGAGTTTTTATAAAAACGTTATGCCTATTTTACTAAAATAGGTCAAAATAGTCACACCTGACACACTTTGGGCACAACTGCGCCCAATTAAGCCTTGGACATAATGAAGCTGTGCCCTAGAGGGTAGCTGCACCCCAAATAACTTAGAGCACAGTGCAGTTGCACCTGTTAGCATAATCGGGACTCTGCGGTTCACTGTTCTCGCGATTTTTGAACCTTTTCTCCTTCTAATCTTCATAACTTGAGTTATACACATCCAAATTAGTCCGTTTTCAATTCTATAGGATTCGTAATTCATATAACTACAACATACTAGAATTATAACAATTTACAAAAATACTAACTAGACTAAATCTTGACCCAAAACTCATGTTCATACTAAACTTTCATGTTTTAACATGTTTAGCGAATTCATTCACTACGAATTCATTTCTTAACCAAATTGATTCATTCAACTTACGTTCTTTTTTTTTTCTCATCATATTAACAGAATCCATCACCAATTCTACAATTATAACATAAACTCCTTTTCAAAAAAAGTATGAATTGATGTTTTACTGAATGTTGTTCATTGTGAAATGCTTTAAGAAAAGAGAAGTGCTATTTTGAATTATTGATAGTACTTCATAACTATTGTTCAGTTATTGAAGACATACGATTTGTATGAGCAAGTTTTTCTAACTTCATATTAATATATTCTCATGAAGCTTATGCAATGTTTTTAAAGTGAGCACAACTCTTGTATGATTGTGTAAATTCCATGCTTTTGCAAATCTTAGTATTTGTACAAGTATTCAAGCGATGTTATGACATGAATTGCAAAAGTTTTAAAGTTCGATATCCATGAATTGTTTAAGGAAGTGTCAATGCCATTTTTTTCGGCTAGACAAATGTTAAAATGTTTTGTCGATTTGATATTAAATCCTTGAAATATTATTGATGTTATGCTATCCAAATCCAATTGCTTTGCTATGGATTCAAAGGTAAGTTTGAGAATGAGAAAACAAATGTATTTAGTCGAGTTTTCGACTGACACACAAGGTGTCAAAACTAAATGAAATACGTGAAACGGATGATTTTTGTACAACATTAGGTACTATAGGCTAATCACCTAGATGTACTCGTAAGTAATATCGAATTTACAATTTTAATGCGTGAAGTCCTTTTCAAAGGAAATGAAAGAAAGTTCTGTTAGGTTTGCACGTAGCGCGATTACATATTCAAATCACATAAATAAAGCGGAAGCGCGCAAGAGAGAATTTTAAAATTTTAATGCAAACCATCACCAGTATCATCCTATATGCTTAGTTATCAATACATACAAGAAGGAGAAGAAGATGAGATTCATACCCTTGTAGATCTAGCTTCCACAGGTAGGAGTTTTACTCCAACTTGAATCTACGAGATTGATTCCTTCCTTTGATCAATACAAGCCACCCAAGCATTTGGCCTCAAGTGGTGATCCACCAAGGAAGAACAACAACTAAGAAGGTGGGTGTTTGGCTAAACCCTAATTCTATCTCTATAGAATCTCTGTACTCTCCCAATGCTGAAAATTAAGCGTGTTCTGTCTCTTCGTTTTATAATAAGACTTTCTTATTTATAGATGTAGACAACCCTCCTAACTATTTAGGATTAGGGTTTCATATTAATTAATTAAACTCTTTTAATCAATTAGGCTTCCCAATCCAATTGGAAATAATTAAACTATTTTAATTAAATAGCCTCTTAATCTTATTAAGAATATATATGAGGGAGAGTATCTAATTAATTAATTCTCAAACTCCTTTAGGAATTAAATAATAATAATAGTAATAATAATAATAATAAGACTCCTCATATTAATTTATATTTAATATTCCAAAATATTAAATAATAAATATTAAGCTATTTAATTTATTTCATCACCATAGATTAAATTAAATATACTTAACTTATTATTACGATTATGCCATTAGCTTCTTTAATAATTATTCTTCCTTTTATGGTGTGACCCTTTAGGTTCTCCATATTAAACCGGTTGTGAATAAATCAATTAGAACAATTCTAATCTTATTTAAATAAATAAATTAAACTAATAATTTATTTAATTATATAATATTTATTCTATAATAAGGGTAAGCCCACTTAGCGATCAACGACTATTCAGATAATATAGATTTCAACATTAATCATAAAAGAACCTTTGAGTAAATAGTTATCGTACAATTTATTCCTTCTACAATACAATGTCCCAATTAAATATAAGATATGGATTTACTATCAAGTCTTATTTTATATAATTATATGTATTCTGATGCTAAATGCAAAAACTCCGATAGTGCAAATTAGAAATAACTTTATAATTTCATTCTGTCTTGGCCAAAGACTACTGAATTGTTATTTATCGAATCACATAGGACATTCACTTCTTTTACTAGAAGTGGTAGATCCTTTATTGATCATTCATTATCTTCATGTATAATTAATATACCCAAGCATACCCTTTGATATACCCTTAGGTTCTTAAGGGACATGTCAAAGTATACCTCATCATACATAAGATACTATGATGATCTCAAGTCTAAGGATTACTTGTACTATTATCACTAAAGGGATTCCTATCGATAGGTGAGTAATAATCCATTAGGTTTTCCTTAGCAAGCCACGTTCAATGCACTTATTCTTCAATAAACACCTACATACTAGATTGGTAACTATTTTAGTTTTAAGCTATCTAAGAGTTTAGATCTCATTAGCATGATCATTATCATGATTCTAAAAGCATTACTTAAAACTATGTGTTTATCACATTTAAATATAACAACATTATGTAGATAATATAAACGCCTTTAAATAAATATTAATAAATGAATAAGATTGTTACAAGTATATGCTTTTTCATCATAAATGATTGGCTTGTATGCATACTACTTTCAATCTCCCATTTGCACTAAAGCCAATCGCCATGATATCTAATACCCATCTTCTTTAAGTAACGATTAAACTGCTATTTTGTTAAAGCTTTAGTAAGTGGATCTGCAATATTGTTTTGAGTGTCCACACGCTCTAGGGTGACATCTCCTCTTTCAATGATTTCTCTAATCAAATGAAATCGTCGCAACACGTGTTTGGATTTCTGATGAGACCTGGGTTCCTTGGCCTGTGCAACAACTCCGATGTTGTCACAGAATAAAGGTACTACTCCTCTTATGCTAGGAACCACACCAAGTTCAGTTATGAACTTCTTCATCCAAACAACTTCCTTTGCGACTATGTATCTTGCCTGCATCCATCGAATTAGAAGCGCTTTCTTGCTTGGAACTCTTCCAACTCATCACAAGAACCGTTTAAGGTAAATACATGCCCCAAAATGGATTTATTGTTATCTTGGTCCATTTGAAAACTTGAGTCTGTATAGCCCTCTAGTTTCAATTCAGACCCACCGTAGATAAGAAATACATCCTTAGTTCTTCTTAAGTACTTTAGGATATTTTTAACTGCCTTCCAGTGCTCTTTTCCTGGATTCGACTGATATCTGTTTGTTACACTAAGTACATGAGCGATTTCTGGTCTATTACATATCATACCGTACATGATGGATCTTATTGCTGAAGCATAAGATATCTTACTCATATGGTCTCTCTCGTCAGCTGTCATTGGGGCCTGTTTCTTGGAGAGATGTATTCTATGGCTCATCGGCATGAGACCACTCTTAGAATCTTCATGCTAAATCTCTTTAGCATTGTTTCATTGTAGGTTCTTTAGGACAAGCCAAGCATCCTTTTAGATCTATCTCTATAAATCTTTATCCCCAAAATATAGGATGTTTCTCCCAAGTCCTTTATGGAGAAGTGTTTAGATAACTAGATTTTAATTGATTGTAACATCGAAATATCATTCCCTATCAGTAATATAACATCAACATATAGTACAAGGAATGATACAACACTCCCACTAACCTTCTTGTACACACATGGTTTATCCTCATTTTTGATAAAATCAAACTCTTTGATTATCTCATCAAAACAAATGTTTTACCTTCGAGAAGCTTGCTTAAATCCATAAATAGATCGTTGTAGTTTACAGACTTAATTTGTTCCAACCGTTGAAACAAAACCCTCTGGCTGTATCATATACACATCCTCCTCAAGTTTTCCTTTGAGTAAAGCCATTTTCTCGACCATTTGCCACATCTCGTAGTCGTTATAAGCTGTAATCGCAAGTAAAATCCGAATGGACTTGAGCATTGCTACTGGTGAGAAGGTTTCATCATAGTCAATTCCTTACCTTTGTTTGAAACCTTTTGTAGCCAGTCTGGCCTTATAGATCTCTATCTTGCCATCTGCTCCAGTCTTTCTCTTAAAGAACCATTTGCACCCAATATGCTTAATGCCCTCAGGTGCTGAAACCAAAGTCCATACTTGGTTTTCATACATGGAGTCCATCTCAGATTTCATGGCTTCTTACCATTTCTTTAAGTCTTTACTACTCATAGCCTGTTCATAATTCAATGGATCATCATCATTTATGATGTATACCTCATCGTCATCCTCTATGACGAATTCATACCTATCAGGTATCTTCGGTACTCTTCCAGATTTACGAATAGGGTGTTGTATAATAGGTCCTTCTACTTGGTCAGGTACCTGACTTTGATCTGTTGTAATTTGTGGGTCTTGAACTTCTTCAAGATATATCTTACTCCCACTAAACCCTTCAAGGATAAACTCCTTTTCCAAGAAAGCAACATGTTTCGCAACAAACACCTTTTGATCAATAGGATGATAGAAGTAATACCCTGAAGTTTCTTTAGGGTATCTCACAAATCTACACTTTTTAGATCTAGTTTGCAGCTTATCATTTTCAAATATTTTGATATAAGATGGACAACCCGAAGTCTTAACATGCTTAAGATTTGGTTTCCTCCCTGTCCATAACTCATATGGAGTTTTTGGGATAGATTTGGTAGGTACCTTGTCATGTAGGTATGCAACCACTTCTAGGGCACAACCCCAGAATGATACTGGAAGATCGATAAAACTCATCATGGAACGAACCATGTCCAGCAGTGTTCGATTTCCACTTTCAGATACACCATTCAATTGTGGTGTTCCTGGTGGAGTCCATTGTGAGATTATACCATTTTCTTTGAGACAATTGAGAAACTCACCACTTAAGTATTCACCACCTCGATTCGATTGAATAATCTTAATACTCTTGCCGGTTTATTTCTATACTTCACTTCTGAATTCATTGAACTTTTCAAATGATTCGGATTTGTATTTCATTAGATACACATATCCATATCTTGAATGATCATCAGTGAAAATAATGAAATAAGAATACCCTCCTCGTGCATTTGTTGTCATAGGTTCACATACATCTGTGTGTACCAATGCTAACAACTCTGTAACTCTTTCTCCTTTTCTACTAAAAGGGGATTTAGTCACAAGTTGGATATGATTCATAATTAGATAGCTCTAAGAGCCCATTCTTATGCAACTTGGATAATCTTGTTTCATTGATATGATTGTGTCTATAGTGCCACATAAAGGTATAGTTAACATCGTCTCTTTTCATTTTATTAGTTTGTTCAATTTGAAGTATATTTTCATTCAAGTCAATCACGTAAAGTCCATTCCATAAATTACCAACACCATATAAACCATTCTTATTGTAAATGGAAAAACTATTGTTCTTAATCATAATATCAAAACCTTCTATATCCAATACAGAAATCGAAATAATATTTCTAATAAGTGTTGGAACATAATAACAATTATTTAAATAAATGGACTTGCCCAAAGGCAGTGCTAAACAATAAGTCCCTATAGCTAATGCAACAACCTTTGCTCCATTTCCCACTCGTAGGACAACTTCATCCTTGTTCAACTTTCTACTTCTGATAAGTCATTCCATAGTATTACATATGTGAGAACTACATCCGGTATCCAATACCCAAGTAGAATTTTGACTTTGAGAATAATTAATTTCAATCATGAACAAACCTGAAGCTTCTCCATACTTTTTTTGCTTTTATTTCGTAAGGTACTTTTCACAGCTCCTCTTCCAGTGACCCGACTTGTTGTAATGGAAGCATATTCCTTTGCTTTCTGGATCAGGTTTCTTATTGTCCTTTTTCTTCGCCTTGCCCTTAACCTACTTGCTTTTCTTCTTTTCAGAAGAAACCTTGTGCCTCTTCCTTTTCTTGGAAGAATCATCTGCCATTAAGACATGGTCCCTCTTGGATGGGAAGTGCCCTTCAACAGTTTCCAACATGTTAAGTAACCCAAGTAGCTGACGTCCAACTTATTCATGTGGAAATTCACAATAAATTGTTAGAAGGTGTCCGGGAGTGACTGCAAGATCAAATCTTGACTTAACTCCCCATCCATGCTTAACCCTAATTATTCTAGTTGTTTAATCAAATTAATCAATTTTAGACAATGGGTCTCAACAGTAGTGCCCTCGGACATGCGAGATCGGAAGAGATCCCTAGATATCTGATACCTAGTAGTTGTGCTTTGCTCACCATATATTTTTTTAGGTGCAACAAAATAGAATATGCATCCATTTTCTCATGTTGACGCTGATAGCTCGTTACTCATGGATGCGAGCATGATGCGTTGTGCTATAGATGCATCATCTTGCCACTTTCTAAAAGTAGCAATCTTTTCCTCAGAGGCTGTTTCTGCAACCTTTGTAGGGACAGGTGAATCTTGGATATAAGAAAGCTTTTCACCAGCGAGAATAATTCTCAAATTTTATAACTAGTCCGTGTAATTCGGTTCGGTCAACTTGTTAGCATCAAGTATGTTACGCAGTGATAGTGAGTGTGACATTTTTCAAATTCTACATGTGAAATAAAACAACATTTTAGCATAGATTCATTTAATTAATTACCAAAGTAAATTAGGTCTTATTTTAAATTGGTATCTCCCACTATTTTCATCAAACTATATTACCCTCATAATATATAGTTTGACAAAACTATTTAAAGATTTGCTAGTGAGAACAAGGATCCCATTTCAAATATATATAGCGTTATGGTGACACAACAAACGATATATAAATAAATAGGTAGACAACTATTGTCAATTACATCATCATGTAACTCCTTTTATGTTTCTTAGATTATTTTGATCAAGTGGTGACACATCCGAACAAAAATTATCCAAGTTAAGTCCAACCTAGCACTTTGATATATTCAAATAGAAAAATACCGTCCTTATGGTGACGCAACAAAATAGTATTGTTTAATTTCGTTATAAACATCAAATGAGATAAATTAACATCTTAAATATTTAATACTTGCCTTGTGGTGACACAACAAACTTATATTAAATATTTAATAGTCTATTAATTTTATCATGCTAGAAGACGACGTTCGATATTCTAAATATCTTTGAACGTTTAGGACTTAATATAAATACTTTGAGGGGTTTGTTATTAATTGTCTCATCTTGTTTAGCGTGCATGCACACACACACACACACACACACACACACACACACATATATATATATATATATATATATATATATATATATATATATATATATATAACACGCGTCATATTAATTAACATGCAAACCATGTTTCATAATATATAATATATACATAGTATAAACATGCATATAAAATACTATATTCTACCCTGATTAATTATGGACTTTATTCTAGTTTGGTTCACTTGGTGGCTCTAGTGAACCAATAGGTCAAACATAGGAGTGCAAAAAAATTAAATTTAAATATAACTATTACATTTAAATCATGGGCTCCATTATAAACGAGTCTACTTGTGCTCCTTGCTCCTTGGTCTCCAATTCTTTCAATAATTGTAACTAATCCTATTACATAAACTATTTACAATAAATTGAAACCTTGATCAATAGTCAAGGGGAAGTATATAGGAGGGAGATAGAAATTATATCAAGAAAAATTAGAGAAAATGAGGTATACATACCCCATTTAATAAAACTCATACATTCATGCATCCAACTAAAATAAAATCCAATCGCATTGGTCAATAGTCCATAATTAACCCCATTTATTATCATACACATCAACATATGCATCAATAAATAACATTCATCTCATTAATCATAAATCCATTCCATATATGCATCGATATCAATTAATGAGCAAAATTTTGCTAATATTTAGTTTTGAAACAAAATAAACTTCTTTTATTTTAATCAAAAATTAAATCCAAATTAAACTCCTTTAATTTTCAGCAATTTCAAATTAAATTTCAAATAAAATAAACTCTTTTATTTTAAACTTTTATCAATTTAATAAACCATTTATTTCAATTGAAAAAAAAATAAATTTTTAGATTCTGTCCCGTGGGAGTATGCTCTGCCGCGAATAAATCGTGGTCAGCAGTAGCACTGCCTTTATCGTCTTTAGGAAAAATTGACATCAAAAATGGCGTAGTCATGTACCCGTAATGAATCAAGCGACGTAGTCACACTAGTCACAGAACCAAAATTTTTTCCTATTGCCCAAAATTTCGATCCAATCGCATATGATACATACATGGAATCAAAAAGATTGATAATTAGCATATAAGTTGGCTCTGATACCACTGTTAGGTTTTCACATAGAACGATTACATAATCAAATCACATAAATAAATCAGAAGCACAGAAGAGGGAATTTTAAAATTTAATACAAACCATTACCATGATCATCCTATATGCTTAATTATCAATACATACAAGAAAGAGAAGAAGATGAGATTCATACCATTGTAGATTGAGCTTCCACATATACAAGTTCTACTCTAACTTGAATCCACGATATTGATTCCTTCCTTTGATCAATGCAAGCCACCCAAGCGTTTGACCTCTAGAGCTGATCCACCAATGAAGAAGAAGAACTAATAAGGTGGGTGTTTGGCTAAACCTTAATTCTATCTCTATAGAATCTCTGTGCTCTCCCAATGCTGAAAATTAAGCGTGTTCTGTCTCTTCGTTCTATAATAAGACTTTCTTATTTATAAATGTAGGCAACCCTCCTAACTATTTAATATTAGGGTTTCATATTAATTAATTAAACCCTTTTAATTAATTAGGCTTCCCAATCCAATTGGAAATAATTAAACTCTTTTAATTAAATAGCCCCTTAATCTTATTAAGAATATATATGAGAGAGTATCTAATTAATTCCCAAACTCCTTTAGAAATTAAATAATAATAAGACTCCTTTTATTAATTTATATTTAATATTTCTAAAATATTAAATAGTAATATTAAGATATTTAATTTATTCCATCACCATAGATTAAATTAAATATACTTAACTTATTATTACGATTATTCCATTAGCTTCTTTAATAGTTATTCTTCCCTTTATGGTGTGACTCTTTAGGTTCTCCATATTAAACCGATTGTGAATAAATCAATTAGAACATATCTAATCTTATTTAAATAAATTAATTAAACTAATAATTTATTTAATTAAATAATATTTATTCTAGAATAAGGGTAAGCCCCCTTATCGATCAACAACTTTCCAGATAATATAGATTTTAACATTAATCATAAAAGAACCTTTGAGTAAATAGTTACCATATAATTCATTCCTTCTACTATACAATGTCACAATTAAATATAAGACATGGATTTACTATCAAGTCTTATTTTATTTAATTATATGTTTTCCGATCCTAAATGCACAAACTCCGATAGTGCAAATTAGAAGCAACTTTCTAATTTCATTTTGCCTTAGCCAATGACTACTAAGTTGTTATTTATTGAATTACATAGGACATTCACTTCTTTTACTAGAAGTGGTATTTACTATTAATAACTTTAAAATTTGGTATTATAACAACACCACAATATGATAAATCACATTTTATAGTCATTACCTTACACTATATTAACAGTTATAGAATTTTATATTAAAAATCAAATTTCTAGGCTAAATCGTTAACTCTGGCGCTCAGTACTTGATTTGCCAGACTGAGGACCGAAGCTTCCCAGTGAGACAATCAACTTGAAACCTAAGTCTTTGCAATTTCTGCCTCGGCACTTTAGCGCTCTTGTTTACTCATAGAACGAAGTATTTGCAGTCGTCGATACTCATATCAGCACTAAGTGGAATTGCAGTAATACCTATTTCTTCATAGAACATGTGACACCCCCAAATCTAGGTACTCTATTCCCACAGGATTTGGTGCTCACTTATCAAAAACTATTACATCCAACTACCCATTAAAAAGGATAAAGACATAATTAAAATAACTTAAATAATAATCTTTCCCATTAAAGGGTTACATCATCTTGAAACATTCCCAGGTAATCTAACCTTAAAATCTATTACATCAGTCGCGGAATAAAATAAAACAAGTCTAGTAACATCAAACATTTAAATAGAATTCTCATATGTCTTCAACACTTGGACACTTTGCCATTTCCTTTGCTAGTAGATGGCTCATCGGCTTTCTCTACTTTAGCTGCAGTGTTAAATGCAAGAGTGAGCAAACAAATGCTCACTGATATAGAAAATAGTAATGATAACAATGTAAGAATGAACAACGAATGCTGAACAATAATAAACTTGTTCTACGAATTAATAATAGAAAACAAGTTCAAAATCAATGTTTGAGGGTCTTAAGACCACGAACTATGTCTCTGGTATTTAGGTATTATTACCTCAACCTTAACAGTCATTTAGACTATATGCACTTTCTTAACGCATTTTAGGGGATCACCCTTTGTACCATGTATTGTGCACAAACATCTAAACATTACACGTACAAAATCCCCTATGTTAGGGTTGTTCGTCTCAGTTTGAATTTTAGAATTTCCGCACTAAAGAATGTTTAGTTTGGAACTAGCTTATCAATGTTTCTAGAATTTTAGAACACTATTCAGTTATGGATTAGTTCAATCAATAAAGGTTTGCTTACTACTTGAAGGTTTAATACCAGAATGTATAACTGAACAAGGCTATCAAAGTCAAAGATCGGATATTAACAATATATAATTGAATACACATGATATACATGCAAAAGAGTTAGAACATTCTCATTTAAATCAATGTATTAGAACAATATATGCCTTGAATAATAATATCAAGATTTAGAAAGGTAAAACTCGCTCGAGGTAACGAATTAGGATACAAGAGCTTATTCAATCGTACATAAGGATATAATCAATAGTTTTGCTCAATAAAATTTAGGAACTTGCTCAATATAAAGAGGTAAGGTTTAGAAACTTGCGCAATCATAAGAATAAAGTTGCATAATGTAATAATAGAACTAGCTCAACGGAAGTGTAGAGTTAGAAAACTTGCCTTGTATGTAAGCTACACAAATGTAATATTGTTCTCCAATTACCCTACACATATCATTGGAATCGCAATAACAATTAGTTGTATGAGTATTAGCTTTAGGGGTTTAAACCATCATTTAGGTCATAACCCTAACCTAACACCTAACCATGTTGGTTAACACCCTAAACGAATCTGAAATCACATAAAAATCAACATAAACCTTAACATTTATCTTTAACTTTTGAAATCATCACATTTGGTTCATTACATAACTTATATAAATAATTATTTAAAATCTTTACACTTTGCATTACAACACATTACAATCTGTTATTATAGTTTATATTATGTCTTAACATCATTAACATTCATGCTTATCTAATATAAGTCCATTAGTCATATCCTACAAATAAGCGGATTTCACTCGTCTCGCATCAGTAGTATCGCAGCAATTGCTTATACTTAAGCTTGGGACCGGCATGAATCGCATACGCTTTTTTAGCTCTTGGCACCAAAGATAAATTTCTTACCGGTTCGTCGTCATAAACCTAATGGCGTAGTCGTACTACATGCTTTTTGCTCAGGAAAACGGCAGACAACAAGACCGCAAGCAGACATGTAAATTACAAAGAAATGTCGACATACCACCCATCTTAACCCAAACCCTATAAAAATCATGAAACCTAGCAACTAAAACTTTGTAATAGCATAGTTACACATGTCATACACCATTCTAACTACATAAACATCACATATACACAAATTTGAGGAATCAAAACCCCCAATTTCTAAATTTCTTCATTTTTTTACATATTTAACGAATTCGATCGCCACAAACTCGTTTTTTAACCAATTGATATGATTCAAACTACGCCGCTTTAGTTTCTTAACATATTAACATAATCCAACAACAAATTACAGATTATAACACATATATAGCATCAAATTTTGTACTTTCTAAAGCCATATCCAATAACATAAACACTTTTATATGAACTCTTTCTATTACAACCCAATTTTATGTTTTTAATCATCAAATAACACTTACATATGATAGATAACAGATTATAAATCATATATACATGTATGTGTATCAATCTAACACCACTATCAATAGAAATTCCAAACATCACAGTTAGAATTAAAGTAGGTTATACCTTGATTTAGCAAAGTACTAGAAATCCTTCTCTTTCTCTTTGTGATTCTCTCCTCCAACCCAAGCTCTCCCTCAATTCTCTGTGTTTCTTCTTCTCTCCAAACCTTCTCTGTATCTCTATATTGTCTAGCCTTAGGAAAAAAATAAGAAGCGTAGAAATAAACTGACTCCCACTCCACCACTAACGTCAAGTACAAAATCAAAAAGTTTGGGTCAGTTGAATAAGCCAAAGGCCACAAGGCCTTGTTTGGCTACCACATAATTCTCATACCAGATTATTTTTATATTATTATATTATATAGTTCCTACTTGTCACACTTTAGTTTGATTAATTTAAATAACTTTAGTTTAGTTAATTTAAGTAACTTATAATAATAATAAAAATCTTATTATCATTATACTTATAATTAATAAATAATTATATATCTAATTTAAGTAATAAATTAGAAACATCACTTTATTTAATTTATTTATTTCCTTTAAATTAAACAATTCATTTAATTTAATTATTTCCTTAAATATTAAGCAATTGATTCAATTTAATTATTTCCTTAAATTAAATCCTTCGATAAAATTATCATTATTCAATTTAATTAACATAAATCAATTTAGTTACTAAATTAATTCACCACAATCCATCAATTATTTATTTTCCTCAATAAATAAATTATTTAAATTATTTATTTAATTCAATAAATATTTAAATTGAATTACAAATTTCTCGATCGTTACAGAACAAGTGCTGCGACGCTGCGACATAGTTTCACGTAGACAATGTTCGCGAAAAACATAAAACAAAGCCAAATTAGCCTAAAAACTTATTTCTAACAAGAAATTTGTACATATAATTCACATAAACTTTACAGAAACATAAACTAATATTTTTAACATGTTTTTAACAACATAAACTACACAAACTTCCAACTTAAAACCTTTAAAAATTCATTGTTTTTGCTATTTCTTCCCTTTTTGACATTCTTAGCGAAACAAATTACTGTAAATCCATTTTTCAACCAAAATAGTTAGTTTAAAACCTATTGTTTTTGTTTCTGTAGACACTCAAAATTTTTTGCACAACTGTTACTAACATTGCAGGAGGGCAAATTCGTCTTTTAGAGATAACCTGGAAGATAGCTCACATCGATTCTGGATACCACCGAAAGTTTAGTCTCAACCCTGGAACACACACCGAGAGTATCAATTCCAACCTCAGAGATAACCCCAAGTTTTATCCTTGGAGATAACCCCAAGGAATGCCATTGCAGTTCCGGCAATAACTCCCGAAATGCTTATTTCAAATGCATGCAATCAGCTTCAACCTCTAAACTCCCGCCGAGGCACTCATTCCAAAGACCCAGAGATAAAGCCGGGAAGACAGGCACACTTAAAGATGACCCTGAGGAATTCAAACACTGGCAGCAGTCCAATCTCAGAGATAACCCTGTGCAACATCTGCTTTATAAGCCCAAATCGGAGATAACTCCGGTGAGAGGTAAAATCGTTATCTTGCCACCTCAACCTCTCATACATACATTTCTACATAGTAATATCCCACAAGAGCCGATGAATTCCAATCCCGAGTGACTATTACGCAGGGCAACACACCAGATATAATTTAAAGCTTGAAGACCATGGCCATGGTCCCCTATTTTTGAATTTGTACAACCTCTAATCTCATGTTATTGCGTAATTCTTGACAAAAGCGGTCTGGAGAAGGTCTTGTACACCTCGTTCGGATGCTCAGATTGAAGTTCTACAAGTTTGAACGAACATCACAGTGCAAGAGTGCACGTGCTTCGAGATGGCGAGACTCGCGGATCTCGGGGCACCCCGGGCAGCCGCATGTACACCTGCGACCACCACCTCTATAAATATAGAGCTTGGGGTGGCCATTTGTAAAGAGAAAAAGGCGAGGAAGCCCTGTCAAATTTGCTCTGTACACACCCCATATTGAGTGCTTTATCATTTTAAACACTTGTTAGCTCACTTATAGCTATATTTTTATCGACGAGAGTCGAGTGTTTATTCATTTAGAGTCATAAAAGTCTTCTTTGACAACCCACTATAAGTCTTCTTACACTCTATAAAGCCTTTCTCTTCATCTTTGCACACATTATTCTTCACATTGAGAGTCGTGTTGTGTGTGTATGCCTTTAATTCAGTTCGTGGTTTTAATTTCTGTTTGTATATATATACTTATATATGTATATATTTATATATAGACTAACATTATCGAGTTATGCCTCGATTGAGCATAGACTTTATGTCTGATGAGCCTGGATTTTACATCCGGATCTCACACAATATGAGAACACCAAAGAACATTATCTGGAGCGTTTATTTGCTTATATATATATATATATATATATATGAATCGCTGTTTTACTCATCCGATGAGCCTGAATTTTATATCCGGAGCGTTTACTGCTTATATATATATATTTATATATATGAGCTGTTGTCGAACTTTGTTCGATGAGCCTGGATTTTATATCCGGTGCATTTACTGCTTATATATATATATATATATATATATATAGCGACAAATCAATGAAATGATACACCAAGCCGGGATTAAAAAATATCCTGTGAGTTTACCGCTTTCTGTTAGGCCTGGAGTTCACTTCGTGGCCTTTTACTGCTTTGTTTACATTCCATCCCGCCTGGAGTTTACTTCGTGGCGGTTGATTGTTTTTACTACTTTTTTTACAATCAGTCCCACCTGGAGTTTACTTCGTGGCGGTTGATCACATTTATTGCTTTATTTACATTTTTGATCCCCCATGGAGGTGCTTCGTGGTGGTTGATCATGTCTATATATATATATATTTACCGCTTTTATATATTTATATTTCCGATCCCCCATGGAGGTGCTTCGTGGTGGTTGATCATGTCTATATATATATATTTACAGCTTTTATATATATAACTGCTTACTGCTTTTAATATAAACTACAGCATCATGTGAGCCTAGGAATCATGTGATAATAGGTTCAGTCTACTAAATCTAGATTCGGTTCCCGTGATGGACATTTTTGGCTATAAGCAGCTTGTAAATTATTCACAGTGTTTGAATTTCCTTAGATAGCTGTCATGCTCACGAGGAGTTCGACACCGCTATATATTATTTTCTCGAAGATGCTTCGCATGTCAAAAACAAAAGCAAACAAGCCGAACATTTAATAATAAAATGGAAGTATAAAAAGGTCTCAATTACTATTGAGCACAGGGTTTGAAAAACCTCTTTTACAAAACTTCACTGCTATATCATGTTTAAAACTGATTTTTTCATACAAATTCAAACCCTTTGTATATAGGTGCGAACGAGGCCTCGCACTACTTCCAAATAAATTGTACATTGATCCACACACACACACACACACACATTCATATAACAGTTTCTTGAAAAGTGGCGGTCATCATGGCAACACACGGATGTCTGGGTGCCTAATACCTTCCTCCACATAATCAAGCCCCAACCCAAATGAATCTCTGCTTTCACGTAATCATGCTTAGCAAGATTCACATCCTCGGGTCAATATGCAAACCTTTTCTTGGTTGCGTTGGTGCAACCAGTTAAAAAAACCAACTGGCGACTCTTACGGTCAAATCGTCGACATGATACATGGTGGACCTTTTTCACTTGTTTTTTCAAACAAATCTCACATAACATGAGAACACCAAAGAACAAGAACAGAAAAGGGACAAATTAAAATCCCGACGTCAATTTACACATTATATAACATGAATTGAACATAAATTTTGATTCAAAATAAACCATATCATATATATATATATCACTATAATTTATTTTCTTCATTCTTAAGCATATTTCTACGAATTTGATTACTCTATACCATGAATAAATGATATAAAACATGCTATAAATACATATTAACACATATAAAACCTTATTTTCAACAATCATTCTCAAAACTCACCAACATAATTCTTATGAAAAGCCAAAAACATAGAGAATGAAGAACAAAAGGGTTGAATTACTACCTTAAATACTTGATTATGCTTTGTTGGTTGATGAGAACAGCTCTGATAATCTCTCTTGATTCTCAAAACCTCCAAACTCGGCTCAATTTTTCTAGAGCTCTCACTTTCTTTTTTTCTCTCTATGATTTTTCTCTTCTTTTTCTTCTCTGTTCTTTCTCTTTTCCAACTTAATATAACACAACAACATAACTGATATAATATAATTATTATTAAGCATAAAAATTGATGACATAAATTATGCTTACTTAATTGATATCAATTATATATATATATATATATTAAATTCAAAAGCCACTAAGGCTTGTTTGGCAAACAAATTCAAAATAAAGAATTAAAAGCCTTAAGCCTTGTTTGGTAAAATAAAATTAAGACTCCTTTTAGCTTATTTTAATAACTCACTTATTATATAGTTTATTATTACACTCTATTTAATTAAATTTTAATACTCAAATTCAACTAAATAAAATCATACCAACTTACTAAATTAAAATGCCACATAATCAAATTATCACCAAATTAAAATTTTATTTAATAAATTAGCACATCACTTTTAATTATTAAATTAAAATAACATTATAAAATTTATTTAATCCTTATCCGCTTCTCTAATTTAATTATTAAATTAGAATATTACCACATAATAATTAATTCATCACTCTTTTAATTTAATTAACTTCAAAATACAAAATTATCGAATATCAACTTAATTAACATATTACACGTAATCAAGTTAATTTCCTGACAACTCATGAATTATTTATTTAACTAATAAATAATCCAATTAAACAAATATTTATTTAACCATAAACACACCAACTAAAATATTTATTTAATTCAATAAATATTTGAAATTACATATAAAAATTCTGGATTGTTATATCCTTCCCTCCTTACAAGTATTCTGTCCCCAGAATCACAACACAAACAATTCGTTAATCACATTCTTCCCTCCATACAAGGATTTTGTTCCCAAAATTGAATACACAGATCAAACAAATAACTCAGGATAGCTTTTCATCATCCTGTCTTCAAATTTCCATGTATCTTTCTCAGCATTATGGTTCCTCCATATCATCTTCACATAAGGTATCACTTTATTCCTGAGCACTTGTTCTTTTCTGTCAACTATCTGGATATGAATTTCATCGTAAGATAAATATTTATCAAATTATAATGGTTTGTACTCGATCACATGCTTGTAATCAGGTTTATACGATCGTAACACTGAGACATGAAAAATATTGTGAACATGTTCTAATTCTGGAGGTAGAGCTACCTCGTAAGCCACTTCCCCTACTTTTCGCAGCACTTCAAAAGGTCCAATAAACCTCGGGCTTAGTTTTCCTTTTTTACAGAATCAAATCTTGCCCTTCTAAGGAGAAACTTTTAGGAAAACAAAATTTCCAACATCAAATTCGCGACTCTGTTGGTGTTAATCAACATATTTCTTTTGTCTAGCTTGAGTAGCTACCAATCTTGCCCTGATAATTTTGATAATTTCAGCGGTCTATTGTATAAGTTCCGGTCCTAACAGTTGACGTTCACCCACTTTATCCCAGTACAGTGGAGTTTTGTAATTTCTGCCGTATAATGCTTCATAAGGTGGCACGCCAATGCTCGTGTGATAATTGTTATTGTAGGCGAATTCAGCCAACGGTAAATGATCATCCCAGTTTCCTTTGAAATCCATAATGAACGCTCTCAGCATATCCTCTAACGTCTGGATTATTTGTTTGCTTTGGCTGTCTGTTTGAGGATGATACGCTGTACTCATTCTTAACTGTGTTCCATGCATTCTTGTAGTCTCTTCCATAAGTTTGATGTTAATCGCAGATCTCTATCTGACATAATTGACAATAGAACTCCATGTCTCGAAATGATCTCCCTGATGTACAATTTTGCCAACTGATCAAGATTGAATCTAATCTTTATTGGCAAAAAGTGTGCTGGTTTCTTTAGCCTGTCCATTATCACCCAAATTATATCGTACCCTTTCTGAGTAGTCGGAAGACCTACAATAAAATCCATTGTGATATCCTCCCACTTCCACTCCGGTATTTCCAACGGCTGAAGTAATCCGCTTGGTCTCTGATGCTTGGCCTTGACTTTTTGGCATGCTAAGCATTTCGCGACACATTCTGCAACATCTCTTTTCATATTTGGCAACCAGAAATGTTGTTGTAAATCCCAATACATCTTCGTACTTCCCAGGTGAATTGAATATCTTAAATTATGAGCTTCAGACAAAATTTCATCTTTAATTTTAGGTACTGATGGAACCCAAATTCTTCCCTCGAACCTCAGTAATTCCTCGGTATCAATCTTGAATTTCACATCACTACCCTCAAACACTCGTTATTTGATTTTCTCACACTCTTTATCTTGTAGTTGAGCGTTCTTTACCTTGTCCACTAAAGTTGGACTAGCTTCCATCTGAAATAATCTTTCATCCAATTTTTCCAAAAATTTTATTTCCAACTCTAGCTTCGCCATTGCTGAAATAAGCTTTTCCTGGGCAATTAACAACATCAACTTCTCTCAACCCTTTCTATTCATGGTGTTGACAACCACATTTGCTTTACCCGAATGATAAAAGATTTCACAATTATAATCTTTTATCAGTTCTAACCATTGCCTCTGACGCATGTTTAGATCCTTCTGTTTGAAAAAATGTATTTTAGACTCTTATGATCAGTATATATCTCACACTTTTCCCCATAGAGATAGTGTCTCCATATCTTCAGAGTAAACACTACTGCAGCCAACTCCAAATCATGAGTCAGGTATCTTTTCTCATAGTCTTTCAATTGTCTCGAAGCATACGCAAAGACTTTATCGTTTTGCATAAGCACACAACCTAGTCCTTTATGCGATGCATCACTATACACCATAAAATTTCCTGTATTATCCGATAATGACAACATAGGTGCCATGCTTAGCTTCTTTTTTAATTCTTGAAAACTCTCTTCACATTTCTCTGTCCAAACAAATTTTACAGCTTTCCTTGTCAAATTCATTAACGGAGTGGCAATAAAGGAAAAGTCTTGAATAAAGCATCTGTAGTAACCTACCAATCCCAAGAAATTCCTCACCTCTAATTGTGTCCTTAGTTGTTCCCAATTTATTACAGCTTCAACCTTTGATGGATCCACTGAGATTCCATCTTTGTCAATCACATGCCCAAGAAATTGCACGTGTTCTAACCAAAATTCACATTTAGAGAATTTCGCATACAACATTTCTCTTCTTAGTGTCTCCAATGCCAAACGTAAATGCTCTATGTGTTCCTCTTGAGTTTTGGAGTACACCAGGATATCATCGATGAACATTACTACAAACTTATCTAAGAATGGTTTAAACACCCTGTTCATCAAATCCATAAATGCTGCAGGAGCATTGGTCAAACCAAAAGACATGACTAGAAACTCGTAATGTCTATACCGAGTTCTGAATGCCGTCTTCGGTACATCCTCCTTTCTTACCTTTAGTTGATGATACCCACTTCTCAAATCTATCTTCAAGAAGTACTTAGCTCCTTTTAGTTAATCAAACAAGTCATCTATTCTTGGAAAAGGATACTTATTCTTAATAGTGACTTTGTTTAATTCCCTATAATCAATGCAAAGACGCATCGACCCATCCATCTTTTTCATGAATAACACCGGTGCTCCCCACGGTGATACACTCAGTTGAATGTATTTCTTGTCTAGCAACTCTTATAGTTGCACCTTCAATTCTTTCATCTCCACTAGAGCCATCCAGTACGGGGCCTTCGATATTGGAGCAGTCCCTGGTTCTAAATTGATAACGAACTCAATCTCTCTGTCATGCGGAAGTCCTGGCAAATCATCCAGAAATACGTCCAAAAAATCCCTAACAACTGGTATCTCCTCCAGTTTCACACCCTTCTTCTGAGTATTAACTATGTAAGCTAAATATCCTACATAACCTTGCCTCAATAACCTCTTGGCTTACATCATCGTCTAATAACTCGCTCGTCTAGACGATTTGCTACCATAGAAAACTACCTTTGACAAAGTCATAAGGTTTACACATTTCGTTTGGCAATCAATTATCGCTCTATAATTGAATAGCCAATCCATCCCCAATATAACATCAAATTCCCTAAGTTTAATCAAGATTAAATCTACTGTCATAACATTTCCCTTAATATTCACCCTACAATTCCTATATACGAATCTAACAGGAATCACCTCCCTATTCGTAATTTCTATGTTCAAAGGGTATTTCAACTCTTCACTAGGCAACCCTAAACTCTTAGCAAAATCATCAGATATAAATGAGCAAGTAGCACCCATATCAAATAATACATATGCATCTATATCATTGATCGGAATTATACCTGACACCACATCTTTTGATTGCATAGCATCCTGCAAGGTCATGTTGAAAGTTCTGGTCGTGGGTCTGCTCGATGACGTCACTCCAACAATAGACAATGTACCTCCACTGCCACCTTCCTCGCTTCCAGTTGCACTTCTAACTGTCTTCTTAGGACACTCGCGAGCAAGATGATCCTTTCTCCCGCATATGAAATAAGCACCCTTCTTCTGTTAAGAGCAATTCGAAGCAATGTGTCGCTCTTGGCCATAGTTATAGCACACCCACTTACCTCTCAAGCACAGTCCAGCGTGATTTCTTCCACAGGTAGCACATGCTTTAATTTTCCTCTTCTGCTGGCTACTCTGCTGACTTCCAGCACTTACACTCTCGCTCCACTTCCTCTTTGGGTTATTATTTCCACTACTGCTACCACCAGTTTTACCTTCATTCTCATTCTTCTTCTTTCTTTGTTCTTGATTATATTTTGTTAAGGCATCGCTTCCACCCTCCGCGATAATTGCTTTTTCAAGAACTGCCGCAAATGTCTATAATTAAAGCATAGAGACTCTGCTGTACAACTAGGGCTTTAGTCTCTGTTTAAACCTTCCTGCCTTGCACTCGTCTGTGTTAACTTTATACGGTGTAAACCTCACTAACTCATTGAATTTTGCCGCATACTCCAACACCGTCATCGTACCTTGCTTTAACTCTAAAAATTGGACTTCCATATGATTCTGTGAACTTTCTGGAAAATAGGTTTCAAAAATATTTCCTTAAACCTATTCCATGCCATTACTCCCTATCCTCCTCGGGTTTTGTTTGCCTGCCACCAATAGCCGGGTTCTACTTTTAACATGAATGTTGTAAAAATAGTCTTCTGGTCTTCACCAACCCTAGCAACGTCAAAAACCTTCTCTATTTCCATGATCCAGGTCTGTGATTCAACTGGATTCATGGACCCGTGAAACTCTAGTGGTCCAACTACCTTAAAATCTTTAAAGGTCGTAACTTGATTCGCGTCGATTTTTTGCAAGGTTCTATAGTAATGTCACAATAATCAACAACTAGGTTAACATTGGCATTGTTGTAATTAGTAGACCCCTCGGGGGTTCGTTGTCATGGTTGACATCTTCTTGCATGCATTTTTTGTTTAAAATACACTTATTAGATCATTACTCAATTTCTTAAGTATTTTCTGCTTCACTTGCACATCATAAAAGATCATCACATAACATATAACATCTTGAATAAATATTAACATTTTATTCATTCATAATCTTTTAAAGATATATTAATGATAGCATCGGTGCTCTTTACATCACTTTCCTGAACTAATAAAGTTTCATGATAACATCATCATATCCCATTGGTCACATAACACTTAGGATTTTAATCTTATTTATTATATAATTATTCATTTAATAATTATATTTTCTATTAAGGCCTACTAAGACGTTGCACAGCCTTACAACGCTCATCTTCCATGATACGGAACATTGTTCTACGATCTAACATATACCATGGTAACTCCTCGAACTGAGTCAGATAGTACATGACTCGGTCTTGAGCTCTGTTTATCACAGTTTGGAAAACACAATCCATCTCTTCCATCGTAACCTTCTTTGCTTGTACCTCTCCCTCTGCTGCATCTGCGTGCTAGGAAGCCTTCTCGTAGGCATCTTCAGCACTTTCTCTCTTGGCGGACTCTTCTTTTAGGTTATCCTTCAGCTTTATCACCTTTGCCAACAACTCTTCCTTGTCACCTTCTACGTGAACCAGCTTCCACTCAACATTACGGAGACATTCGTCAAGATCTTGGATCTCATCGTTCCTTTGTTCCATCGAAGTCTGATGTTCATCTACTATCTCCTTCAATTCTCCGACTCTATCCTGAAGCGCAATGCTATGATCATACACTTAGTCATACATTTGAGCTGCAATAGAGTTTGGTGGAAACTCTTCCCCTTCCTCCTCCTCATCTGTCTGTGGTAACTCCACAAGATCCTCCTCATTCGTTTCTACCTCATACTCATTATTTAATAGTCCCTCCTGCTCAAAATTTGGGTACCCAACAATTGCAACCAATGAAGAAGGCTCCCTTGGCACTAGTTGTTCCCAGACTACTTGAACATCTCGAGGCTTCTCCTTTCTAGGCATTTGATGTCCCTCCTAGCTAGCTTGCCTAGATTCTCCCATATTAGCTATCCTGACAACAAAATTTTAAGTTTTTAATTACTAACCGTCACCACTCGACACTCACGAGCACATAGGTTGAAACCACATAAGCACATAAAGTGTTTTATTATTTCTTCCTTGAAAACTCAATAAGAGTTTATCATCACTATCTTTATAATCTCTTATAAGGTTACTTCCTAAGGTTTTTTTTTTCACACCTAAGGTTCATAACCTAAAGCTTTGATACCAACTTATGACACCCCCAAATCTAGGTACTTCATTCCCACAGGATTTTGTGTTTACTGTCCAAACATTCATTTCTAACTGCCCAAATTTAATAAAATTTAAGCAATAATTCTTCCCATTAAAGGGTTACATAATAAAATCAAATAAATCTCAGGTTGTCTAACCTTAAAACTTTCATCAAATGCGGAAAAATTAATTATTTACATCACATAATTAAAACCAAGTCTGAAAAACACAAGTCTCAACAATTAACAAGTCTTTAACACTTGTTCATCTTGCCTTTCCCTTTACTAGTGGCTGGCTTGTCAACCTTCTCAACTTTAGCTGCAATGGTTGTATATATGCAAGAGTGAGCAAAACAAATGCTCACTTAAAGAAAATATAATAACTGGCAATGAATAAGCTTAACTGAATTTAATAACTTTCTCTAGCATCGATAATCAAGAACTGATATTGAAAATAATTTGAGGGTCACAATACCATAAACTATGTCCTAGGTTGTAGGTATTTCTACTTAAACCTTTAACAGTCGTTAGACTATATGGACCATCTTCTCGTACTTAGGGGGATCAACATTTCATACCATGTATTGTTGACAAACATCTTAACGCTTTCGCGTAAATAATCCCTTATAATAGGGTTGTTCATCTCAATTTTAACATACGAGTCCGCACCAAAGGAAGTTTGGTTTGGATAAGTTTCAAGGGTAATTTGGAGATCAATCAACTAAGGATTAGTTGAATCAAAAGTTTAATGACAATGCAACGGTTCAACAACAACGTATTATAGAGTAATTATGAACCATAAATGAATATTGTAAAGAAATAAATTCATGCTTTAAGAATAAAGTTCAAAGCATTGAAAATATACAATAAACCTTGCTTGAACAAAATGGTAAGCTAAGGTTACAATTTCCAACAAGGTATCAAGGTTAAAATCTTTGATCACTAGAACTCAAGAAGTTGCTTAAATTAAAAGTAAGGTTCGAAAACTTGCTCAAATAAAGTTAGGGTTAGAGAACTTGCCTTGAGTGTAAGCTAAACAGTTATAACTCACGTTCCCAAATATCCTATACAGAATATCTATTTCATTTACAACTCATAGTCTTAGGTTCAACCACATGGTTAATCCACACTTCTCATATATTAACACAAATTTTCAGTTATCACATAACTCATTATTTACTATTAATAACTTTCATATTTGGTATTATAACAACACAACAATATGATAAATCACATTTTATAGTCATACCCTTACACTATATTAACAATTATAGAATTGTATATTAAAAATCAAATTTCTAGGCCAAACTACTAACTGGTGCTGCAGCTCCCCAATTTGCACTGAGGATCGGTTTTGCTGCACTAATCTGGTGTTGCCGCGTGAGATAACAACTTGAAATCCGTACTGCATTTCTTGGCCTCCGTGTCAGCAAAGGTTCTGCTTACTCACAGAAATCCATACGCAATGCCAAAAGACTCATCAACAAACACTGAGTGGCACTGGAACGCCCTGTTTCTTCATAAAAAAGGAGTTGCGGCTCCGCGACATAATTTCACACAGATAGTGTTCGCGAAGAACACAAAATAAAGCCAAATTGGACTAAAAACTTATTTCTAACAATAAATTTATTACATATAATTCACATAAACTTTATAGAAATATAAACTAAAGTTTTATTAACTACACAAACTTCCAACTTAAAACCTTTAAATTCACTATTTTTGCTATTTCTTTCCTTTTTTACATTCTTAGCGAAACAAATTACTGTAAATCCGTTTTTCAACCAAAATAGTTAGTTTAAAACCTATTGTTTTTGTTTCTTCATGTATTTTCATAATCAAAAATCAATTTACACATTATAACATGAATTGAACACAAATTTTGATTCTAAAATAAACCATATCATATATACATCACAACTTAATTTATTTTCTTCATTCTTAAACATATTTCAACGAATTTGATTACTTTAAAGCATGAATAAATGATATAAAGCATGGTATGAATACCTATTAACACATGTAAAACCATATTTTCAACAATCATTCTCAAAACTCACCAACAGAGAATTCTTATGAAAACCCAAAAACACAAAGAACCAAGAGCAAAAGGGTCGAATTACTACCTTAAATACTTGATTATGCTTTGTTGGTTGATGAGAACAGCTCTGATAACCTATCTTGATTCTCAAAACCTCCAAACTCCACTCAATTTCTCTAGAGCTCTCAATTTCTTTTTTTCTCTTTGTGATTTTTTTCTTCTTTCTTTTCTCTGTTATTTCTCTTCTTTCTTTTCTCTGTTATTTCTCTTTTCCAACTTAATGTAACACAACAACATAACTGATATAACATAATTATTATTACGCATAAAAAACGTATTTACATAAATTACCCTTACTTAATTGATATCGCTTATATATATATATATATATATATATATATATATATATATATATATATTTTAAATTCAAAAGCAATTAAGGCTTGTTTGGCAAAACTAATTCAAAATAAAGACTAAAAAGCCTTAAGCCTTGTTTGGTAAAACTAAATTAAAACTCCTTTTAGCTTATTTTAATAACTCGCTTATTATATGATTTAGTGTTACACTTTATTTAATTAAATTCTAATACTCAAATTTAATTAATTAAAATCATATTAACTTACTAAATCAAAATGTCACATAATCAAATTGTCACCAAATTATAATTTTCATTATAATTGTATTTAATAAATTAGCACATCACTTTTAATTATTAAATTAAAATAACATTATAACAATTTATTTAATTATTAAATTAGAATATTACCACATAATAATTAATTCATCACTTTTATAATTTAATTAACTTCAAAATACAAAATTATCAATATCAACTTAATTAACATATTACATGTAATCAAGTTAATTTCCTGATAACTCATGAATTATTTATTTAACTAATAAATAATCCAATTAAACAAATATTTATTTAACCATAAACACATCAACTAAAATATTTATTTAATTCAATAAATATTTGGAATTACATATAAAAATTCTGGATTGTTACAACGAATAACAATAATTATCATGGATGTTGAATAATTGACAATAATTAAACCACTAGTTTGCTTGAAACATAATAACTCGAGTTTGAGTTAAGAAACTTGTCTATCCCGTCAATTATTGCTACACAATCTAATTTTAATCTCTTATAAAAGATCTATTATTGAATTGATCTTCCAATCAAAGATATAATATCATATCTCATAATACCACTACTTTATAAATAAATTATCTAACATTTAGCCACATAATTAAACATCGATAATTCCATAAACCCTTAATAATATTATCGTCCTTTGATAATATTTAAATCATTTAGTCATCATCTTAAAACTTCCGCCTAATATTATTAATCACTTAATAATATTTTATTTACTTCTTAATAATTACTTAATAATATCTTAATCGCTTACAAATATTATTAACCCTTGAATAATATTTTCATCACTTACTAATATTGTTAATCATTTAATAATATCTTAATCATTTACAAATATGCCCAAAGCACTAATACGTGAGCGGGGCTTGGCACCAGATTTTTTTCGACTACGATGCGAGATGATACACGAGTAGGGCTGGGAAATGCTCACAGATGATCCTGAGCCAACTATAGTAAACGTGGTGAAGGAATTCTACGCTAATGTAGAGGACAGGGCACCATACATACATTTCGTCTTTGGGTAGCGAGGTAAGGTGTTCCGCTCACCCCTCAAGCAATCAATGCCAATATGTTTAGCTCAGAGATAACAATCCCAACTATGACTAGATTTTGACAGAAATATCTAAACCGGGGACAGTTTGGGTTAAAGGGAGAAAGGGTGGCACAATTTTCATGAGTAAGGACCTCAGCTTATATGGAAAGATATGGTATGACTTTTTGTGCGTGAAGCTATTCCCTTTAACGTATACTAGTGAGGTGACAAGGGAAAATGTGATACTATTATATGCGATTGTGAAGGACTTCGACAACAATATCAGTTTTATCATTAGTTTCTCCATCCAACGCTATCTATGCGGGCCATTCTCAGGTGGACTGTCATGCCCATCACTCATATGTGGGTTGTACAGGCAGTCTGGTGTGCGATGGTTAGGCGATGAGCCTATGCAGCAGCCGCTCTAGCTATTAGACTCCAGGATGATTGCTCGATTCTCTGTTTGGGCTGGAGGGGAGTCACATCCTCGCGGGTTAGGGTTTGTATTTTCAGATGCTCTGGAGGAAGAGGAGGCATATGATACCTCCGAGGATGATGAGTTTCGCGCTGATGAGATGATCGGGGAGGAGGAGACTGCGGGGAGTAGCAGGTCGGGCAAGTACATGTTTAGTACTCAGTTCCATAGTTGTCGATGTCGGGATTTTTATCTGTCTCTTTCTATTCTTGTCTTTTGGTGTTCTCATGTTAGGTGAGATTTATTTGAAAAAACAAGTTTGAAAAGGTCCGACGTGTAGATGTCGACAATTTGACCGTAAGAGTCGCCAGTTGGTATTTTTAAATGATTGCACCAACTCAATCGAGAAATGGTTTGTACATAGACCTAGTGATGTGACATTGTTTAACTAGTCTGCAAAATCAAAATTCGTTAGGGTCCAGGGGTTTGATTTAGCGGAGGGAAGGTGTTAGGCATCCCTTGACTTTCGTGATAACACAGTTATCGCAACTTTTTAATTTAAACTTTTACCTGAATGTGTGTGTGTGTGTGTATAGGTCTATGTGCAATTGTCTGGAAGTAGTGCTATGCCTCGTTTGCACCTATGTACAAAGGGTTTGACTTTTGTATAAAAGTTTAATTTTAACAAGATATAGTAATGATGTTTTGTAAAACAGGTTTTTCAAACCCTTGTGCTCAATAGTAACTAAGGTCTTTGATACTTCTATTTTATTATGTGTTCGGCTGGATTGCTTTTATTATTTTTGAGATGCGAAACATCTTCGAGAAAATAAGATATATAGCAGCATCGAAATCCTTGTGGGCATGAGAGCCATCTAAGGAAATTCAGACACCGTGAATAATTTACAAGCTGACTGCAGCTGAAAATGTCCATCACGGGAATCGAATCTAGATTTAGGAACTAAATATGTGATCACATGATTCCTAGGCTCACATGACAAAGCAATAGGTACAAAAGCTAAAACAAGAACTAGATATGAATAAATCTAAACTATTTCATCTTCAACGGTTCCAGTTTAGTCACCATAAACCGAATAAACTGAGAAATAGCTAGATTGAGACAAATCTAGCCCATAGCAAAATCTAGAAAACGAATTAGATTTAAGTAAATCTAAGAATTCCAGCTTCAACGGTTCTAGTTTAGTCACCATGAACCGGTTAAAGTGAGAAATAGCCAGATTTAGGCAAATCTAACCTACAGGTTGATAAATAGTTATATATATATAAGCAGTAAATGGCCACAAAGTGATCTCCAGGCCTGACTAGAATGTACATATATATGTGTGTGTATATATATATATATATATAATAGTATATATATATAGACATGTATATATATATTTATAGTGGGCTACCAAAGAAGACTTTAGATAGCTTTTGATGCCTGAAAACTCAATTTTCACCGGTTAAATTTTAGTATGTTGTAAAACACGAGCTCACAAGTGTTTAGAAAAAAGAAACACTCAGTTTGGAGTACTATAGAGGCGTGTACAAAGTGAAATGGACAGGGCTTCCTCACCTTTTTTCTCCTTAAAATGGCCACCCCAAGCCCTCTATTTATAAAGGGGGGAGCCGCGGGTCCACCTGTGGCAATTCGGGGTGCCTCGGGCTCTGCGGGTCCCATCGTCTCGAAGAACATGCACACGTGCAACGTGTTATCCGCTTGAACCTTCATAACTTCCAATCCAAACATCCGATTGAGGCGTGCTTTACCTTTCCAGAATGATGTTGTCGAGAGCTACACAATGACATGGGATAGGAGGTTGTATGAAGCCTGGAAGATGGGTCTATGACCAAATCTTCAAGTCTTCAGATTCTATCCGGTGTGCTATTTTGCGTAGTAGTCACTCGGGATTTGGAGCTATGGTTATTGTGGGACACTTCTGTGTGAAATGTGTATTGAAATGATGTTGAGATAGCGTGAATGTAGCATTGAGGTGGTAAAATGATGATTTTGCCCTCATCTGGTTATCTCCGACTTCGGACCGATATAACGATGCGTTGCTCATGGTTATCTCTCGAGATTGTCTTTCATGAAAGTCTTGAATGTCCTTGGGGTATTTTTGAGATGTGCTTGACCTCCCGGGGTTATCTCCGGGGTTGGAACTGATTTCTCTGGGGTTATATTCGGAGTTGGAACTGCATTTCTCGGGGTTGTCTCTGAGGTTTGGAATTGAATCTCCCAGGGTTGTCTCCGGGACTGCAATTGAGTCTCTCGGGGTTGTTTTCGAGATTGAAAACTGAGTATCCTGGGGTTGTCTCTGGGATTTAGCTGATTTAACTTCCAGGGTTGTCTTTGGAAGATGATTTTGCCTTCCTGAAAGGTTAGTAATAGGAATGCAAAATTTTGAGTTTCTACAGATGCCCCTCTTTATCATATTCATGCAATGCAATGACATGGATAAGATAAAGAATACTAGACACTTGAAATGTGATAAGATAATCATGATGCAATGTAATGCAGCATGATGCAAATGTATGATGAAGGTGGTTTGTTGGATCGTTTTCCAACAGAATGTGAAGATTGTCTGTTCTCATGACTTCTGTTGGGGAATGGAGTTATCATTGATGACCCTGATGAACTGCTTGGATAACTACTCGACCGATAGTTTCCAGAGCTCACAGAAACTTCTATGATAGAGACTGCAGGATGTTAACATTGGGGGTTATTGCCAAAGTCCTTAATCCTTTGCACAGACCTTCTACCGAAGATGTTCTTCTCATGTGTGAGAGATCCTTGGGGTATTATGTTTTGTCTGATGAAGATTTATATAACATATTCCATCATCGGTCCTCCCCGATGAGGATGGTTTTCCCTAGTTTGTATCACTAAGTCTTTCCAGTGCTTTGTTGGAGTTACTGCCAATAGTTTGTGTTGTCAAGGCTGCCTGACCTTCATTGAAATGTACTTCAATGACTACCATCATTAGACCACCTCCGATGCTTCGTTGGGTTTACTTGCCAACGGCTAAATAATGTCAAGGTTACTTAACCTTCGTTGAAATGTGCTTCAATGGATGAACATCATCGGACCATCTCCGATGCTTCACTGGGTTTACTTTCTAACGGCTGAATAATGTCAAGGATGCTTGACCTTCGCTGAAATGTGCTTCACCGGCCGAATTTATGAAGTTTCTGCTGGGGAGAGGTTTTTGATGAAAGTTATGGTTGTAACTGGAATCACAACCCCAAGTTGATGGCATCAGACCTTTGTGAGGCACTGCCACATATAGTTTGTAACAGGTGTGATCATCAGCTTTGTGAACCCTGTGTTTTGGAGAATACTAATGAGTGATGTGTAGACCCACAGTTTGGTCTCTGAAAATTAGGATTTTAGGCTTTTTCGCTTAATCGCGTAGCGTCTTTTTTCCTGATTTAACTTTTTAGCTTGTGGGACCTCCTTTGCGACTCAAATTGGATCGAGCCAGAGGGGGTGGGACCCACCTGGGATAGCCACAGGTGGACCTATGGCAACCGCAGGTAGACCCGCGACCATTCGTGGGTCTATTTGAGCTGGCCTTTCCCTTTCACAAGTCATTTTTAAGTTGCGCCACATAGAGAATCCGAGAGTTCTTCAGATCTACTGAGTTTGAGCTGCTTTCTGCAAAATTCGTCATCGTACAAGTGTTTTACACTATCTTGGTAATATATACATGTCTTCTTTTCCAGTTTTGTCTGTTGGAAAATGAGTTATCATATGAAATGCTTCTAAACACATAGTAGTGAATATGCATACTCATATGACTTGATAAAAAATATTCACCATAGTAAATGTTAGTATTTAACCATGCTGAACATATTGATTGAAAAAATTTGACTTTTGAAGCAGTCAAATTGACACCTTTTTCTGCTATTTCTTGTCCTTTTTGAGGACAAATGAGCAAAGGTTTGTAAAGCAAAATAATCCTGGTAATTAGACTACCCTTATGGATTATGACTTTGATATTTTTATGCATATAGGATGTTTATGACTTTGGATTGGTGTGCTACTGATGGCCACCTAGTCATGCCTACGTGTATGTGGATAATCTTTTTTACAAAGGAGACTCTGGCAAAACAATTTCACGATTCTAGGCATTTAATGAATCATGCATTTTTAACTCTACTGTAGTCGTATGTTAAAGTAATGCATGCATGCATATAGATATAAAATGCATTTAATGAGCTCCAGGTTAGAATTTACCACACCCTTTCTGAGGTGATTCAGAGACTTGTGTCCAGATATATAGATCCAGACCAACCGAGTAGCTTCCGTAGGACCTCTTCAGGTGTGAGGAGGAGAGCTTCTGATGTACCTTGGCCTTGCCCAGCCCGACAGCCTCGTCAGTTGATGGAGTCAGTGATTCGTCCTGTCTGAGTTGAGGCACTAGATGTTGAGGATGAGGAGGAGGATGTACCGATTGCGGCTCCCATTCCTGCTGCTTCTATTCCCTGCAGAGAGTTACCAGCCATAAATGTGATGAATCCAGAGCTTCTGGATGATTTGAGTCGCCACCCCTCGATCTATTTACATGTGAATGAAGTAAAAGTTGTGTGTGATCTTCCTTTTTCTTATTGATGAAGAGTCAAGATTCTGATGTTGATTTACCTTGCGATGCAGGCTCCCGGCTTTACATAGCCTCAAGGGAACTGGTTTAGTATACACTCTCTGTACCAGACTCTTCATCCAGAGTACCGAGAGATTGTGCATACTTGGGGTTTTGAGGCGTTCTTTTCCATCCTCCCCCACTGTTGTCCCTGGGGTTATCTCAGGGCATTGTTTGAGCGATGGTTTCACCAGATTTAGTCTTTTAACCCTTGCAGTCAGATTCAACCTCAGAGATAACCCGGAGGCACTCAGTCCCAAACCCGGAGATAACCCCGGGAGGTCAGGCACACCTTAGAGACAACCTTGAGGACATCCAGTACTTGCAGCAGCCCAATCTCAGAGATGACCTTGAGCAACGACTGCTTTATCTACCCAAACTAGAGATAACCCCGGTGAGTGGCAAAATTATCATTTTTCTACCTCGATCCCACATGCGCGCTGTCTCAAAACATTTCAACATACATTATACACATTAGTGTCCCACAAGAACCAAATAGCTGCAATCCCGAGTGACTACTACACAGGACAGCACATCAGATGGAATTTGAAGACTTGAAGACCAAGGGCATGGTCCCATCTTCCTGACTTCTTACAACCTCTAATCCCATGTCATTTGTGTAGCTATCGACAATAGCACTCCGTAAAAGGTCTTATACACCTCAATCAGAGGCTCGGATTGAAGTTCTGAAAGTTTGAGCAGACATCACATTGCATGCATGCACGTACTTCGAGATGGTAGGACCCACGGAGCCCGGGGAACCTCGGGTAGATGCAAGAGCATCTGCGGTTATCGCAGGTACACTTGCAGCTCCTCCCTCTATAAATAGAGGGCTTGGGGTGGCCATTTTATAAGAGAAAACGGTAAAGAAGCCCTGTCCAATTTGCTCTGTACACACCGTAAATTGAGTGCTTTCTCATTTTAAACACTTGTGAGCTCATATATTGCTATATTTTTACCGGCAAGAGCCGAGTGTTCATCCATTTGAAGCTATAGAAGTCTTCTTTGGCAGTCCACTATAAGCCTTCTTACACCTTTCAAAGCCTTTTCTCCACATTTTGCACACATTGTTCTTCACGTTGAGAGTCGTGTTGTGTGTGTATGCCCGGACTTCGGTCTGTGGCTTTAATTTCCTTTTGTATATATATATATATATATATATATATATATATGGATTAACATTATTGAGTTATGCCTCGATTGAGCCTGGACTCACGTCCGAAGCGTTTATTACTTATATATATATATATATATACTTATATATAAACTGTGGTCGAACTCTATTCGATGAGCCTGGATTTATATTTGGAGTGTTTATTGCTTTATATATATATATATAAATACTTATATATATATATATATTATACCCATCAAACTCTGTTTGATCGAGTCTAGATATAATATTCGGTGCGTTTACCGCTTATATATATATATACATTTCTGTTAGGCCTGGAGTTTACTTTGTGGCATTTTACTGCTTTATTTATATTTCGTTTTGCTTGAAGTTTACTTCATGGAGGTTGATCGTTTTTACTGTTTTATTTACATTTTCGATCCCCTATGGAGGTGCTTCATGGTGGTTGATCGTGTCTATATATATATATATATTTACCGCTTTTATATATATTTTACATTTCCAGTCCCCCATGAAGTTCGCTTCGTGGTGGTTGATAGTCTGTATATATATATATAACTCTTATATATAACTGCTTACAGCTTTCATATAAACTGCTACATCATGTGAGCCTAGGAATCATGTGATCAAAGATTCAGACTCCTAAATCTAGATTCGGTTCCCGTGATGGACATTTTTGGCTGTAAACAACTTGTACATTATTCATGGGGTTTGAATTTCCTTTGATGGCTCTCATGCCCATAATGAGTTCGGCATTGCTATATATCTTATTTTCTCGAAAATGCTTTGCATCTCAAAAATAAAAGCAATTAAGACGAACACTTAATAAAATGGAAGTATCAAAGGCCTCAATTACTATTGAGTATAAGGGATTGAAAAACCTCTTTTAAAAAACATCACTGCTATATCTTGTTAAAACTAAATTTTTACACAAATTCAAACCCTTTGTATATAGGTGTGAATGAGGCATAGAACTAATTCCAAATAATTGCACATTGAACCACACATACACACATTTATATAACAGTTTAAATTGAAAAGTGGTGGTCACCTTCCCTCCGCATAAGGAAGTTCCCGGACCCTAATAAATCTTGATTTCACAGACTAGTTTAACAATGTTACATCACATGGTCAATGTGTAAACCTTTTCTCGGTTGAGTTGGTTCAACCATTTCAAACTACCAACTGACGACTCTTACAGTCTAATCGTCGACATATAAATGTCGGACCTTTTCATAACTTGTTTTTTTAAACAAATCTCACCTAACATGAGAACACCAAAAGACAAGAACAGAAAAGGGGCAGTAAAAATCCCAATATCGACACTAATCATAAAAACCAAAACTCTAACCAAGATTAATGATTAGGGCAAATTAAGCTACTAATCTAACCTAACTAGCTCACAAGTAGGTTAGGAGTCACTAAACCAAGTCCCAAGGGTGCACGTGGTCTGGAAACCTTCCCTAAGCAGCACAAGTAACTTAGCATCAGATATTTAGAGATGCAAGTAGGTAAAAATGACAAAAAACCCTAAGTTGCTTAAGTCTATAAATAGCAACACATCCTCTGACCAATCCAATGAATTCTCTAAGCCTAGACACTCTTATAAACATAAAAAATCAAGCCTGGGTGATAGCAACATCAGATTCAGTAGCCAGAAATCAAAATCAAGCAAGAAAGGTGCAAATCCTAATTTATAGCTAGATCTCTGATGCTATGTTTAAATTTGTTGTTTAATGAACTGTTATGTATCATTGGTGACGGATAAAAGTCACTCTTGTAAGATGTAAAGAATAATGTTATTAACATTATTTGTAATGAACGAGGTTTTAAGGTACTAGAACCTGGGATTTGAGATTTTATGTTGTTATATTTAACTATATAATGATGTATGTTGGGAAGGAGATGTACTCGTGACGCACGAAATTCGAGTGTGAAGATAGACTGGATTTTAGGGTACTACAAGTTGGTATGAGAGCTGATAGGTTATAAACCTTGGGTATGAGTACCTAAGACTATAATCGTAGAGAGAAGGATAAAAAGACTGTTAAGTTAAATGATTTAGGAAGAAGATCACCACATGATCATATTGAATCGTAATAACGAATGTTCTGTTAAACGATGGATGATTTATATCTAATGCTATAAATGAAATGGTACTATGAAGTAGTATGGGAAGAAGAACTCAGATTGAGTTGTAAAGGATAGCATACGAATTAAAGAAAATTTGTATTAATTAAAGAGAAAGTTAGAAGTTATAAAATTTCAATTGAGGACTCATGTGATAGCTGAGTTTTATGAACCTCTGTTATGGCCGGAGGTTTGTGCTTTGGTGTAACAACTACTTAGCTTATTATAGTGATAATCATTAGAATATGATGCGCTATCAATATGTATATGATGAGAAGGTGAATCTTTTTTCATGTATATGATAAGTTAGGTGCAAGTTCTTGAAACTCATACTTATGAAAAGTTTGTGACTCATAGTTATATGCTATGTTTCTGTGCCCTAAGCATATGGATAGTCCTTGATTTATTCTTGGATTACATATTGCAAAGATAAGTTCTTAAACATATATGGTTGTGGAAAGTTCCTAAACACATAAATTATGGTAAGTTGATGGACTATATACTAAGGTATCGGGATTTTTAGACTGAAAGCAAGTATTTTTAGTATGCTTAGCATTAAAGGTGCTAAAGAAGATTAAGTATTGTCGCAAGTAAGATAATGAAGGAAGATGGAGACAAAAGATATTCCAAGTCATCTAGCTACGCTAGATTTCGAAGTTTATTAAAATCGTGCTGATATGTGCGTTTTGAAAAGGAAAGAATTGGTTCAACTTTTGGAACCAATGGATTTTAAAAGAACTATTCTTGGTATGTCTATGCTAATTGTTTCGGCTAGACATAAATTGATTTGAAATATCAAAATTAATTTTATATCATCAATGTATTTGAAACAAAGATGGTAAAATGATAGAGTTATTAGTGCAATTGAACGTAGTGTTAGATGTGATCTTAAGATCAACAACCCGCTATGGTATGATGTATAATGACGAAGTCATAAACTGACGAAGTCCTCAATGTACTGTGAAAAGTATGATATCATGACGTCATAAAACATTTTGATGTATTGCAAAAGAATTTAAAGTAGTCGATGTCAATTGATTTGACTAGACGAATGTTTCAAGTTGATATCCAATTTATTGGTATGGTCTAAGCTATTTGATTTGGCTAGACAAATGGTATGTCATGTTTAAAAGAAAATCGAGCTTTCTTTGAGAAGTTGTGCCAAACCAAATTGCTTTGGAGCGGAATCTAATGATTAAGTCTGAGGTGAACACACCCGAAATTGTGAGACCCAAAATTTTATGAATAAAGATTTAAATTTTCAAAATAATTTTTTTTTTTAAATTTATGGTGTGGATTTAATATAATGTTATAGTTGTGGGTAGTATTTATAAATTTTGCAAAGTATGCAAGTTGTTGTATAATATTTGATTGGTCGGGGAATATTATTTTTGTCGGGGAATATCCGTACGACGATACAATCATTGGTGGACCCCATAACAAAATTATTGTTGGAATGAGAAAACGATAAAAATATATTTATGAAAATAATGACGAAAGTTTTACCGTTAAAACTGTTGAACTATCCGGTAGTAAAAGTACAGTAATACACGTGGTTGCATAGTAGCACACGATATTGATTATTGATGCTTATGTGAGAAGTCACTCAGTTTTATTCAATTATTGCTACAGTAATTGTTGCATATTATCTCATGTTATTTGATTCAATTATTGTCGATATTTTGTATATTATAAAATTAATAATTGAGATGACAGAGTTATTAATATTATTATTTGCAATATTAACGATGTCTAGAAGTTCTGCCAAGGAGAGGTTTGGTCACCTAATTACGCGCCAATAGGGAGGAATCCTTATTGGAAATCCCCCTCTTTCATGGGAACGACCTGATCGATTAATATTGTGAATTATAATAATGATGATAAATATTGTTAAATATATTGAGGTGTCTTTTTATGAAGTCACAGAAGTTTATATATATAAAACAGAAAAGCTTTTTATATAAAATAGAATACTTTTATAAAGTTATTTGTTTTATTAGACTATAAATAGAATATATTATATTCTATTATGCATAGTATTTTGTATAGTAAAATCTTTTTATATATAAAATAAAATACTTTTATAAAGTTATTTGTTTTATTAGACAATAATTAGAATATATTTATGCATGATATTATTTGTATAGTGTCTCGCATAGTGTTTGCATAGTAAAATCTTTTTATATAAAATAAAATACTTTTATAAAGTTATTTGTTTTATTAGACGATAATTAGAATATATTATATTTTATTATGCATAGTGTTTGTATAATTGCTCATATAGTATTTTGTATAGTAAAATCTCTTTATATAAAATGTAATACTTTTATAAAGTTATTTATTTTATTAGACTATAAATAGAATATATTATATTTTATTTTAAAGATTTTGTTTTATTAGAATATTTTATTAATATTGCATAGTAAATCAATATGGACCGTCCGTTTAAAAGTAAATCAATTTGGACCGTTCATGAATTAGTTACTATTCAAATCCATTCTCCTATAAATAGAAGCTCATTCCTTCATTATTTCTTATGAATTCACTTTGAAACTCTAGAGAGAAAACTATAGAGAGAAAAGAAGAAAAGTATTCTCGCTACTTCACTACTCCTATATCTAGTTTCTTCTAAGGTAAGGGTATTATTTCTTTCAGATTCATGAAGAGAACTTTTGTTATTCCATTCTTTATTATTCTTGTTGGAATAACTCAGATACACCTGCTACCCTATACTTGGTGAAATTCTTCTCATTATTCCATTCTTTATTATTATGTTGAAATAACCTGTATATGCGAAGTACCGCATACATGGTGAAATTCTTCTGTTATTCCATTCTTTATTATTTTGTTGGAATAACCTTTATACGCGGGCTACCCTATACTTGGTGAAATTCTTTTGTTATTCCATTCTTTATTATTATGTTGGAATAACCTGTCTATGCGAAGTACCGCATACATGGTGAAATTCTTCTGTTATTCCATTCTTTATTATTATGTTAGAATAACCTGTATATACGAAGTACCGCATACATGGTGAAATTCTTCTATTATTCTATTCTTTATTATTCTGTCGAAAAATCATGTCTGTGCGTTTATGCATGACTTGGTTCCATTATTTATTATTCTGTTGGGAATAACCTATCTGTACGATTTATCGCATGCATGGTGAATCCTTCTGTTATTCCATTCTTTATTATTCTGTTAGAATAACCTATCTTGTGGATTACCACAAGCATGGTGAATGATCCTTTGTATTCATTTCTTATTAAATTATGGAAATGATCTGTCTACGTGGATTACTACATGGCAGGCGAAAATCAATTTGCAGTTTCATATATTCTATTATACTCAGTTGGTTAAAGTTTTGGCTTCTATACTCCATGAAATTAGTAGAATATCCTTGATATTTGCGCTTCATCCAGTATCTTTTCATGGAAATATTCTTCTGAGCATTCTTGAATTTTACTCTACAAAGCAGTATCATGTTGACAATTTGGACATTATTGGTTCCTGGATAAATTAATTCTTGAACTTATTTTATTGAATTCTTATATCATTGTCATCATCCTCATGTTTATATTTTGTTGAAAGTCATCTGTGGTCTGTAGTGCATAGATGGACTTGGTATGATTATGACCAGAGATTATTCGGTATAATCATGACCGTAATTTTACAAATGATGTGGTAAAAGTCCTCATTGGCCGTAGTGCATTGATGGAGAGTTGTTGGCATGATCATGACCATTGATGAATACACAAATATCCTTGGCCCGTAGTGCATGGATAATTTGTGATTGTGATACTAATGAATATCCTTGGCCGTAGTGCATGGATGTTGTGGTTTATTTATTAAGCTGAGTCTCAGCAATAAAAGTGATGAAAAACCTATTAAATCATAAAAGATAGTAGATTTTATTCTCTACTTGACTCTTCTAATGGATTGCTTATTTTGCTGCAGTTAAACTTGATGTCTATTATATTTTATCAGTTTAACATTGTTGAAGACTAATGATAATTTATTCTGCATTATCTTAGTCATAATATTTCTTACTGGGCTAGTTGAGCTCACCCTTTCTTTCACTGTTCTCTTCAGGAAATGAGAACGTAGCCGATACTTGTCGGGGAATGGAGTGATGGTCCAGATGATAGCATTAGTAGTCCTCACTATTCTGTTAAATAGTGTGATAATAAATGTAATGAGGACTTCATTGAGGTTGTATACTGTCTAGATGACAATATACGTATTAAAACTCTTAGATTATGTTTTGTCGTATTTTACACGACTGTTGTATAATTAGTTTGTATTTGTATTCAGTACCATGTATCTGGCGACTCAAGATGGGTGATGTATACCTATTTTGGGAGCGTCATAGTTGGTATCAAAGCTTAGGGATATGATCCCTGGCTGAGATGTGAGACAAGAACTAGGAGGGGAGAGTCGTGGAATTCCTTCGCTAGTATGACCTACCTATGTATATTTGGTATTTAATTGGTCGGTCAGAGTATAGGGATAATATGTGATATGTCTATTAACCCTTGTTTTGTGACATTGTTTGAAAATGGCATCTGAAAATGTTGAGATAAGCAATGGAGCAAAATAATATGACCGTATCGCAAAGACGACTAAAGTTTATGAGTTATCCCTTTTACATCCCATTTGGTCGATAATGAGGAGCGAATGACGCGAATATTTCTAAGAGGTTTGAAACCCAATAAACGTCAATACCTCATTTCTCATAAACTTTGTTTATATTCAGATGTTGTGAATAGGGCTCAGTTATTGGAGCGCGATAATGAGTTAGCATAACCAAAAGGTAACGACAAATAACATGATAATAATCGTTATCATGCGGTGGAGACGACCATCTAACAATGATGACCATCGTGGGGAAATTATCATGCCAAATGAATGGTAACCACTTCGGTGGTAATCATGGCCAAGATAATAGAAGTGGAAATTTCAAGAAGAGAAGGTCATTTAGCTCGATTTTGTTGTATAGTGAAGTCAAGTCTAGCTGGGATGGTGGCACCAAAGGCGGATACGGACAAAATAAAGTCAGTGGTTTCAAGAAGAGCGTTTTTCGTGACTTCTCAAAAAGTGAGGAACCCAAATAAAGTTATCACGGGTTAGTTAATTATAAATTCTTATGAAGTCTATACCTTATTAGATACCGATTCTACTCATTCTTTTATCTCTCTTGCTTGTGGTTAACATTTAAATTTGACTTCGGAGAGATTAGACTTTGACTTTTCTGTTGAAACTCCGTTAGGAGAAACCTTCCTTACCTCCACTGTTTATAAATCTTGTTTGATTCAAATCAACACTTTCACGTTACTTGTCGATCTTATCTCTTTGAAAATACTTGCATTTGATGTGATTTTAGGGATTGATTGGTTAACTACTCATCATTCTAAAATTGATTATTTTTGTAAGGTTGTTAGCTTTCATATTCCTAACCAACCTATTATGCGAATTCAAGCAACCAAACCCTAAAGTCAATCACTGTCATATTAAGCCATAAGTAAAGAGCCCCGAGCCTTTATTTGGTGACTTCCTTGTGTGGAATGCACCGAAGCCAGACTTTCTGTAGGGGACGTTGTGAATAACGGTGGCCAATTGATAGGTATCAATGTGACGTACTATCCAAGTCATGGATGCAAGTCACAATTTTGAATGATATTTCTGTTGTTAATAAATTTCTTGACGTATTCCTGAAGACTTCTTAGCCTACCTAGAGCGCGAAATCTAATTTTGTATTGACCCCAGTACAAAACCCATTTCTAAAACCCTTAAATATTTTTTCAACCAAAACGAACGTATAATGCGCCAAAAACGTTGGCTCGAGCTGTTGAAGATTACGATCATACCATTCAATATCATTGTGGAAGAGAGAACGTAGTAGCTGACGCGTTGAGTAGAAGATCATATGTGTTTACGAGTGCGACGTTGTTAACACAAAAACCCATTTCGTATAACTCATAAATGATGAAGATAGAGTTAAAGACTCTAGAGACCCACGTGAAGATAGCGAATATACGATTAGAATCGACTTTAATTGATAAAGTTAAAGCTGCTCAAGCTACATACTCAGAGCTGATGAATGTGAAGAAGAAGGATCAAGAGGGCGTTATTCTAGAAGCAAGAATCGATGAAGAGAGGAAATCTCAACCCTCGATTTAATTGGCCCATTTGAAATCCTCGATCGAGTAGGAACTGTGGCCTATAGACTCGTTTTACCGCTAAGTATGTCGCGTGTTCATAACATTTTTCACGTATCGATGTTACGTAATTATGTGGACGACTCGAACCACATTATTGAATTGGAATTAGATGAGATAACAGAAGATTTAATGTATGAGAAGATACATGTTAAAATATTGGATAAGAAGGATTATATTCAACACTCAAAGGTTATACCTCAAGAGTTAGAATCTGAAATGAAGTCAAGGTATCCTCACCTTTTCGGCATACTAGGTACGTACGTAAATTTTGAGGGCGAAATTTCATAAGGAGGGGAGAGTGTGAGACCCCAAATTTTATGAATAAAGATTTAAATTTCTCTAAATATTTTTTTTTAAAATTTATAGTGTGGATTTGATATAATGTTATAGTTGTGGGTAGTATTTATAAATTTTACAAAGTATGCAAGTTGTTGTATAATATTCGATTGGTCGGGGAGTAGTCTTTTTGTTGGGGAATATTCCGTACGACGGTACAATTGGTGGACCCCATAACGGAATTATTGTCGGAATGAGAAAACGATAAAAATATATTTATGAAAATAACAGCGAAAGTTTTACTGTTAAAACTGTTGAACTACCCGGTAGTAAAAGTACAGTAATACGCGTGATTGCATAGTAGCACACGATATTGATTATTAATGCTTACGTGAGAAGTCACTTAGTTTTGTTCAATTATTGCTACAATAATTGTTGCATAGTATCTCACGTTATTTGATTCAATTATTGTCGATATTTTGTATATTATAAAATCAATAATTGAGATGACAGAGTTAGTAATAGTATTATTTGCAATATTAACGATGTCTAGAAGTTCTGCCAAGGAGAGGTTTGGTCACCTAATTGCGCGCCAATAGGGAGGAATCCTTATTGGAAAGCCTCCTTTTTCGGAGAAACGACACAGTCGATTAATATTGTGAATTATAATAATGATGATAAATGTTGTTAAATATATTGAGGTGTCTTTTTATGAAGTCACGAAGTTTAAAGTTTATATATATATAATTTTGTTTTATTAGTATTATTAATGTAATAAAAAAAGAAAAAAGCTTTTTTATATAAAATAAAATACTTTTATAAATTTATTTGTTTTATTAGACTATAAATAGAATATATTATATTCTATTATGCATAGTATTTTGCATAGTAAAAAATCTTTTTATATAAAATGTATACTTTTATAAAGTTATTTGTTTTATTAGACAATAATTAGAATATATTATATTTTATTATGCATAGTGTTTGCATAGTACTGCATAGTGTTTGCATAGTAATTTTTTTATATATAAAATGTAATACTTTTATAAATGTATTTGTTTTATTAGACAATAATTAGAATATATTATATTTTTATTATGCATAGTGTTTGCATAGTGCACTTTACCGTAGTATTTTGCATAGTAAAATCTTTTTATATAAAACAAAATACTTTTATAAAGTTATTTGTTTTATTAGACTATAAATAGAATATATTATATTTTATTTAAAAGATTTTGTTTTATTAGAATATTTTATTAATATTGCATAATAAATCAATATGGACCATCTGCTTTAAAAGTAAATCAATCTGACCGTTCATGAATTAGTTACTATTCAGTCCATTCTCCTATAAATAGAAGCTCATTCCTTCATTATTTCTTACGAATTCATTTGAACTCTATAGAGAGAAACTATAGAGAGAAAGAAAAAAGTATTCTCGCTACTTCACTACTCCTATATCCAGCTTCTTCTAAGGTAAGAGGTATTATTTTTTCAGATTCATGAAGAGAACTTTTGTTATTCTATTCTTTATTATTTTGTTGGAATAACTCAGATACTGCCACCCTATACTTGGTGAAATTCTTCCATTATTCCATTCTTTATTATTATGTTGGAATAACTTGTATATCTGAATCTACCGTATACATGGTGAAATTCTTCCATTATTCCATTCTTTATTATTATGTTGGAATAACTCAGTATATGCTGCTACCCTATACTTGTTGAAATTCTTCCGTTATTCCATTCTTTATTATTATGTTGGAATAACTTTTACCATGCGTGAAGTACCGCATACATGGTGAAATTCTTCATTATTCCATTCTTTATTATTATGTTGGAATAACCTGTATATGCGAAGTATCGCATACATGGTAAAATTTTTCTGTTATTCCATTCTTTATTATTCTGTCGGAATATCCTATCTGTGCGTTTATGCATGACCTGATTCCATTATTTATTATTCTATTGGGAATAACCTGTTTGTGCGATCTATCGCATGCATGGTGAATCCTTCTGTTATTCCATTCTTTATTATTTTGTTGGAATAACCTGTCTATGTGGATTACCACATGCATGGTGAATGATCCTTTGTATTCATTTCTTATTAAATTATGGAAATGATCTGTCTACGTGGATTACTACATGGCGGGCGAAAATCCATTTGCAGTTTCATATATTCTATTATACTCAGTTGGTTAAAGTTTTGGCTTCTATACTCCATGAAATTAGTAGAATATCCTTGATATTTCAAGGCTTCATCCAAAGATCTTTTCATGGAAATATTCTTACGAGCATTCTTAAATTTTACTCTACAAAGCAAAGATCATGTTGACAATTTGGACATTATTGGTTCCTGGATAAATTAATTCTTGAACTTATTTTATTGAATTCTTATATCATTGTCATCATCCTCATGTTTATATTTTGTTGAAAGTCAGCTGTGGTCTGTAGTTCATAGATGGACTTGGTATGATTATGACCAGAGATTATTCGGTATAATCATGACCGTAATGTTACAAATGATGTGGTAAAAGTCCTCATTGGCCGTAGTGCATTGATGGAGAGTTGTTGGCATGATCATGACCATTGATGAATACACAAATATCCTTGGCCCGTAGTGCATGGATAATTTGTGATTGTGATACTAATGAATATCCTTGGCCATAGTGCATGGATGTTGTGGTTTATTTATTAAGCTGAGTCTCAGCAATAAAAGTGATGAAAAACCTTTTAAATCATAAAAGATAGTAGATTTTATTCTCTACTTGACTCTTCTAATGGATTGCTTATTCCGTGCAGTTAAACTTGATGTCTATTATATTTTATCAGTTTAACATTGTTGAAGACTAATGATAATTTATTCTGCATTATCTTAGTCATAATATTTCTTCTTGGGCTAGTTGAGCTCACCCTTTCTTTCATTGTTCTCTTCAGGAAATGAGAACGTAGCCGGGACTAGTCGGGGAACGGAGTGACCGTACAGATGATAGCATTAGTAGTCCTCACTATTCTGTTAAATAGTGTGACAATAAATGTAATGAGGACTTCATTGAGTTTGTATACTGTCTAGATGACAATATACGTATTAAAACTCTTAGATTATATTTTGTCGTATTTTACACGACTGTTATATAATTAGTTTATATTTGTATTCAATACCATGTATCTGGCGACTCAAGATGGGTGATGTATACCTATTTTGGTGGCGTCACAAAAAGTATGAAATGTTTTAAAGGAATTTTTATTTTCCTTGTTATTCATTCTACTTGATGATTCTTGATAAGTTATGAAGATTAGGGAATGTTTGAAAGATAAGAACTTCTTTGAAGAGAAGTTGAGAAGAAGGGTATGTTAAAATTTTGAGGGTGAAATTCTGTGAAGAAGGGGTGAATGTGATGACCCGGGTATGTATGCGATTTTAGAAATTCCGAGGATGAAATTTTTATAAGGGAGGAAGAGTGTGACAACCTACAAAATCGGATTATCCAGAATTTAAAATTTAAAGAATTAGTTATTAATAAAAGGAATTTTTTTATTAATAATATTTTGTGCTTTGTGTTTATTAATCGTTCTATAACCTAGGATGATTATAATACGGGAGGATTTTGGCTATGAGCTAGACTGAACGAGTAAGAATTTTTAAGATGAAAATAAAATTTTTCCGGGAACAAAAATATTTTCAGGGAAAAAGACGAAATAGACATTATTCACCCGACGAAACCCTAAGGGTTAGGGTTTTAATAACCTAATAAGCCTTTCTGAGAGTTCGGTATGTCGAAATGACATTCCATCGAAAGATTTGACGATAATATTTCGTGAAAATTTAAGTAAGCCAATAAAAGTTTTCCTCAAAAAACGTGTAGAAATTGGACGAAATAAAAATGATGAAAAGTATTGTTATGTAATTTTCATTCGTTTAACTATGTTAGGAGAAAATGTAATGGAAAATGCTTAACATCAAAAAGAGTATTTTAGTTTTTCGAAGTTCCAAAGAATGCGTAAAAGTTAAACTGTAGAGGAAAGACGAAATATCCAAAAATATTTAGATTTCGAGAATCGCAGTTTTTAAAACTGTCAGATGAATCCCGAAAGACGGAACCATGAAGCTTCTAGAAGAAGCTTTGTGAATAGTAAGGAGGTTTAGTAAGGAGGTGGGAATAGTAACTTTAGGGGTGAAATGACTATTTTGCCCTTAGCTTTGGTTTTCTATAAAAGAGAACCTTAACTCATTTATTGGTGATTTTGAAAATCATCAACACTTTAGAGAGAGAGAGAGAGAGTTCGGATGAGGAGGAAAAGGAGGAGGAAAAGCTAGCCCGACTGCAAACTTTGTCCAACGGAAGAAGATTAAATGAGAAAGGTAATCCAAAACCTAGTCTAAGTTAATTTTTCTTTACCTTTTATATGTTCAAAACAAAACTTAATGAGAATAGAAGTAAAAGATGTTAGAAATAATTTTCATATGGTTGAAATCATTAGAAAATGAAGAAATATGAAATTAGAAGTTTAGTTTATAAATTTCTTAAGGAAGTATAAGTTTTGTAATGAATTTGAACGATCCGAATGAATCATATGAAAGATTCGATGAAATTAGTAAGGAATGGTGTTTTATAACACCAAATTCCAAGAAAAAGTGAAATCATAATCAAAATATTGATTAAAAATGAAGAACGAACGAAGAATGTGAAGAACACAAAGAACGTTGTTGATAAACAAATTTAAAACCATCGTAGTATAATTTGTTTTTGATGGACAGGTTTAAAACCATCACGTATAAGTTAGTTGCTTATTGCTGGTTAGGAACGATAAAAACGTTCATGAACAACAGATTAAACTTGGCTATAACGAAGTTATGGCAAAATTTTTGTAAAAGACAAATGAGAACTAGAAAGTGTGTAAATGAACTCGAAGGTGTAGGGTTCCATAAGAATGTAAGAGAACATAGAAAACGTGAGTCGTGGACTCAAGAACGAATGAGTTCCGAGTTTGGATGATCGAAATACGGACAAACGAATGAAGAACGTTAATTACATAAAACCAACGAAGGATGGAATTTATGCCAATTGAATGGCATGTTAACAGATTCAGAATAAATTTCTGTCCAAGGGAAGTTGAAGGACATAAGATAAGGAAGAGAATGGCTTTGAAACGATCTCATTCTGAGTTATAATGAAGGAGTTATGAGATTGTAAAGTAAGCGTCTCAAACTAGTTCTAAACTTAGAGATTTTTTTCAAGGTTTTAGGCCTGGCGCCGCAGTGCCAGTTAAGCCTTGGGAGGCGGTGCCACAGTGCCAACCCGGGCAGTCAACTACTAGTAAGTGTTAGGTAAAATCTAATTATGCACAATACACAAGTATACGTGGTCAACAAGTAATATAATAGTAAGTAGAGTATCGTTCCCACATAGAAATTAGTAAGAATTTAACCTTCACAATTACCAGTTTCCTATTAATCCCAATTTTATTAAACTATCCAAATTAATGATTAAAATTATAAATTCTCAATTATTAAAAATACTAAAATTTCAAAATAATCACAAGTCGCAAAAACTGAATTTCTAAACAAATATCGGAAAATTATGCTTACAACTTCACCCTAAGCTTCACTTTGGTTATTATCCTTTGTTCCAGTTTAATTTACTATCCCAGTTTATTAATCAAGAAAACGATAGTAAAATTAGCCACCTCTCGATGCACTAACACCATATTAACTTAAATCCACAATTAAGATAAAATTAAGTTAAACACTTTAATTAACTAACTCACTATATCTCTATGTGAATTACAATAAAAGAAGGTTTAAGTTCAAGTTCTTTATCCGATTACATGCGATGTTAAGCATATCTCTACCCTAACAGTCATCAAGATCCTGTTCATTCACAAAATTCAAGAACACATGCTATATTAACTAAGTCTAGACTCGTACTTCCTCTCTCGAATCCATACAAGTCCACACAGAATTGTTGATCAGGAAATTCATAAATTCAAACACAAATTAATATAGATAAACTGGATAATAACTTATTAAACTGAAAATCAAAGTTACATAACCATCGTTTCACTTAAAGACCCATCATAAGCCTAAAAAGTAATTTAGTTCATCATAAATGAAATAAACACTAAATAAATTAAAGATATCATCCTTTCAATTACAAATAAACGAAAAGAAAATTATAAATCCAGAACCACCCTTTTCTTCAGCTCAATTTGCAATTAATACGAAAACTCCTTAAAAATCTTCTCTCCAATGCTTGCTCTCAAAATCTGTATTCCTGTTCTCTGTTAATTGTCTTCTAATGGCTATATCCCAATCTTGTTATTTTTCATTGGATATAACACTAAGACTGGTATTCCGATTGAAAATCCTTGCTAATACACTTCCCAAACCATCACAAATACTAACATAGCAGTCTTTGAAACCAATCGAAAAATCAGCATAATCTGACCCCCACCCCGTGAAGTGTTTCTTCATTAATGAACCCATACAGTGGGCATAGCTTCGCATCTTGAGTATTGGACCCCATTCCGTGAAGGTGTAAAACTTAAAAGCGCCTCGCCAAAGCAGGCATACCTTCTACTAGTTGGTTATGTAATGCTTTAAACTTGCTAAGTTATTGCCATAATTTCACCCCTTTTATGATCAAATGCCACACCACCAAACCTACACACAAAATAATAATAAACATGTAAAATAAGACATAAATGCAAGGAATTAACACCGATTAAGCTTGAATTAGGAACCGATTCGTGGGTATAAAACCCACTTATCAGTAAGTGGTGCTGCAGCGCGAGAAAGAAGAAGGGGACTGACGCTGCAACGCTAGTGCAGGGCAAGGCACAGTAATGAGCTTTTAATTGCTCAACTCCTGGGTAGAAGTGTAAGGAAAGATAATGAACATATAGTTCACATAATATAACATTTAAGAAAGAGAATTAAACCTTTAGTAAAGGTTGAACAGAAATATTAAATGAGATTAAAAGATAGAAAATGTTAACGCAACGCTGTTGCAATGAACGATTGGTCTTAGCATACAACGAATCGTATGGCTTTGACATTAAGAAAGAGTAATGAACGTGGAGTTCATGTAATGGATAACGAAAGTAGTAAGTAAGATATGAATTATCAAGAAAGCTGTATCGAACAGTAATAAGATTAATGGAAGCTGAATTTGAGTCGGATGGAGAATGTTAGAATGAAATGTAAGTGTTAAAAACTTTAACCGACGTAAGGGTTGAGTGTACGGAAGATTAAATGGGTAGAACCTACACACCGTGTCTAGTTTGACCGTAAGATAATGAAGACAAATGATTAAACCTGTGAACGGTGAAGAATTGAATTAAAGACAATGACATATATCGTAAAGAAGCCAAGTTAATGATTAACTTGGATAACATTCTGAGTGGAATGAACCGGACGTTGAAAGATATGAATAAGGTAACGTAAAATGCTTAACGATATGAATGCGTAGAATTAATATTGAATGATCGTTCTGAGTATACAAAAGACTGTATGACTTAGACGATAAAGAATAAATCCTTAGTTATGGCACTTAGTTGCCAGAAAGCCTTAAGGAATAAGAAATTGACTTAACAAACATTATAATCTTAATGGTTTGGATAAGTTAAGATAAGTGTAGGTTGTGGTACAATCATAATCTTTGATGGTTGACATATGGGACCTGGGCTAAACAATTCCTTCAGAGAGGGGAGGTATATACGAAACTGGCAACCGATCTAACTCACTGTGAAAGATAATGTAGATGAGACGGGAACTTGTTTGTTTGTTATTTTTGGGAAACCACTCTGAGTACCATATGGACTACTAGCAAAAACATGATGTGTGCTTAGTCCTAGAAGAGTTATAAGAAGAAGATAAGAATATAAATTATCAAAGATGTTGATAACATGAGTAAGACATCTCCGTATGTCATGAAGCCGTAAACCGGTAAAGGAAGTGGTCGCGTAAACTTAGATTTAAAGAATGTGAACCCTAAGAAGTAAAGTTAAGCTTAAACCAATGTGTAAGTCAAGTATATGATTAATTGTTGTATGTGTTATTTCCTTATGTGTTATATAGGAATTGGAATGAGCAGTTCAACTTAAACTATAAGTTGTAACTGTGCGTATGGCAAGTTTCCTAACTTCATTCATATTTTAAATGAATGCTAGTTCCTTAAACTTCTCAAATGTTGAACATGAGAAGTTTTATCTATGTGCCTATGTGCGATATATGTTCAAGGTGGTAAATTGTATGAGGCATTGTGCCACAATTTGAACACTTCGATGTTTCTATGTGATGAACTGTTCTATGATTGAACTGTTCAATATGAGAATATTTTGTTTATACATGAACCGTTATTGTTAAGTCTATGCTAATGATTCTAGCCAGACATAATGTGTATGAAAAAGGTAGGAGGATGAAAATATTTCAAAGTGAATGTGACTAATGTTTTAAAATGATAGGAATCAAAGTTTATTCCTATTATTCAAGCTGCTTCATAATCTTTTTTAGGTTATCGAAGTTCTAAAGGATTGTTTAAATTCTTGAAGTTGTTTGTTCAACTGCTATGACTTGTTGATCAATTGAATGCTCACACTTGCTTTAAATGAAAAATATTTTTAGCGTACGAGTAGAAGAACTTAAAGATTCCGTAAAGATCAAGCTGATCGATATCCAAAAGATTTTCCATTCAGTATACGAATGAGTATGAAGATCAAGTGAAGATTTGTAATGTAGAATAGTTTAATTAAACTATAGACTAGTTTAATAAACTGTTATGTATCCTTAGTGGCGGATAAAAGTCACTCTTATAAGATGTAAAGAATAATGTAATTAACATTATTTGTAATGAACGAGGTTATAAGGTATTAGAACCTGGGATTTGAGAATGTATGTTGTTATATTTAACTATATAATGATGTATGTTGGGAAGGAGATATACTCGTGACACACGGAATCCGAGTGTGAAGATAGACCGAATTTCGGGGCGCTACAGAAACTATATTAAACCTAAATTGTTTGACTGATCTTCGCTCAGGCAAGTTCCCTACCCTAAATTGCTTATGCAAATTTCTCAAACCCTATTTATTCGTTGAACAAGATTCTATCTTTAATTGCTATTGATATGTTATACCAAACCTAAACTTGAATTGCCAATTATTGAAAAGTTATTGCTATTGCTTTAGCATAACTAAGAAATGAATTGTTTATTCATCTGATGTTGTTTATTGAGCATAAACTGTTATGTCAAACCAAATTTCTTTGGTAAGACATCCTATACTGAAGTTGTGTATCCCATAAAGGGATTGATGGTTGGTTAATAATATATTGACGATTAGTGCATGTGAGCACTATTAGGATGAGATGCATACTCCTAGGATATTGAATAGGCTGAGCCCCTACCTCATACCTAAAAAAGTTTCTAAGTCTTTGTGACTGACAGAAATAAAAAGTCCAGAAATGGTTGAAAAAGAAATTCCAAAAATGGTAGCAACTATCAGTTAAATTTTGAATTGTTATACTTCTTCAAATCATATATTGTTATAAATATAGAACCTTCTGAGCATGTCATAGCTCACCCTTGTAAATTATTCCCTTTGCAATATTAGATTGTAACCCTGGCACTTCTGGAGTTAATAAAGGGAAGCGTCCCTACTTAGATTAGTTTATATTATTGTCTAGTTGAATGTAATACTTTGTAATAAGAAATTCTTTATGAAGAATCATGTAATCAAACCTTAATGATATATATATATATATATATATATATATATATCTTTATTTTCGCAATCATGTTTTCTTACATATATAGATGTAATTAGAATTTTCAATATAGTTTGAGATCCTTGGGAACTATTTATCTGAGTGACGTTATTGACAATATGGACTGTTCATGTTGTTGTTAATACTCTAGATTTTGGATAGATAGGTACTATCGATACGATAGTGTAATTCACATGACATAGACTATACATCTAAGTGAGGGTATTAGTAATATGGACTGTTCATGTTATTACTGATACTCTGAATTTCAGATAGATAGATACTATTCACAGATACAGTTCATGTATTCAAGTGAGGGTATCCAAACACAACAATAATTCTCTTGAGAATTGTTATCTGTTATGGGATACTGTGAATCTTGGATCTTCGGGAATTATATGTGGTTATAAATTGTATAGTCACTCAATTAGATATAAGTATAAAATTAGATACCATGGGCATATAGATTTGAATGCGTTATATACATTGACTTATAGTAAACACCATATCGAATAACGTGGGAGTATAGGTATGGGGGCGTTACAGTAGTGGTATCAAAGCTATTAAGGCTATAGATATAAGGAAGAGAAATCTTAGTATATAGTCTTCGAGTCCGTAAAAATATTAAAGTACACATAAAAATAACATTAAAAATATTATGTTTGTGTAAATTCCTATACCAGTATTAAAGGAGTTTTATTTTATAGATGGCCAACTCCAGTGCTGAAGAAATGGTGATAGTAAACAATCCACCACAAATTGAGTCATTTCTAGCTAGTGATATAGAGGATGAAGAATTGCTTCATGACCAATAACTGCTAGATGCTGAGGAAGAGAAAGATCCAGTAGCAGGGCAATTAATGAGAATTGATGAACGTGATTAAGCTATGGCATCACTAATGAAGACTTCTAAATATGAGAATAATAAAATGCAGTACTTTAGGGCACACTTAGCCGAGGGAATGTTAGAGTATGAAAGGTGGAACCAATAATTGACTGAAAGTACAAATGCACCATGCATAAAGGGGCAGGAAGGAAATACAATCGAGGCTACTCAAATCCGCTTTAGGTACTCGAGATGTTTTTAATGATTTGCAGCACCGAGTAGTTCGATATCCGGTGGAGGAGTGGAAAACTGCCTATCTGATAGATCGATCTGTGGTATGCCATATGATCCAGGATTCCTTTGATGATGTTAATAAGTTCGAGAGGGTAGTATAAAAGTCTAAATGCTCTATAATAGTATGAATAAAGGAGCATTTAAAGTTTGTAATATAGCTAGTAGTACGTGTAAACTACTAAGTTGTTTTGTATGAATCTTGTAATATATGAATAAAATATATGTTGTATTATTCAATTTCTTATGTGGATTTTTGTTGTTGTCTTATATAAAATCATGCCACCAACTAGAAGACCCCAACGAGAGATAAATAATGATGATAATCCTACACAAAATTTAGTAGAACTTTTGCTAGGTGGTATGAATAGACCCACAACCCAAAACACTTCCTTTAAAGATTTTAAATAAGTTGGTCCACCTGAGTTCAAAGATACATCTAAACCTGTCGATGCACAAATCTGGATTACTGAAATAGAAATTTTTTTCTTAGTAACCAATGTCAATAATAATCAAAAGACAACTTTTGCAACCTTTTTCTTGCAAGGTGAGGCTAATTACTGGTGGGAATCAACTAAGGGTCAGGTAGAAACTAAAGTTATACCTTGGGATATATTCAAAGAGTTGTTCTTTGAAAACTATTTTTCCCTATCTTTGAAAGATTGTATGGAAGTACGATTTCTTGAAATAAAATAAGGAGACCTGACTGTATCTCAATATACGGCCAAGTTTAACGAACTTTCCAGGTTTGCTCCTCATAAAGTCAATAGTGAACTTAGAAAGACTCGGAGGTATCAAGAAGGTTTGAAACCTCAGATAAGAAGTAAGTTATCCATTTTCCAACTAAAGACTTATTCTGAAATACTCGAGAAAGCTTCCATGGTTGAGAGTGAAAACGAGAATCTCATTAAATTTCATCGGGAAAAGAAGAGTCAAAATGAAAAGGGGAAACCTAAGACCGAAACCAGTTTAGGTAGGTTTAATAATAAGAGAAAATGGGACTCTAATTTTTCTAATAACCCGGGGAAGAAGGTAAGTAATAATAACAATAACTTTAGTAATAATAATATTAAACCTTATCCTAACTGTGGAGGAAAACATATAGGGGTATGTTTTAAAAGTATAAATAAATGTTACAATTGTGGACAAATGGGACACCTTTCTCCACAGTGTCCTCTCCCTATTAAAAATAAATGTTTCAATTATGGTTCGTCGGAATATTTCACAAGGAACTTTCCCAAACCTAAGAACCAGAGAGGAAAGGGAAATAGAATACCAGAGAATAATAATAATCAGTCAACAGTAGCTGCATTTGGAGCTCAGAATCGACCAACCGCTAGAACATTTAATATGTCGGTGAGGGATGATGTTGCTTCGTAGGACGTGGTGACAGGTTTCATCCCTATCAACACTTTAAATGCATATGTGTTATTCGATTCTGGTGCTACTTGTTCCTTTGTGTCTAATAGTTTTTCTAAAAACCTGAATATACCATGTGATAATTTAGACATACCGTTCTATGTATAAATTGAAAACAATGAAAAGATTCATGTTAAGACCATATATAGAAATTGTAGTGTGGAGATAAAGGGACACAATTTTCTGGTAGATCTTATTCCAATTCAGTTGGGAGAATTTGATATAATCTTAGGAATATATTGGTTAGTTAACCATAATGTGATGATCGATTGTCATCAAAAATGTATAAACCTTTTTACTACGTTGAAGTCAAAGGTAGTGTTCAACGGAGGTTGTTCACCTAAGCAATCTCGATGTATGACCATAACTCAGGCAAAAAGGTTACTTAAAAAAGGTTGTTCAGGATATTTGACCTATATAGTTGATAGTCGACAGGAAGGAGTAAGACTAGATCAAATACATATAGTTAAGGATTTTCTCGACGTGTTCCCAGATAACTTACCAGGTTTACCTCCAGATAGGGAAATCGAGTTTGTCATTGATCTTGCACCGGGAACGACACCAGTTTCTAAGGCACCATATAGAATGGCACCTGTAGAACTGAAAGAGTTACTATTACAACTACAGGAACTCTTAGATAAAAAGTACATACAACCTATTGTTTTACCTTGGGGAACACCAATATTTTTTGTAAAGAAGAAGGATGGAACCATGAGATTATTTATAGACTATAGAGAATGAAATAAATTAACCATGAAGAATAAATATCCTTTACCAAGGATTGTTGATTTGTTTGACCAATTAAAGGGGGTCGAACACTTTTCAAAGATTGACCTTAGGACAGGTTATCATCAGTTAAAGGTAAGAAAGGAAGATGTGCCAAAGATAGCGTTTAGGATACGCTATGGACATTATGAGTTTCCTGTCATGTCATTTGGGTTGACAAATGCACTGGCAACATTTATGGATTTGATGAATCGAGTGTTTAAAGCATGCCTAGACAATTTTGTTGTAATGTTTATCGACGATATTCTGGTATACTCGAAAACACGAGAACAACATGTTGAACACTTGAGTCATTTTGGAGATATTACCGCTTATATATATATTTACATTTCTGTCAGGCCTGGAGTTTACTTCGTGGCCTTTTACTGCTTTCTTTACATTTAGTCCCGCTTGGAGTTTACTTCGTGGGGGTTGATCACTTTTACTGCTTTATTTACATTTAATCCCGCCTGGAGTTTACTTTGTGGCGGTTGATCATATCTATATATATATATTTACAGCTTTTATATATTTATATTTCCAATCCCCCATGGAGTTGCTTCGTGGTGGTTGATCGTTCATATATATATATATATTTACAACTTATATATATATAACTGCTTACAGCTTTCATATAAACTGCAACATCATGTGAGCTTAGGAATCATGTGATCACAAATTCAGTCTCCTAAATCTAGATTTGGTTCCCGTGATGGACATTTTAGGCTGTAACCAACTTGTACATTATTCACAGTGTTTGAATTTCCTTAGACGACTCTCATGCCCACAAGGAGTTCAGCACTACTATGTATATTATTTTCTCAAAGATGCCTTGCATCTTAAAAATAAAAGTAATCAAGCCGAACATATAATAAAAGGCCTCAATTACTATTGAGCATAAGGGTTTGAAAAACCTCTTTTACAAAATGTCACTTCTATATCTTGTTAAAACTGAACTTTTATACAAAATTCAAACCCTTTGTATATAGGTACAAACGAGGCATAGTACTACTTCCAGATAATTTCACATTGACCCACACACATTCATATAATAGTTTAATTGAAAAGTGGTGGTCACCTTGGTAAAACGGATTTCGGGGGGTGCCTAATACCTTCCCTCCGCATAATAAAGCCCACGGACCCTAATGAATCTCAGTTTCACAGACCTGTTAAGCAGTGTCACATCACTGGGTCAATGTGCAAATCTTTTCTCTATTGAGTTGGTGCAACCATTTAAAAATACTAACTGGCAACTCTTACCGTCCAATAGTCGACATATACATGTCAGACCTTTTCACAACTTATTTTTTCAAACAAATCTCACTTAACATGAGAACACCAAAAGACAAGAACAAAAAAGGGACAGTAAAAATCCCAACATCGATAGGTGGCAACTCTACTGGGGACATCCAGTAAGAGGGCTTAAGCCGCTACTACAAGCTTTTCAAAACTGTTATATACTTTTGTGTGGATGTTTCATTTACATTTATACGGATGTGTACGAATGCATTTACTTACTACACTTAGTGCTTCACACTATATCTACTTGTGATATTAAAGTGTTTCACATATATCAGCATTTCATTAACGGCGAGACACATTGTATATGAATGTATGTTGTGTGGCCCCTCCACCAAGAGGCTATCCTATCGGTGTTTGGTTACTGGACTCGTAGGGAGACTAATTCCAACGTGGCTCAAGAAAGGCATGTTGGTTAAAATCTAATTACGCACAACACACAAGTATACGTGGTCAACAAGTAATAAAGTGATAAGTTGAGTATCGTTCCCACAGAGAATTATTTAATAAAAATCACCAAGTACTAACCCATAACCAACTCAATCTTATTTAAACGAATGAATTTCAAATTATATAAATTAAACAACTATTAAATTCCACTAATTAAATTAAGATTACAGAGATTTAAGATCACAACTTCACTTATTGCTTCATTTAAGTTAACACACTTCTCATCAATTATTCTCTATCCTGAATTGTTAATCAAGAACACTAAAGCAGATAAAACCACCTCTCGATGCATAATACCCATACTCACTTAAATCCACAGATGATAGAATTAAATAAGACACCCTAATTAACTAATCCACTATATCTCTATGTGAATTACAATTAAAAAGGATTTAAAACACAAGTTCTCTATAAGATTACATATGGCGTAAAGGCATATCTCTATCCTAAACACGAATCATGAATTCCATCTATGCAGAAATCACAAACACATGCTATCATGATAAGATCTAAATCAATACTTCATCTCTCGAGTTCATATAGATTATCACGGTAATTGTTAGCTAGGCAATTAAGCAATTAAGTCCAAATCACAATAGACAATCCTCACAATAGAACATAATAATTGATAACGAAGAATATTAAAATAAACTACACAATAAGATCCATTGTAATCTCAAACAAAGAATTAGTTCATTGAATTAAAACTAAGAATCCACAATTGATTACATATTAAAAGACAAAGATAGAAGAAGATGAGAAGATATAATCTATTGTCTATAAATTTTAAGCTCCCTCCTTGCTCCAACTTTGAATCTTCAATGGTCTCCACGTTGTTTCAATCTCCAAAAATTCTTTAGAACTATTGTTTTGATCTAATCTAATCTAATGGAATCATATTTTTTCCCTCTAATCTATGTGATTTTCCTCCTTTTACAAGTCTCTTAATATGTCTTTAAGTCCTCTTGGAAGTCCTTCAGTCAATCGGATCGAAACAATCCTTCTCCAACTCATCTTGTGTTGTGTAGTAGTTATATGTTTTACAACCACAATCTCTGCTAAATTCCATGCCAACGAGAGTCCTATTGTGATACAAACTCAAAAATCCAAGTTCCATCATTATTAGGATCACATTAGGAGTGCTAAAATTGGGACCCCGTGAAGGGTGTAAGCTATAAAATGCCCATTTTGGCTAAGGCTAAATCTCGTTGATCGGAATGAAGACCCCAGCCTTGGTCAGTAAAGGTAAAATTAATATTCTCGCCCGTGCATACGGCTATCATTCTGTTAGTTAGGAGACCCCTAGCCCGTGGTATATACACTAAAACATGCCACTTCTCGTGAAGGTGTGTTCTGCTAAACAATTTGGTGATCTTCATAGCTTCTTCCAAATTTGTACCAGTCGACTCCAAATCATCCCAATTGACTCCAAATACACATTGAATGCCGCAACAACCATCCTACACATAAAATAACATAAAACAAGTAAAAACGAACATGAACACAAGAAATTTGCAACAAATAAGCATGAAATAAACACTGATTCACGTATATAAAATCCACTTATCAAAATCCCCCAAACTTAAATCGTGCTAGTCCTCGAGCACAAAACAACCACATGCTATGCAATGCAACGAAATGAAACTCATCTATATGAATCCAACAGTAATGACAGAAACAAGTCTATTCATTCGGCCTTAGAGAAATTAAGTAAACATGATAATACATCATATCAAAACTCATTAGTAACTTCCCAATTAATCATCAAATCTTAGACTGTTATCACTAATATAGTATGTGTGTGCTCCACAACAATGTTAACTGATATAAAATCAAATTAAACACATAACAAGTCTCTTCGAAGGCATTATACAGTGTAAACTCAAGAAATCCAAAAACAAGCTAGATTTAACTAAAATCAAACAATTACCAATATCGAGGGTTAACATGGGATGCTTATGCTTTATTTTTCATCTACGGGGATTTTTGCTCTTATTTCCCGTTTTATTCATTTTATTTTATTTTATTTTATATACACATAGCTATGCAATGTCTTATTCCCTTAGGCTTTTCAATGCTACCTTAACGAGCTTTCGACTAACGACTCCCAGACCATTAAGACCTTAGGGCGCTAGGTGTAAAGACAATCCCCTCGGGCTTATTTACTCTAGTAACAAAGACCACAAAACTAGACAAGCACGCCACAGTGTTTATTCATACTTTTTTTTACAATATAGCTTATATACCCCAAATATTCCCCCAAACTTAGGTTCTTGTCTAACTTTAGCCATCACTACTTATTCTTGTCATTCTTTCATTCAAACTAACATTAGCCTTTAGAGTCCCATTATGTATCAATTTAAACTCAATCAATCAACAAGGTTGCTTCTACTATGCTATCCTTATTATACTAGTTTCAAACAGAAAAGACTCAATTCATAACAAGAAATCACATCAAAGCTCTAATAGTCAGTACTATACTTGTCTACCTAATTCCAATCTCATCATTGGCAAAAAAAAAACTGTAAATATCAAACAACTGGACTCATGCAAGATAAACATAGTAACTAACTATTATTTTTGATTTTTTTTTACAAGAAACTGAATATAATGTTATTCAAACTATACTACTATGCAACTACTTATGCAGTTGTACTGCATGAATGCAAACATAATGAACCTAAACTAAATTAACAACATATGCAACATAACACAACATAAACATAAAACTAAACATGCAATAAAGAACTAAACTAAACTCCCCCAAACTTAGCAATTACAATGTCCTCATTGTAATAACATAACGGTAAGTATAAGGAACTTCCCTGTAATCAGCTAAGCGTGACGTGATGGTAGCGATGGCAACGACGATCATTTTCCTATCCATTGAACCTCCAATACCTATAATGAAAAGAGACAACATGGATTAGAATAGCATTTTGGAATATAACGTGATTCCTATCTACTAAATAAACTATGAAAGCATATAAATATAAAATTTCCTGGGTTGCCTCCCAGTCAGCGCTTGATTTATAGTCTTTCAGCCTGACTTTATCTGGTCAACGCTATCCAATTCCTCTTTGGAAGTTGAGGAACCCTCCATCCATTGGAAATTATGTAGCTTTTGGTAGGTTCCCATTTGTGATGGCTATTGAGTTAAAGTCATCTAGCATGCTTTGTTTAAATATGTGCCCAATTGAGAATGTTGAATAACTAGGTGTTTTTCCCTCCGTTGAGCCTATGATTCGATTGGGGCTTTGAGGCTTGGCAAGAACAACGGGCTCTTCTTCTATCTTTTCCTCCTCATCCCACCATGGCTTTACATTTGTACTAGCTCTCATGTCATAAAGAGCCTTACTAATGACATGACTACCTAGCGGACAAGGTTTTGCAATTCTAACTAGATCCTTGATTTGTGGTGGAGAAGGCACTAGAGGCATTAATAACATTGGCTCATCCTAATTAGTACTCATAGTTAGCTCTTCACCGACCTTGTTTTCATTATCCCCACCTGTCTCCTCTTTTTTCAACATATTGTGGCTCATCCAGTTGGAGATTTGGCTCGGGCACTTCATCAATCTCGGAATCCTCGTCATAACACCAATTATTTTGAGGACGATTGTTCGAGGCTTTGAGCATTTGATCCATCCGGTTACATGATTTTGAATTTATATCTCTTGATTAATCCTCCTATCCTCATTTGATGCTACGAACTTGGACCACAATTCCTCCAACTTTGAATTATCTGTCTCAGTCTCGAAAGCCATGTATTGAGGACCATTGGTTGAGGTAGTGATGAGTTGTTCCATCCGATTATTAAAATTTTGGGTTGACAGCTCTTGGCTAATCCTCATCTCCTCTAGGATTGATATTCCCTTCAATACTACATCCCACGAATTTGGCTTTTCTTCTGTGGCAATGAAGGTGGACATGAAAATTCCGGTGTGTATATTGGATTTGGAGTGTAGTATTGGTCTTCATAAGTATAGCTCCATGACGAATCTGGGTGATACCCCCAAACTTGATGATAATTAGCATATGTATAATCATTGAGGTATTCACCACCGTGTTGTCCCGGCCCAAAACTAACGGTACATTGATTACTCGGGTGATTTCCAACACAATAATTGCAAGTAACTGCTGTCCTTCGATTACGTTGGGCTGCAATAATGTCCAATCTCCTCGAAAGTGTCTCAAGTTGTGCGATATAATGGAAAATACATTGAGTCCATCAATCCCCGCTCCCCTTGGTTGAGTCATACTCGAATATGGCCTTTGATAATTGAATCCAGCCATGGTACCTGAAACGAGAGAAAAAGAAGAAGATAATAAAATAAAATAAAATACAAATAAATAAAGAAAAAAAAACGTTTAAATTAAGACTAATTTGATTGAAGCTAATATTAGGAAAAATATATTAAACTAATTCCCGGGCAATGGCGCCAAAAACTTGTTGGGAAAAATCTAATTACGCACAACACGCAAGTATACGTGGTCAACAAGTAATAAAGTGATAAGTTAAGTATCGTTCCCACAGAGAATTATTTAATAAAAATCACCAAGTACTAACCCGTAACCAACTCAATCTTATTTAAACGAATGAATTTCAAATTATATAAATTACACTACTATTAAATTCCACTAATTAAATTATTATTACGGAGATTTAAGATCACAACTTCACTTATTGCTTCATTTAAGTTAACACACTTCTCGTCAATTATTCTCTATCCTGAATTGTTAATCAAGAACACTAAAGCAGATAAAACCACCTCTCGATACATAATACCCATACTCACTTAAATCCACAGATGATAGAATTAAGTAAGACACCCTAATTAACTAATCCACTATATCTCTATGTGAATTACAATTAAAAAAGATTTAAAGCACAAGTTCTCTATAATATTACATATGGCGTAAAGGCATATCTCTATCCTAAACACGAATCATGAATTCCATCTATACAGAAATCACAAACATATGCTATCATGATAAGATCTAAATCAATACTTCATCTCTTGAGTTCATATAGATTATCACGGTAATTGTTAGCTAGGCAATTAAGAAATTAAGTCCAAATCACAATAGACAATCCTCACAATAGAACATAATAATTGATAACGAAGAATATTCAAATAAACTACAAAATAAGATCCATTGTAATCTCAAACAAAGAATTAGTTCATTGAATTAAAAGTAAGAATCAACAATTGAATACACATTAAAAGACAAAGATGGAAGAAGATGAGAAGATATAATCTATTGTCTGTAGATTTTAAGCTCCCTCCTTGTGTTAGGTTTGTAATATTCATAACGCAATCAAATTGCAAAATAATGCGGAAGCGTGTAAAAATCAGAGTTTAAAAATTTACAAACCATATACCCGGATCACCCTTTATGCACAATTATTAATTAAACGAAAAGATAAAGAATAAAATCATACCCTTGAAGATCGAGCTTCCTCAGGTACAAGTTCACCTCCAAATCCTTTCGCGTTCAACTTGAATCCACCGGGTGTGGTTCCTTCCTTTGATCAACGTTAGCCACCCAAGTGTTTGGCCTCTAGAGGTGATCCACCAAGGAAGAATAAAATTCAAGAAGAAGGTGGTTGGCTAAACCCTAGTTTTCTATCTCTATAGAAAGGGTGTACTCTCCCAACAATTGGAATTATTACGTATGTTGAAAAAGTCAACAACCCCCACCACCCATAATAAGACTCCTCTTATTTATAGATGTGGGCAACCCACCTTAACAATTAAGGAATTGGGATTTATTTAATTAATTAAATTCTTTTAATTAATTAAGCTCCCTAATCTTATTAGGGATAATTAATTAAACTCCTTTAACTAATTTTACCTCCTAATCTTATTAGGAATAAATGAGAGTACTTATATTAAATTAATTCCTAAACTCTTTTAGAAATTAAAATAATAATAATTGAAATAATATTAATAAGACTCCTCTTATTAATTTATATTTAATATTTCTAAAATATTAAATAATAAATATTAAGCTATTTAATTTATTCTATCACCATAGATTAAATTAAATATACATAACATATTATTACGATTATGCCATTAACTTCTTAAATAATTATTCTTCCTTTTATGGTGTGACCCTTAAGGTTCTCCATATTAAACCGGTTGTGAATAAATCAATTAGAACAATTCTAATCTTATTTAAATAAATAAATTAAACAATTAATTTATTTAAATAATATTTATTCTACAATAGGGATAAGCCTCCTAGCGATCAACGACTTTCCGGATAATATAGATTTCAACATTAATCATTAAAGAACCTTTGAGTAAATAGTTCTGCCGTCTGAATTCAATCCTTCCACCATACAATGTCCCAATTAAATATAAGACATGGAATTACTTTGTCAAGTCTTATTTTATTTAATTATATGTATTTCGACTCTTAAATGCACAACTCCAAATAATGCAAATTAGAAACTCCTTTTAATTTCATTACACTTTTGGCCAAGGACTCTTGGGTTGTCATTTATCGAATCACATAGGACATTTCTCTTCTTTTATTAGAAGTGGTAGATTCTTTATTGATCATACATTATCTCCATGTACAACTTATTATACCCAAGCATACCTTTTGATATACCCTAAGGGTCTTAAGGAATAAGTCAAAGTATAACTCATCATACACAAGATACCATGATGATCTCAAGTCCAAGGATTACTTGTCTTACTATCACTACAGAATTCCTATTGACAGCAAATAAAACTCCATTAGGTATTCCTTAGCGAGCCACGTTCGATGAACTTATTCTCTAATAAGCACCTACATACTTGCTTTAGTGTCTCCACACAAATGATCATAAGATCAATCATCCTCATCCAATGAGCAAGCAACGTATGTACCAATCTATCCGGATTCACTAATCCCCAATTTAGTAATCCAATGATTGGGAACTATTTTAGTTTTAAGCTTTCTAAGAATTTAGATCTCATTAGAATGATCATCATCATTATTCTAAAAGCATTGCTTAAAACTATGGGTTTATCACATATTATAAAACAGCATCATGTAGATAATTAAAAGCCTTTAATAAATTAATACTTTTTATTAATAAATGAATAAGATTGTTACAAAGTATATGCTTTATCATCAAACATGATTGGCTTGTGTGCATACTACTTTCACCTTGCTCCTACTTTGAATCTTCAATGGTCTCCACGTTGCTTCAATCTCCAAAAATTCTTTAGAACTAGTGTTTTGATCTAATCTACTCTAATCTAATCTTATAGAATCATATTTTTTTTCCTCTAATCTATGTGATTATCCTCCTTTTATAAGTCTCTTTATATATCTTTAAGTCCTCTTGGAATTCCTTGAGTCAATCGGATCAAAACAATCCTTCTCCAACTCATCTTGTGTTGTGTAGTAGTTATATGTTTTAAAACCATAATCTCTGCTAAATTCCATGCCAACGAGAGTCCTATTTCTTATGCAAACTCATAAATCCAAGTTCCATCATTATTAGCATAACATTAGGAGTGCGACTTGGGACCCCCACCCCGTGAAGGGTGTAAGGAGTTAAATATGCATACCTAAGGCTATCATTCTATTAGTTTGGTAAGGAGACCCCCCGCCCCGGCAGGGGTATACACTACAAACATGCCCACCCCGGCGGGGGTGTGTTCTGCTAAATAATTTGCTGATCTTCATAGCTTCTTCCAAATTTGCACCAATCGACTCCAAATCATCCCAATTGACTCCAAATACACATTAAATGTCGTAACAACAATCCTACACATAAAATAACATTAAATAAGTAAACATGAACATGAACACAAGAAATTAACAACAAATAAGCATGAAATAGACACTGATTCGCGTATATAAAATCAACTTATCAAGGAACCACCCAGATTCGCGCCAATTAAAAGACCGGATTAACTTCCCGTCAAGTAAATTGCGATGATCTGGGGACGTTCATGCCAAAAAAACCGCGAGAGTAACCTAAGATATGTCAACCTCTGATAAACCAAATACGGACGGAAGTTTCTTCATACTTTTCCATTTCAATTACTTGTAGATTCAATTACTTGTAATTTCATTTTGTGTCAATCTTATTGTAATAGAAAATATGAAGGAATATGTGTCCCTCTTATATTAAAACATGACATGCTATCTTACAAACAACAAACTTCCGCTTTGCAGGATAATACTCCTAAAATGGACACATTATATAACATGCAGCATTTATACATTCCTTAATACTAAACTATATAAGTTTTTTATAGGGAAACAATTGGGCATATTACCTGTTCAAAGTCCAAAGAGGCAACAAGCCTACAACCAATTATGTCTTCATCTGACCAGTTAAATCCTATTCCCGTCTCTCGTGAGGAGTTTAAAGTATTAAGTAAACAAATTAAAGATTTAACTGTTCTACTTAAAGAACTACACCAATCTACTAAGGGTGCATGAATACCCATACATATAGAATCCTCTGCATAGAGAGGAACCTAGGGTCCGGACAGGGAAACTCCCGTACCTGAGTCTCGATTGGACAAAACCAAAAAAACCCTTGAAATCAATCATCTCAAAGAAGATCCAGACACCGGTGATATCAGGAAGAAAGTCCTTCAAATGGAAGAGACCATTCGGTCTATCAAAGGTATTGGAGCACACAGGAGTGTTTCATATGTCGACCTTTGTATATTCCCCGGTGTTCATTATCCAGAGAAGGTCAAGACTCCTGACTATGAAAAGTATGATGGGTTGGTAGACCCTTTCACACATTTGAAGGTATTCATTGGAGAACTCAGATCTTATACTGAGGATGAGAAGCTCAGAATGTAGCTGTTCCAGAAAAGTCTGACTGGAGAAGCCCGATCATGGTATACAAGATTAGAAAACTCCAAGATTCATAGTTGGGAAGAGCTGGCTCATGCCTTCCTCAGCAATACAATTTCCAGTCTTAGATGGCTCCATACCGGTCCCAAATTACCAAGGTCAAGAAATAAGCCAACGAGTCTTTCGAGAGTATGCTCAAAGGTGGAGGCGCCTTGCTGCTCAAGTTATTCCCTCTGTGACTGAATCTAAAATGGTGATGACCTTCATAGACATACAAGAAGCTCCTTTCTATGAGAGAGTCTTACCTGGCATTGGCAAGCCATTTTCTGAAATGATTAAACATGGAGAGATGGCTGTGATGGGATTGAAGTCAGAAAAGATTCAAGACCTAGCCGCTCTAAAAGCTGTTGCTGAGCACATCCAGTCTGGAAGTTATGGAAACAACCCTCGGAGGACCAATAAAAAGAAAGAGGAGGATGATTCCTTGATACTACAAGGAAAGAAAGGTAGTCAAAACATGCCTATCTAGAGGAGAAACTACTCCCCCTTTCAAGCACAGTCTTCAAACCCTCCATTGCCAAAAAGTGGAGAAGTCCAGTGCACTCGAGTGTTCACACCCTTAGGGGACTCACTCGAGAACATTCTCAACCTTCTGACAACTCAGAAGAAAATTACCCATCTTCTTCTACCAGCCAACCCGAATGGGAAGGCTTTCAATGCTAACAAGAAGTGTGCTTATCATGCTGGAGCTCCAGGACATGATACTCAGGATTACTGGGCCTTGAAACATAAGATCCAAGATTTGATTGATAATGGTGAGATCGTGGTGACTAAACCCGACCAACCCCATGTGAAAGATAACCCTCTTCCTAAACACAAAGAAGAGGATGTTAATATGATTAATTGGAGTAATGGACAAAGTTCCAATTATGGTGGTGAATCCTCCCAAACCAGCAAGGATAGTGCTGATAAATGGGATTATTCACAGTTCCAGTTTATGATGGAGCGGAAGATGAAAGCTCTTTGTAAGCAAGTCAACCAATTGGTAGAACTGGTGATCCATCAGCACCAATTCACACGCCAATTAGTCAGCCAGGAGCATGCTAGTCTCCTTCCTCTTGTTATTAATACTCCATTGACTCCAGCAATTGAAACACTGGAGGATAAACTTGTAAAAAGAGAAAGTGCCAAAGCCCGTTAGGATTTTACCAACAAGAGCGAATTTACCTATCTGGGCCAACCGGCGGAGGAGATCTTTTAGATGCTTATCAATGAAGGAAGAATCACAGCTTTGCTACCTCCAATCAATCCTCGTTCAAGACGATTCAATTCTAATGGAGTATGTTAGTATCACTCCCACTCTCGCGGACACAACACTGAAGAATGCTGGGCACTCCTCCATCTTATTCAGAACTTAATTGACAGCGGTTTCCTGCAATTGGCAGATAATGACACTGTGTTACTCGAGAGTTGGTATATATTTCCTATAAAATGGAAGGAAGTCATAGCAGTTATATCCGCTGAGGATGATTTGGCTGCCAGACCACCCAATATACAAGCAATTCAAATCAAAGGTGTTAACAATCCTTTGAAAGTGGTTGCACCAAAGCCAATTCTCTTTCTATACCGACCATAGTATCCTGTTGTCAGACTGCAAAAAGTGCCATGGAATTATGGAGAGGCTAAAGGATCCACATCCCACATAACTACTATAGTGTTGAAGGAGAATACACTATATCTTCCCCAACGGGTGATGAAGTCTACCATCAGATCAAAGGGGAAAGTTCCCATGGAGAAGATCGAAGAGTTCCTCTATACTATAGGCTATAATGAAGCCATGGTGGTTTTAAGCTTGAGAGAAGCTCCACAACAAATTTCCATACTAGACTTGGTTTTCTCTTTCGAAGATCAAATGAAGGTCTTGCTGAAGGTTTTGGAGGAAGCCCATTTTCCAAAATCAGTGGATGTTGAAAAGTTTCAGCACCTAGTTGATCACATTTTTAACAACAATGTGATATCTTTCACTGATGACGACATACCTCCCGAAGGCCGGTCATCAAAGTAAACTGCGTCATATAGTAGTTCTGTCCTTCAGATACATGGTGGGAGGAGTTCTGATAGATAGAGGATCATCTTTAAATATCTGCCCCTATACCACTTTGGAGAAGATGAATATCAATCTCAATAGGATCAAAAGAAGCCATACGGTTATCAAAGCTTTTGATGGATCCCGACGTAATGCTGTCGGAGAGCTTGAACTGCCTGTGGAGATTGGTCCACATACCTTTTGCGTATCCTTTCATGTGCTCAAAATAGCCACAGGATACAAACTGCTCTTGGGAAGACCGTGGACTCACATGGCTGGAGCCGTCCCTTCCACCCTTCATCAGCACATCAAATACAACATTAATAATAACCTAGTCACTGTTAATGCTGAGCTGGAATGTCATGAATAAGGTGACATACCACTCATCAGCTTCAATTCAGAAGTTGAACCGGTCTGTTTCTATGCCCTAGAGGTGAGCAGCACTCACTATTATCCTATTGGGGCACCACCTCAGATACCCAAGATTTCTGCTGAGGTATCGACAACTCAAGAGATGATGTCATTAGATTATCAACTTGGACAAGGGTTGGGCAAAGATCATCAGGGCATTAAGCGCCTAATCCAAATTCCCAATCAAACCGGGATAGCCGAACTAGGCTATTCTTCCAGCTTCAGTCACAGGAATCCCCACAAACACAAACAGGTTCCTTCAGTTTCAGCCACACGGCGATTATCTAAGCCTATAGATCCTGAGCTGTATGATCTCTGGTAAAGGTGCCTGCCCATGTAATGGCTATGTTGTTTGCTAAACTGATACCAGTCAAAGGAAAAGAGGTCCTGATTCCAGATCCCAAAGTTAAAGAAAGGGAACGAAGATGTAAACAAGACATTGCCATGCAGTTGTTAAACATACACATCATTGTCCATACTGAGGGCATGAATAGAGACATCCCAGACGATGATTGTCCATATATCATTGTCATCATTCAGGAGAAGAAAGACGATGACAACCCCTACATCACTATTGTCCAACAGGACTTAACCCAATTCCAGAATGTGTTTGCATGGTCTCATGAAGACATGGTGGGTTTGACCACTAACATTGTCATTCATCGCCTCCCCATCAAAAAGGGATTCAACCCAGTTATGCATAAGCTCAGGCAATTAAAACTTAAGTGGACCTTAAAGGTTAAAGAAGAAATTGTGAAATAATTTCAAGCTGGCATCATCTGTCAACATACCCTGAATGGCTATCAAACATAGTCCCCGTGCCTAAACCAGGAGGAAAGGTGCGAGTTTTCATGGATTACAAGAATCTAAATAAAGCTTGCCTTAAAGATAGCTTTCCCGTTCCATTTATCCACATCCTCATTGATAATACTGCTTAATATGACATGTACTCTTTTGCTGATTATTTTGCGGGGTACCATAAAATCATGGTTGCTGAAGAGGATCGTGAGAAAACTACATTCATCATTCCTTGGGGAACCTTTTGCTACAGACTATTGTCATTCAGCCTCATCAATGCCAGATCTACTTGTCAACGAGCCATGATGGCTCTTTTTCACAATTTAATGCACAAAGAGATAAAGATCTATGTGGATGACATAATTGTTAAGTCCCGAAGGGAAGAAGACCGCATAGACCATCTCAGAAAGCTCTTGAACAGGTTGCATAAGTACAAATTGAAGTTGAATCCAACCAAGTGTTCCTTTGGCGTTAAATCAGGCAAGTTGCTAGGTTTCCTAGTCAGCCACAAAGGGATTGAGCTGGATCCCACCAAAATCTAGGCCATCACGGAAATTCCCATTCCTCAGACAGAGAAGGAAATACGGGGATTTTTTGGAAGAATCAACTTCATCAACCGATTCATCTCCTAACTCACAGTAACCTGTGAGCCTATCTTCAAGCTGTTAAGGAAGAACTCCTCCATGAAATGGAATGATGAGTGTTATAAAGCCTTCCTTACAATCAAAGAGCAGCTAGTCAAAGCTCCTGTTTTTGTACCTCCCAGGGATGGTGTTCCCCTGTTCATGTACCTGTCCATTAATGACAATGCCATTGGCTGCATGCTGGGACAGAAAGACATTATAGGCTAAAAGCGAGCTATCTACTAACTCAGCAAATGATTCACCAGCAGTGAACACAAGTACACTCTGATTGAGAAGACTTGTTGTGCTTTAGTATGGGCTTTCATGAGGTTACAACATTACCTCCATGGTCACACAACCAATCTCATATCCCGCGTGGATCCTCTCAAGTACGTGTTCAGTAAACCCATGTTAAATTGTCGGTTGTCTAGTTGCAGTTGATCCTACAACAATTTGACATTGTCTACGTGATGTAAAAGTCTATCAAAGGTCAAGGAATTGCAAATCAACTGGCTGCCTCACCTTCAGGGGATTTCAAACCCTTGGAAACATACTTCCCCGATGAAGGTGTAATGACAGTTCAGCAACACCATCAGGACGATACACACCAGACATTAAAGATGTATTTTGATGGAGCTATAAATATGGAAGGTTACAAGAAATGGCTTGAGTTTGAAGAAATAACCTTCCTCCACATTCCTCCGAATATGAATGACTTTTTTGGTGAATAAAGGCCAAATTAATGTGAATAGTCAAGGTCAGTATACATTGAATAGTCGAGTAGCCATTACGGGGGAGGAGTATCCCGTCGCAGTCAAATTATAGTTTATTAGCACTAACAACACAGCTGAGTATGAAGGCTGTATCATGGGGTTGAAACTTACCCAATCAATGGGCATCAAATGGTTAACTCTCTTTGGAGATTCCGAATTGGTAATCAGACAAACCACTGGGATCTATCAAACCAAAGAGCTACATTTGCTGCCTTACCATCGGCAGGTTATCCAAATGGCTTCGGAGTTTGAAGAAATAACCTTCCTCCACATTCCTCCGAATATGAATGACTTTGCAGATGCGCTAGCAACTTTGGCCTCTTTGATCAACATTCTTGGTAAGGAAAACATGCCAAGCATCACATTTGCCCTGCAAAAGGTTCCAGCCTATGGTAACTACATTGGAGAAGTATCGGATGAACTATCTCCCATCCAACTCCCTTGGTATCAGCACATCAAGGAGTATCTACGAGATGGATCTACACCCGCTGAAGTGAGTTCTGCTGAGAAAAAGCGAATCCATCGAATGGCTATGAAATTCTACTTTGAGGATCGAGCGAGATGCACTCTACAAAAAATATTCGAGATGCGGGAGACTAGGTCTCCTCGGATGTCATCATCATTTAAGGCAGACAATTTTACCAAAGACCGTACTTTGTTTTATCCATGTCAGCTTCGAGGTTCATGGATGAAATCCATGGTGGAGTATGCCCACATGAAAAAGTTCCAAATTTGATAAAACTTGATCGAGCCCTCAATATCCCTTACTTTGTCTTGTCAAAAAGATCCTCGGGATGTGGGCATTGATTTTCGGCTCTCTCTCGAAATAAAATTATTTACATTTTTTCAACCCATGAAGCATCTTAAAATTCTGACAAATCATTCGTTGTGATGATCGCGTCAAGAGATGTTTTCAATGCCAAATTCATGGGAATGCTATCCACGCCCCTCTAAGGGAGCTCCATAATATGACTTCACCCTAGCCTTTCTTAATGTGGGGAATGGATGGGCCGATAATGGACGCTTCACCAAGATCGCGACCTCCTCCTTCCCTGTCAGGTCTCTGGTTACCCATCGATTTGCCCAAAGCCAACAAAATGATGGGCATCATTTATCTTCACTATGATTGTCTTCCAATCTACTTCACCAAGTGGGTATAAGCGAGTGCCCCAAAGATGTGGAAATGGAATCTCCTTCCCCAGGTTACCAAAGAAGTCATCATTGGTTTCATCAGAAATAATGTCATTTGTCGATATAGACAACCAAAGGTAATTGTGTCAGACAATGCTAAAAACCTCAACAACAAAATGATGGAGGAGTTATGCAGTAAGTTCCACATCAAATACCTCAACTCCATCATCTATCGTCCAAAGATGAATGGTGCTGTTGAAGTGGCTAATAATAACATCAAGAAGATCATGAAAAAGATGTCTTCCAATCACAAAGGATGGCCTGACCTCTTGCCTTTGACTTCATTAGCCTACAGAACTTCAATGCGTACTTCCACTGGGGCAACCCCCTACTCATTAACCTATGGGATGGAAGCAGTGCTCCCCAAAGATGTGGAAATGGAATCTCTCAGAGTGTTGATAGACGCTCAGCTGGATGAAGACCAATGATTACAAGATAGGTACCACCAATTGTCTCTAATAGGCGAAAGGTGAACTAATGCTATCTTCTATAGTCAATTATATCAACAAAGGATCACCAGATCCTACAACAAGAAAGTCCGGCTACGGCAGTTTAAACAACATGACTTGGTTTTGAAGAAGATCATTTACAACCAAGATCAATCCAAGGGAAAATTCACCCCAAACTGGGAAGGCCCATTTGTTGTCAAGGAGGTATTGACAGGAGGTGCTCTCAGATTATAAGAAATGGACGGCGATGAATTTCCATAACTCATCAACTCGGACACCGTGAAACGGTACTATGTCTGAGGTTACCATCAAGTAAACATCCTAGTTTTGGATCACTAGATCCCCAATCATTTCAGGTTTTCTAACCCTTCACTACATACAACCTTTCTTAATACCCATCTGCCCCATTAGGGATAAACACACTTTTCAAACAAGAAACCTGGTTTTTGGATCATCAGATCTTTCACTTCACTTCATTTCAAACCTTTCAGGTTATCCCACCAGGGATTGATCCTTCACACCTGCAGTTTTGTTACACTAGGGATAAAACTTTTCACACCTGCAGTTTGTCCTGCACATGGGATCAAACTTTTCACCTGCAGTTTGTCCTGAACATGAGATCAAACTTTTCGTCTGCAATCCGTCCAGTACATGGGGCGAACTACGTCGACCTGATCTCCCCAATACACGGGAGTATGATGATAACGATTTTTATGGCCCGGTCGAACCACAAATAAAAAAACTAAAACAAAAACAAACACTTCTACACACTTCTACACCCTTCTACACCTTTCACATATAACGTTGAACCTCTCACACCAGGTTCGAACTACGCAGACTTGATCTCCTCTTCAATAGGAGTACGTAGGCAGCCATTTATAGTTCGGTCTTACACCCTACTAAAACACAAACACTTGTCACATGGTACAGGGATCAACCTTCAATCCACCACATTTCCTCGGTTTTAGACCAAAGGGATGGAACTAACTGATATCCCCACACAAATATGAGAATTGGCGACCATCTAAGCTGCGGTTGAGTCCTCAAAGAGAAACTCCAATCCATAAGAGATGGAACTACCTGGGCTCCCCCATACAAAGGAGTACCGACGCTCAGCTGTGGTGCGGTCAACCTCAGAGAGGAAAGCCACAATCCTATCCACATCTATATATAAAAACCAGTCCCAATACACCAAAGGGTAGGGATATACACAGATCAACAATCTATTCTGAAAGATCCATAGACATCTTAATTTAAACCCAACAAGGATGAGTTTAGAATACATCAAGATCACAAGTCCTGAAAGAAACAGTCAAATATGAAGCAAGTAACAAGGCACAACTAAAAGGGAAGTGAATTAAAATATATTTCCTTGCCATATATAATGTTGTTTGATATATACAATATGTACTGTACATGAAAAAAATGGCTAAGCTAGTCTGTGCAGGAAAATACAAGCCCATCTACAAATCAGTGTATATGCGAGCTATCAAGTCCAACATGGCATCTCTCTCCGAACAAGGAGGTAACGCTATGAGCTCCTGCCCAAGAGTGTTTACACGAGCCAATAGATCCACCGCCAACTGCATGGTGACATGGTGCTCATCAATATAAGCGCTCATCTTGGCAATAATGCCAATGGCAAGGGATCTCACTGTAGTACTATTTATAATGGCTACATCCCGGGCAGATATGGCACCATCCTGCTAAACAATCAATGACTCATTGGATGATCTAGCCTTATCTCGCACTGTGATAGTGGTGTCTCTATGAGCCAAAGCATTCTCTCTCTAATAGAGTGACATCTCTCCCAGCAAGAGCTGCCAACATTAAGGCCCTAGCCTGATCTCTCTCAAATATCATCAGATAAAGGCTCTACTCTAAATACTTTGCTGAATGCGGGGTCACAGTAGCAGTAATACTAGGAGAATCCATCACAGCTACTGGCAACCCAACAAATAGCTCCTCCTCGGTGGGAGAATCAATGTCCTCTGCGGGCTCTCCACCATTAGAATCAATCCCCGACACTGTGGATACAACCGCAACCGATGTGGTCTCGGCCTCTATCCATGTAGAATACTCTGCCGAACAGCCCAGATGACTAACAGAAAACTCAGCTAGCTCATGCTGATCCCAACAGGCATACACCCTGGATCTATCCTCTGATGACAAATGGAGAGAAGCCAAACGCTGACCTAATGCCCCCTCAAAAGGATGGACATCCTAGAACTGGATGAACTATGACATCACAGCCAGTGGGTGGTAAGTAGTCATGCCCCTCAAACCAGCCAGAGGGAGATAATCCATGCCAGGTGTATGAGTAACGAAGCTGTAGGGTGAATTGATCCCTATACACGGCAAAATGTCAAACAGATCTCCGATCCCTGCTAAAAACACCGACCAGGAAACAACGTCTGTGCACTCCGCTGGCTGAAAGGAGTAAGACATGGCTATCTCATGGGAAAGGCAGTATCCATACCGTCGAAAAGTGCCAATAAATCTCAAGTGTGACATGAACCACACATACAACATGACCGAGCTGCCTATGAATACCCCTGAAGGATAGGTATGACAATACGTGGCGGATCTCAATGTCTCTATCACAATCATCGGCACAATGGTATGACTCTCCTTGAGAGCTCTCACTACCATTACAACACCGATGTCCAGCTTATCCATATATAGTGGCATGTACACATAAGCCACTACGCACATCATGAGTACGTCTACCTTGGCCGTACGCCACTGATCCTCCGACGTGGTGAAATCCCTGGAGTGCCGAGCATAATTGTACACTAAGCCAAATCTGTCTATATGAAAATGTTGGGACACCACATGGCCGGATGTAATCTCATCCAGTAATACTTTATGCCTCAGCCCGGTGAGGGTCATGAATTGCCGACTCATATCGCCGATAGCCATCCACGCGCAAGGTCTGTCCAGTGGCAGTGCTGTTAACTGCGCATAGTCCTCTAAGATGGGATTCAACTCCTGGGTCCCAAACCGGAAAACCTACCTCTCCGGTACCCAAAGCTCCAGCATACCATCTACAATACCCACAGGAACCTAGAATATCAGGAGGTTAATGGAATGCTATAATAACTTATCTATGGTCACCCGATCTGGAGGTGACATACTATCATACCACGACCTCAGACGGGAGGCTACCAATACTGGTGGGGTGTGATCAGTGCCACTGATTGTCGAGGAATACATCTATGTAGGCCATATCATAAGACCATCCAGGGGTCAATGCTGAATATCTCTAGATATACATACATTTGCATAAAATGATACATAAATGATAAACAATAGATGGCAATATGATGTAGGGAATAACAGTAAATACATTCCTAAGTACATCATCATTTAATACATCATCTCTGTACAGCTAAAAATACAGGGAAATGGGCATAGCCGCCTAACAACTAACATAGGCCTATCATAAGATATAGCGAGAATGGGGCACAGCCACCCAATATCTAACAGAAGCCTATCAAAAAATATAGCGAGAATACACATTAGAAGAAGGCAATGGTGTCAATATCTGCATCATCAATCTTGTCCACCTGATATAACTCCTCCTGAGTCACTGGATCTCCGTCAAGAGGGATGTTAGGCCTATACAATGGAGGATCTGCACCGATAAAACCATATGGGTCACTTGAAGGGCGTGCCCTAGAGCTGGAAGGATCAAAAGTATCTTCCTCTGAAGGATCTCTGCCCAAGTGTCGGATAAAGAAATGTGCCCGATCCAACTGCCGGGTCAAACTTTCTATCTGTGTCAAATGAGTCAGATCTCAGACATAGGCCATCCAATCTGTCATCATCACTGATCCAGGAACCATATCCCACATAAATTGAGTGGCGTGGGTCTGGGCTCTGATGGTATGAGGGGACCACCAACGATGGATCATATCCTGGGTATATGGACCCTCTGACAATGTAAAGCCATCAACACCCATTAATGGGATATCACTGATAGGCGACTATGACACAGGCCAATAACACCTGGCAGGAGGAAAGATCGGTACACGAATCTCCCCTATGCTGCTTCTAATAGCATGCTCTCCTAATTAGAGTTCCCATCCTCCATCTGTGAAGAGAAGAATCCTACGGGTGGATATCAGGTACTCGACACCAGTCGGGTGCCCATCCTCAAACCCAACGGTCAAATGTTCCCCAGAATAGGGAATCCAAAAGATAGCATCAGCTGTCAACAACTCCAAAGTATAGACGACAATGGGTGAAACCCTCAGCTACAGGAACCTCCACCAGTATGGAGTGATGTCATCGCCGTCCTCGTGGATAGGTGTCCAAACCTAACACACTCATAGGACGCAAACATGGGAGCCTGTCATAGGTCAAAAATTGCCAACACAAAGGCAAACATCTTCTATAAGTCAACACTCTTAACCTGTATATGGGAAGTTAGAAGAGAAATACTCACCAGCAAAAATGGGTAAAATCCTAGTCAAGCCTCCGTCAAGCCCTGCGAACGCATGCACATGCCCTTGAGGATATATGCGAAGGTATATGAACCTCAATCATACTCTCCAATACGGTCCACATCTCGTGTGACGCTGACCAAAGCAAATGATACCATGGAAGAGTTATCTGCTATGAAGCAGCGCCTAATGATTATCAGGAAAAGACACCGAAGAATGCGATCCTGACTTTCACATCATCGGGTATAGGTTCACTCAATAGCCCACATATAGCATCTATACTCAAAGGACCTGTACGAACTATACTACCCTTGAGCGCCTAAGTCGGGACTCCTAACAAGGATCAAACAGCAGTGGGGGTAATATTGTTGGGTAAAATCTAATTACGCACAACACGCAAGTATACGTGGTCAACAAGTAATAAAGTGATAAGTTGAGTATCGTTCCCATAGAGAATTATTTAATAAAAATCACCAAGTACTAACTCGTAATCAACTCACTCTTATTTAAACGAATGAATTTCAATTTATAAGTAAACTAATTCTAATTACCACTAGTTAAATTAAGATTACGGAGATTTAAGATCACAACTTCACTTATTGCTTCATTTAAGTTAACACACTTCTCATCAATTATTCTCTATCCTGAATTGTTAATCAAGAACACTAAAGCAGATAAAACCACCTCTCGATGCATAATACCCACACTCACTTAAATCCACAGATGATAGAATTAAGCAAGACACCCTAATTAACTAATCCACTATATCTCTATGTGAATTACAATTAAAATGGATTTAAAGCACAAGTTCTCTATAAGATTAAATATGGTGTAAAGGCATATCTCTATCCTAAACACGAATTATGAATTCCATCTATGCAGAAATCACAAACACATGCTATCATGATCTGATCTAAACCCATACTTCATCTCTCGAGTTCATATAGATTATCACGGTAATTAATGGCCAATCAATTAGACAATTAAGTCCAAATCACAATAAACAATTCTCATGATAGAACATAATAATCGATAACGAAGCATATTAAAATAAACTACACAATAAGATTTATTGTAATCTCAAACAAAGAATTAGTTCATTGAATTAAAACTAAGAATCCACACTTGAAATAACATTAAAAGATAAAAATAAGATTAAAGAAAAGAATTGATCAGTTGTCAGCAAATCTCCATCTTCCTCAAGCTCCTGCTCTTGATCTTCAATGGTCTCCAAGTTGCTTCAATCTCCTATTCTAATCTAATTTAGGGTTCCTAATCTAAGAAAGGAAGTAAAGAATAAGTTAATAGAAATCTATCCCAAGAGGGATTTTATAAAGTCTTAGAATTAGCCTCCCAATCCAAGTTAAACTCAAGCATTTAAAGTTCTAATGGACACCCTAACAAGTTAGACAACTAAGAATCCTATTCTAGTTCAAATTGGACATCAAATAACACAATTTAACTCTCTTCCCGCCGCCTAGCGCACTCCGCACTGCTGCTAAGACTTTCTGGGCGCGCTCTGTGCTCCGCGCTACACTGGCAGAGAATTTGGTGGCCTAGCGTGTCCCTAGCGCGGTCCGCGCTATGCTGTTTTCTACTGCGACGTCCTTTGGTAAAACGGGCATAACGTTTGATCTGTTTGGAGTTATGGGACCTGCCACCTATCAAATCGAAGATATCGACGAGATATATAACTTTTATTCTTTGAGCTTTGACAAATTCGAATTCAATCAAGGTGGAAATTGGGCTTGAAGTAGATGCTATGTAATTGGCAAGTATGACAACTCTTAGCTTTGATATTCGTTGATAAAAAAGGCCATAACTCTCACATCCGAACTCCGATTGGGATGATTCAAGATGTTCCAGAAAGCTAAGAAGTAGAGCTACCATAAAATCCACTTTTCAAGCCAAGAACATGCATCCAACTTGGTATTAAAAGTCCTTCAATATTCCCTTCTTGCATTTCCTTGCGTATTTTAGTCCAAAAGATGTCCAAATTGCTTTCCCTTGCTTCTTCATGCCAATGTCATGCCATAGCCTAAAAAATAACATAAAATGTATGAAAAGTAACTATGAAGCATGAATATAAGCAACTAATTTAAGTAACAGGTGCCGGATAAGTAGGTATAAAACCTACTTATCAAATATCCGCCGTATAAGGCATTGGCGCCCCTCCAAACTCCATACCTGTGATAAACCAAAAATCCATCGGAGTCATCATCACCTCATAGTCTAACAATAGAGAGACTGAGTCTGGTGAAACCAGCACTCAGACAACGCCCTGAGATAACCCCAGGGATAACGACGGGGAAGGATGGATAAGAATGCCTCGAAGCCCCAGCCATGCACAATCGCTCGATAATCGGGATGCAGAGCCTGATATATAGAGTGAATGTTGAACCAGTTCCCTTAAGGCTGTGTAAAGCCGGGAACCTGCATCACATAGTAAATCAACATCAGAATCCTTACTCTTCATCAATAGGAAAAAGGAAGATCAAATCCAGCTTGTACCTCGTTTGCATGCAAGAAAACCGAGGGGTGTCGACTCAAATCACCCAGATGCTCTGGGATCGTCACCTAGATGTCTGGAAAATCCCTATGGGGAACATGAGTATTAGGAGCGAGGTTCGCAATTGGTACATCCCCCTCATCATCCTCCACATCTGGTACCTCAGCCCGGATAGGATGTATCACTGTCTCCGCCAGACGATGATGTCGTCAAGGCACATCAGAAACCCTCCTCCGCACACCTAATGTTGTCCTGCGGGAACTACTAGGCTGATTTGGATCCATATATATCTGGACACAAGTCTCCAAATCACCTCAGAAAGGGTGCGGTAAATTCTAACCTGGAGCTTTTTCAACTGCTTTTTATGACTACATACATGCATTACTTTAACATACGCTTAAAGTAGAGTTAAAAATGTATGTCTATCCAATGCATACATTTTGGAAATTTTTTTCCAGAGTCTCCTTTGTAAACATAACTATCCACATGAACATAGGCATGACTAGGTAGCCATTCAATAGCACACTTACCCACAGTCATAAACATCCTATATGTATTACACTATCAAAGTCACAATCCGTAAGGGTAGCCTAATTACCAGGATTACTTTTCTTTACCACCTTTGCTCAGTTATCCTCAAATAGGATAAGAAATAGAAGAAAAAAGGTGCTAATTTGACTGTTTCAAAAGTTAAATTTTTTCACATCATTATGTTCAGCATGGTTAAATACTAACATTTACTATATTGAATATTTTTTATCAAGTCATATGAGCATGCATATTCAGTACTATGTGTTTAGAAGCATTTCATGTGATAACTCATTTTTCAACAGATAAAAACTAGAAAACAAGACATGTATACTTTACCAGGACAGTATAGAACACTTGTACGGTGACAAAATTTGCAAAAAGACGCATGAACTAAGCAGATCTGAAGAAGAGCTCTCAGATTCTCTGTGTGTCGCAACTTAAAAATGAATTATGAAAGCAACATGCCACTTAAGGCCACCCACAGTTGGCCGTAGGTGTACCTGCGGCTCCCCTGGGTGGGGCCCACTCCTCTGGGTCAATCCAATTTAAGTTGCAAAAGAGGTTTCACAAGCTGAAAAAGTCAAATCCAGAAAAAAGATGCTACACGATTGAGCGGAAAAGCCTGAAATTTTGGTTTTCGGAGACCAAACTAAGGGTCTACATATCACTCATTGGTAATTTTCCAGACATAGGGTTTACTATACCTGATGATCACAACTATTGCAAACTACACTCAGCAATACCTCACGAAGGTCCGATAACATCAGTTCGGGGTCGTAACTCCATAACATTTCCCCTAGCGGAAACTTTATACAAGTTCATCCGTTGATGTACACGTCAACATAGGTCAAGCAACCTTGACGACATTATCCAGCGAATCATTGAAAACCATCCGATGATCTCATCCATTAATATATACATCAACTAAGGTCAAGCAACCTTGACATTAACCCCAGGAGGGATCTCATCCGTTAATGTACATTTCAGCAAGGGTCAGGCAGCCCTGAAAACATAAACTATTGGCAGTAACTCCGACAGAGTAGTGGAAGGACCTGGGGATACAAACCAGGGAAGACCATCCTCATCGGGGAGGACCGATGATGGAATATGTTATACAAGTTCTCCTTAGAAAACACATCCTCATAGGTCTCTCGTACATGAGAGGTACGTCCTCAGTGGGAAATATACGCTAAGGATTAAGGACTTTTGTGATAACTTCAACGTCAACATCCTAGATGCCTTGGATCATGCATCAAAGTAATTCATCAGAGTCCTCAGTGATAACTCCAATTCCCATCAGAAGCCGTGGGAACAGTCCTCACATCCCGTTGGAAAATAATCCAATAAACCACAAACATCATGCATATATATTATGCTGCAGTACATTGCATCATGATTATCTTGTAACATTTCAAGTGTCTAGTATTCTTTAACCTATCCATTCCATTACATTGCATGCATATGATAAAGAGGGGCATCTGAAAACACTCAAAATTTTACATTCCTGTTAATAACATTACATGAGGGCAAAATCGTCTTTCAGAGATAACCCTGGAGGACAAAGCAGCTCTAATTCTGGAGACAACCCCGAAATTATTAGTCTTACCACCTAGGAGACAACCCTAAGGAGTGCAGTTCTAGTTTCAAAGATAACCCCAGAATCCTCAGTTTTCTATCTCGGAGACAACCCTGAGATACTCAGTCCCGGAGATAACCCCGGGAGTTCCAGTTCCAACCTCGGAGATAACCCCGAGGAGTGCATTTGCAGTTCCAGAGATAACCCCAGAAAAGCTCATTTTAAACCTTTGCAGTTAGCTTCAACCTCGGAGATAACCCCGAGGCACTCAATTCCAACCCCGGAGATAGCCCCGGGAGGTCAGGCACACCTCAGAGACAACCCTGAGGACCTTCAGTACTCACAACAACCCAATCTCAGAGATAACCTTGAGCAACGACTGCTACATTAACCTAAATCGGAGATAACCTAGTGAGGGGCAAAATCATCATTTTACAAACTTGATCCCACATTGCACCGTCTCAACAAAAATTTCAACATACATTACACACAGAAGTGTCCTATAAGAACCATAGCTCCAATCTCGAGTGACTACTACACAAGACAGCACACCGAATAGAATTTGAAGACCTGAAGACCCGGGCATGGTCCCATCTTCCTGACTTCGTACAACCTCTAATCCCATGTCATTGTGTAGCTCTCGACAACAGCAATCTGAAAAAGGTCTTATTGTGATGCCCCCAAATTTGGGTGTCTTCCAACCCGACATATGGTTCTACACGGTGGTACTATAGTTCACACATATATTCAATTGAAATGCCTAAAAGGAATGAATATGTCTTATATATATTTCAAAAAAAAATTCCCTTCCCAGGTTCTTTATAACCAATGCATAAGTTCTTTGTCATAATATCAAATACATTACAACATTAAACCTATACTATTACATAGACAGTTCAACGGTCTGCCTTAGCCTTCCCTTTATCTTTACCAGATCCTTCGGTCCGTTCGATCTTAGCTGCATTCATATGGTTCAAGCAAGAGTGAGCATAACTAGCTCAACAAGTACAACAACTCCATTTAAACGACATGCTTGAAACATACAAATCATATATCTTCAATAACTGAACAATAGTTATGAAGTACTATCGATAATTCAAAATAGCACTTCTCTTTTCTTTAAAATGTTTTACAATGACAACATTCAGTAAAACATCAATTTCGGTCCAAGACCTTGAGCATTTCATACTTTCTTTAAAAAGGACAACCCAGCACTAAGTCCATAAGTCCGACATTACTTACGAGCACGTCTAGGTGATCAGCCTATAGTACTCTATGTTGATCAACACTACATTCTTTAAACGTATGTACGTTTAAGTTGTGGAAACCTTACGCGCGTGTCGTTTGACGAAAAAACATTTGTTTAGTGTAACAACCCCAAAATAGGTCCATTCCATCCAACCCATTCTGAGTCGCCAAATATATGGTATAGAAAACAACTACAACTTTATTACAACAATTGTCGTGCAAAATACAACAACACATATGCTGTGAGTTTGGATACAAATATATACCAATTGTAGCACGTCACAATGACACCTTACATAAAGGTATAGTCAAAAAGCTGCTTTTAGAAATTAGAATATTTGGGAAGTGCTCAAGAAAACTTCTTCGTACATACGGGAGGCCATGCTTTTAGGTTATGGTAGATATCATATGGCCACATAATTATCCTTGGTTGATCTAATAGACCCCAAAAAAAACGAGAAGATTACTATCATATTCTTCCCAATGGTGAGTCTTCTCTTGACATATCATTATCTCCACTATCTCTAATTGGGTATTATACTCCAAACAAACACCAAGATTAAATAGGTAGTGCTTGTAAATATACTCAGCAAGTGGATGAGCACAACCATGTCTTATGATGACACGAGGTTGTATGTTATTAGACATCTTGTATGATAGTGGCAAAACACCCTTCCAAGTTAAATTCACCTCACCCTCAACATCTATAGACCACCATTCTATTCCCTCGCTATCCCACGCTCGACCCAGCTACACTTTTATTACCTGAAAGGAATTGTGAAACAAAAGGGTGAGCACAACTAGCTCAGTAAAGAATATCATGACTAAAGATAATTAAATTATCAATAGATTTCGTTAGTAATAAATCAGAGATTTAGAACATATGGTAGATGATAAAACTTTTCAACCATAGTTGCAGCAGAACGAGCAATCCATTAGAAGAGTCAAATAGACCATAAAATCTATTATCTTCTCCATGTTAAAAGTCCACCAACAATGTTTTATCCCTGTAACATCAATCAACAATTCCTGTCCACAATCACGTGTATAACTCATAATCATAATTGTTGTTCTAAATTCTTTTCCTCATCCAGGACAAAGATAATTTCATCACCTGTCTTTACCTGAAACATCAAATATCATGGTTATACCAAATCACAGTTCCTATTCATAATCATACTAATAAATTCATCTTTGCACCACGAGCCAAAGATATTCATCAATAATTCATCTTTTGCACTACTGCTAAAGATATTCAACAACAAAGTCATCTTTGCATTTACGAGCCAAAGATATTCATCAATAATTCATCTTTTGCACTACAAGCTAAAGATATTCAACAACAAAAGTCATCTTTGCATTACGAGCAAAAGATATTCATCATTAATTCATCTTTGCACTACAAAGCAAAATATTCATCAACAAGTCATCTTTGCACTACGAGCCAAAGATATTCATATATCAAAGAAATACATAATCATTTCGTAAGTTATATAACAATAATTATAACCATGTTGATCAATTCACCTTTGCACTTAAGCTAAAAAATATTCAATTGTAAATTCAATGGTCATGATCATACCATCAACAATTCAAATTTTGCACTCATCGCCAAAGAGAACCTATAGTCACGATCATACCAATAACCTACTCATCTTTACACTCAAGTCAAAGAGAAATATCATCATTAGGGTTATAAGAATGTTATATAAAAACAATATAATCAAAACATGGTTTTAATTTCAAGAGTAAGATTCATAAATAAACGATAATTTGGTCGAGAAGAAACCAATTTGTCGTGAATAAGACCCCCGTGTTAAATACATAGTACAGTATACGTGCATAGTAATCTCGATACACTAAAATGATAAAGTTTCATAATAAAATTCATATCCATATTTATAACACCTTAATCCAAATGTTATAAATCACTTAGAAATCTCATAATCTAATATTATTAATATTATAATAATATTTTAATCATTTCTTAAACTTATAAATAATTTAATCCAATTATTTACACTTTAATAATTAATGCATTTAATCATCTAAAATGCAAAACTCATAAGATTTCATCATCATTAACCAAAACCCTCAAAAATCAGATATACCTCATATATGATTCTCAAGCCAATAAATCATATTTTTCAATTTTCTTACTTCACATAACATATTTAATTCATTTACTCATAACTAGAACATTTTCATGAAAATACCAAATCAGTTCCAAAAATATATATTTTCTGGGATTTAGCATAACATAGTCCCATATTGAATATATATTTTTTTCAAATTTTAAAAATTCATTTACTATTTTTCATATGGCCAAAACCACCGAATATTTAAACATTTATCATAAATTATACTTTTATCCAAAATTCTAAAATTTACACTAGATAATCTGATATTATATAGATGTACTCCCAATACAAATTTCATCAATTTTGGAGTTAATCACAAGGAGTTATAAGTGGTTACTTTTAAAATAGTCTTTTCTCATAAAATCCATAACTCCTAATCTATACATCCAAAAATCGCCATTTTTGGACACAATCTACAAAACTTATCAAAATATTATTTCAAATTTTTCCAGAATTTTTGAAGGTCCGAAAAAATACAAAACTGAAATACATAATCACCCTTAAAAATCCCTTACTATCCCTTACCTCAAAAGAGCAGTACTGGAATGTCGGATATAACGCTAAACGAACTTGCACCGTATAGCAACGCTCAAGATATCTAAATACTCACAAAAATACGCTCGATAATATAGAGAGAGAAAACTTCAGTTTCTGGTGTGATTTTTAATTATAACCTAAGCACCCTATTTATAGGAAAATGCTTAGAACACCAAAGCAGAAAATTTAATATAATATATTATTAATAATAAATTTTCCTACGCCTCTTTGGAAATCAGCTCCTAACATTTCCCACATGCCAACCTTCTAGAAAAAGTAATAAAAAAACGTTTTTCATAAAATAAATAATTAAAACTTACAAAAATCAATTATTTCGGAGCTTCGGAACTTCAATAATTCATAATAAATAGCCTTTTTATCAAAAAATTCGAATCTCGCTTGTTTTTATAGAAAATTAAATTCTCTACAACTTTGCAGAAGAATGTTTTTCCAAATTCCAAACTGAAATTGACCGAAATCCACAAACGGATGATTTTACAAGCTATAATCAAATTTCAGTCAAGAAATGGGGTCCACCGACACTCAAAACATGTGTTAATCATTTAATGCCACAAAAATACTCTTCCTCATATACTCACATATCGCACATTCATTATAAAAATATCACCGTTAATATATTATTAAAATAATATATTTCAATGAATTATTTTATCGTAAAAGAGAAAAATATTAATTTTCAACAATTGTCACATTAAAAATTTCTCCATATATATCCACATAAAATCAATATTTTCCTCATCATATAAATCAATAATTAATTATTCACAAATAATATTACAGAATCACAAGATCGCAACCGTGCCGCTAGTTCCAGAAAGAGGGGCTTTCAATAAGGATCTCTCCTCTACGGCGCTCAATTAGGTGACCAAACCTCTCCTTGTATGTAACTTTCTAGACATTGCCAATAATGTTATCCAATAATATTATTCAGATAATATGAATTATTGTCTGATAATGGAAAATACCGTGTAATGACAATTTATTGAAACAAAAATAATATAAAATATCAATGCAACAATTATTGAATCAATAAAATAAAATACCTAATAGTAATTATCGTAACAATTATTGAGTAGTGCCTTCTTACATAAGAATCAATAATTGGTGCAATACCGTATCTTCTTGTGTTTTAACCAAGAGTATTTTAACAAAGATAATTGAATAATAACTACGCCATTATTTTTAAACAAATTATATTTGTGCTTTTCTTTATCCAATCGCTTCCCGTTATAGGGCCCACAAAAGACTGCGTCGTCGTATGAATATTCCCCGACAGCAAGATTATTCCACGACCAAACGAATATTCCCCGACAACAATGAATATTGTATAACCACTTGCTTATTTTGAAAAATTTGCATATTTCACCCATAACTTTAAACTTTTATCAATTTAACCATTTACTAAATAATAATTATAAGAAAAATTGAATACTTTTATTTCATAAAATCCGGGGTCTTACATTTAGCATACTCAGTCTTCATTTGAAAACCATGCCAACATAGTTTGGCAAAACATTAACAATACTTTGATAGATTGTAATAAATCCAACATATCGTAAGTCTAGCCAAAAGAATTGGCTTTGACAACATCATACATCAATTTATGTGTAAGAATACATAAATCACTAAACTTGTCCAGAATGAACATAGACAAGGGTTAGAATACTTGCCTTTAGCGACTGCTACTATTATTACACTTTCTCTTTAAGTCTTTAAGTCTCTACAATATATGACCACATAATGTAACACATTAGATCATATATAATCAAGTATGTTTACTACTATATCTTACCCTTCTTCTCTATCTAATCATGTTTTAGATTGTTATTATTGGTTCCGGCTTATCACATTACATTGTTCTGACATTCAATTAATCTTTCGTCGACCTTCAGTTGTAATACTTAAGGTCTTTAACAACATTTAAGGATGTTACCTTAGGTTTAATAATGTTTCATTTCATCAGTAACTAACAGCCTTTCCTTTTATCTTCATAAGCTTTCATTACTGTGAAAATCCTAGTGTTGGAGCTACGGTGCAACTTCCTTCCTTAACTCATGCACTGTACACATGAAGTTAACGAAATGGCTAAGGCTTGGCCTTGGCTACCGTAGTGCCGTGCTTAGTTCTATTGGCATATTTACTACGCCACTCTTTAGTGGCTAAAGTCACGACTTCAGTGCCACATGCCAGTCTCTCCTCAAGACATGTTGTATGCAAGAAAACATCGATGAGTAAATGAGACTTTGCTTTCGGTACTGCAGTACACCTTTAGCCTTGGGCACCATGGCGCCACTACTGCACACCGATAACACAAATTTTAAACTTTGCGAACTTCCTAACTCCAAATTTGATCATTTTAAGTTCGAATTGGCTCTATCAAAAGCCATTAGCTCACAAATTACATATTCTACGTGTTCATGTAAGAATTTTACATTTTTGATTTCGTTAACTAAAAATTCACCTATTAGTCCATTTTAACAAAAATGATAAACGTTCGTGAACGTTCAACGCTTGTTTCTTCGTTCTAAGTTGGAATTCGGTCATTTTTGAGTCCACAACTCTATAATGCCAAATATAACTTATTCCCATTGAAAACCAACGTTTTCGAGCTCAATGTCAAAATTTGACTTCCATTCCGAGAATTTAACGATTTCGACGATTATCGTCCGAACTCGTGAATTTCGCCATAACTTCGTTACTTATGATTTGTTCATCGTTTCAAATGGATTCATCCCATCATACTAACATCTTAATATACATATTTCATTAACTTATTTACATGATAAGTTATTACTTTTTTCTTCATGAGTTTATAACTTATAAAAGTATAAACTACTTATAACTTCATTTCACATGATTTATCATGGTTTTAGTCTTCTAACCACCATCCTTACTTCTTATCATACAAACTTCCTTATTGTAAACATATGACAAGTTCTTACAAGTTCTTCCTTAGTTCATAACTTATATATGATCAAATTGCTTATTCAAAACTTATTAAGACTTAAGTCCTTTAGTTATCCATTCTCTTTACTTTTTAGCATACATACTTCACTAATCCACACTTCTCTATCGAACTAGTATTAAAGAGTTGAAAGATTAATGGTATAAGAGTCTTACCCTTGATGATCAAGCTTTATGCTTCTTCTTTTCTACTATGAAAGTCTCGCTTTTTCTTACTTATTCTCTCTAACAAATAATCACTTAAGTTGTTGGTGTATTTTGAACAATCAACAAATGAAATCCAAGGCTCTGTATTTATAGGAATTGCTAGGTTAGGGTAGTTAGTCAATACACCATCCCACCTCCTTAATCAAACCTCCTTACTATTCATTACTTAACTATTAAGTTAACTTGGCCATCATAACCATTTCTTGCTCATCACACTCTTTGCTTGGCCACCAAGATCACCCATGTGATCATGGGGCCCACATGGGTTGCCCCATGGATCTTCTTTACCTATTGGATTCTTAATTTGGGCTTTAATTCAATTAGCTTAACTTATGCTTTTGGGCTTGCATTAATTCACTTTGGACTTTATATTAACAAACACTTGGGCATTAACATTGGTTTGTATTGGGCTTAATCCTAATCCCACTTAGACTTTACATTTCCTACACAATCCTACAAGTCCAATTATATATGACTTAAAGCCTTAGAAAGTATTATCTACGTATTAATCTCGTATTCTAACTCATATATTCATTCAACATATACAACATACTCATATAATACTTCGTATCATACTTGTATTTATTACCTCGTACAATACCTAAGTATTATACGATCATCTCTTTAACTAGTTAACGCTTTACTTTTCCTAACATTCTCGAATTAAGTCCGCATGCGAAAAACTACATTTTCCATACTTGAATTATTATTACATAATGTATCTCACCTCGATATTCTATCGTTACGTTTTTCTCGGAAGTTCAAAATAATTCCCGAGCAGAAATCCATGAATAGTGTTTTTCAGAAATTTCTTGGAAAACTTTTATTTTTGTCTTGGAAATTCAAACACTTTAATTCCTTCACGTAGTCAAAATACTACAGCATTCCGACATATCTAAGTTATAGAACAACATTCATCTTACTAACATATAATAATAACAAATAATATAATTTTATTCATTATTTAATTAAATAAAATTATTTTACAATAGATCCGAATTTCTTGGTCGTTACACTTATACACCTCAATCGGATAGCCAAATTGAAGTTCTGAAAGTTCGAGCAGACATCGCGTTGCATGCGTCGACGTACTTTGAGACGACAGGACCCGCAGAGCCCGAGGCACCCCGGGCTGCCGCAGGTACACCTGCGGCTCCCCCTTATAAATAGAGGGCTTGGGGTGGCCATTTTGCATAGAGAAAAGGCGAGGAAGCCCTATTCATTTTGCACTATACACACTATAAACTGAGTGCTTTCTCATTTTAAACACTTGTGAGCTTATACTGTGCTATATTTTACCGGTGAAAATCGAGTGTTCATTCAATTAAAGCTATTTGAAGTCTTCTTGACAGCTCACTGTAAGACTTCTTACATTTCTTAAAGCCTTTCTCCACTTTTTGCACACACAGTTATTCATGTTAAGAGTCGTGTTGTGTGCGTATGTATGCCCTGACTTGATGCTGTGACTTTTTAGTTCTCTTGTGTATATATATATATATATATATATATATATATATATATATATATATATATTGGTATCAACATTATTGAGTTATGCCTCGATTGAGCCTCGGACTCACGTCCAAGCGCTTATTGCTTATATATATATATATATATATATATATATATATATATATATATAAAACTCTATCGAACTCTGTTCGGTAATCCTGGATTTACATCCAGAGCATTTATTGCTTTTATATATATTTAAATATAAACTGTTGTCGAACTTTGTTCGATGTGCCTGGATTTATATCCTATATTTCTTTCGCTTTTATATATATATATATATATATATATATATATATATATATATATAAATACACACACACACACACATACACACACATATATATATTATTACCATCAAACTCTGTTTGGTTAAGCCTGGATATAATATCCGGTGCATTTACCGCTTATATATATATATATATATATATATATATATATATATATATATATATATATAGAGTCTGGTTCTTATTCGGACTCTCGGACTTTCTTAAAATTCAGACTTTTTTTTTTGCTTTTTTTTAAATAACTAAAAAAAAAGTTTAATATTTTATGGAACTGGAATTTTTACATAATATAGTGTTTTGGGTCTATACAGACCTGCTTTGTTATATGTATCCAAATCACACCCAAGATATTGTATTATATAAAAATTTCAGTTCCATATATATATTTATATTTCTAACAGGCCTGGAGTTTACTTCGTGGCCTTTTACTACTTTCTTTACATTTAGTCCCGCCTGGAGTTTACTTCGTGGCGGTTGATCGCTTTTACTGCTTTATTTACATTTCGTCCCGCCTGGAGTTTACTTCGTGGCGGTTGATCTTTTATATATATAACTGCTTACAACTTTCATATAAACTGCAACATCATGTGAGCTTAGGAATCATGTGATCGCAGATTCAGTCTCCTGAATCTAGATTTTGTTCCCGTGATGGTCATTTTCGGCTGTAATCAACTTGTACATTATTCACAGTGTTTGAATTTCTTAGACGGCTCTCATGCCCACAAGGAGTTCGGCACTGCTATGTATATTATTTTCTCGAAGATGCCTCACATCTCAAAAATAAAAGTAATCAAGCCGAACATATAATAAAATGGAGGTATCAAAGACCTCAATTACTATTGAGCATAATGGTTTTAAAAACCTCTTTTACAAAATGTCAGCGCTATATATTGTTAAAACTAAACTTTTATACAAAATTCAAACACTTTGTATATAGGTGCAAACGAGGCATATCACTACTTCCAGATAATTGCACATTGACCCACACACATTCATATAACAGTTTAATTGAAAAGTGGAGGTCACCGTGGAAAACAGACGTCGGGGGGTGCCTAACACTTTCCATCTGCATAATCAAGCCTCGGACCCTAACGAATCTTAATTTCACAGACCTGTTAAGTAGTGTCACATCACTGGGTCAATGTGCAAACCTTTTCTCGGTTGAGTTGGTGCAACCATTAAAAAATACCAACTGGTGACTCTTACAGTCCAATCATCGACATATACATGTCGGACCTTTTCACAACTTATTTTTCAAAAAATCTCACCTAACATGAGAACACCAAAAGACAAGAACAGAAAAGGGACAATAAAAATCCCGACGTCGACAGGTGGCGACTCTGCTGGGGACATCCAGTAAGAGGGCTTAAGCCGCTACTACAAGCTTTTCAAAACTTTTATATACTTCTGTGTGGATGTTGCATTTACAATTAAACAGATGTGTACGAATGCATTTATTTATTGCGCTTAGTGCTTCGCACTATATCTACTTGTGATATTAAAGTGCTTCGCACATGTCAGCATTTCTATAACGGTGAGACACATTGTATGTGAATGTATGTTGTGTGGTCCCTCGACCAGGAATCTATCCTGTTGGTGTTTGATTACTAGACTAATAGGGAGACTAATTCCAACGAGGCTTAGGAAAGGCACCACCCAGATTTGCTCCAGTTGAAAGACCAGATTAACTTCCCGTCAAGTAAATTGCGATGTTCTGGGGACCTTCATGCAAAAAAAAATCGCGAGAGTAACCTAAGATAGGCCAGCCTCTAATAAACCAAACGCGGAGGGAAGTTTCTTCATACTTTCCCATTTCAATTACTTGTTAATTCAATTACTTGTAATTTCATTCCATATCAATCTCATTGTAATGGAAAATATGAAGGAATATGTGTACATGCTTTCCCTCTTATATTAAAATATGACATGCTATCTTACAAACAACTAACATCTGTTTTAAAGGATAATACTCCTAAAAAGGACACATCATATATCATAAAACCTTTATACATTCCCTAAGACTAAACTATATAGGTTTTTTGTAGGGAAACAATTGGGCATGTTACCCGTTCAAAGTCCAAAAAGGCAACAAGCCTACAACCAATTATGTCTTCATCTGACCAGTCTAATCCTACTCCTATCTCTCATGAAGAGTTTGAAGGATTAAGCAAACAAATTACAGATTTAGTTATTCTTCTTAATGAACTACACCAGTCTACTTAGGGTCTACGAATACCCAAACATACAGAATCCTCTGCATAGGGAGGAACCCAGGGTCCGGACAGGGAAACTCTCGTACCTGAGTCTCAGTTGGAGAAAACTAATAAAACCCCTAAAATCACTCATCTCGAAGAAGATCCAAACACCGGTGATATCAGGAAGAAAGTCCATCAAATAGAAGAGACCATTCGGTCTATCAAAGGGATTGGAGCACATGGGAGTGTTTCATATGCTGACCTTTGTATATTCCATAGTGTTCATTATCCAGAGAAGTTCAAGACTCCTGACTTTGAAAAGTATGATGGGTTGGGAGACCCTTACACACATTTGAAGGTATTTATTGGAGAACTCGGATCTTATGTCGAGGATGAGAAGCTCAGAATGCAGCTGTTCTAGAAAAGTTTGACTGGAGAAGCCCGATCGTGGTATACCAGATTAGATAACTCCAAGATTCATAGTTGGGAAGAGCTGGCTCATGCCTTCCTCAGCCAGTACAATTTCCAGTCTCAAATGGCTCCAGACCGGTACCAAATTACTAAGGTCAAGAAACGAGCCAATGAGTCTTTTAGAGAGTATGCTCAAAGGTGGAGGCATCTTGCTGCTCAAGTTATTCCCTCTATGACTGAGTCTAAAAAGGTAATGACCTTCATAGACATACAAGAAGCTCCCTTCTACGAGAGAGTCTTAGCTGGCATTGGCAAGCCATTTTCCAAAATAATTAAACATGAAGAGATGGCTGAGATGGGATTGAAGTCAGAAAGATTCAAGACCTAAATAGCCCTGAAAGTTGTTCTTTGAAAGCACATCCAAATGGAAGTTATGGAAACAACCCCTAGAGGGTCCATCAGAAGAAAAAGGAGGATGTTTCCTTGATACTACAAGGATAGAAAGGCAGTCAGAACATACCTATCCAGAGGAGAAACTACTCCCCCTTTCAAGCACAGTCTTCAAACCCTCCATTGCCAAAAAGTGGAGAAGTCCGACGCACTCGAGTGTTCACACCCTTAAGGGACTCACTCTAGAAAATTCTCAACCTTCTGACAACTTAAAAGAAAATTACCCATCTTCTTCCACCATCAAACCCGAATGGGAAGGCTTTTAATGCTAACAGGAAGTGTGCTTATCATCCTGGAGCTCCAAGACATGATACTCAAGATTACCGGGCCTTAAAACATAAGATCCAAGATTTGATTGATAATGGTGAGATTGTGGTGACTAAACCTGACCAACCCTATATGAAAATAACCCTCTTCCTCTACACAAAGATTGTGGTGAGATTATTCACAGTTTCAGTTTATGATGGAGCGGAAGATGAAAGCTCTTTGTAAGAAAGTCAACCAATTAGTAGAACTGGTGATCTATTAGCACGAAGTCACACGCCAATTAGTTAGTCAGGAGCATGCTAGTCTCATTCCTCTTGTTATGAATACTCCATTGACTCTAAAAATTGAAACGCTGGAGAATAAAGTTTCAAAAAGAGCAAGTGCCAAAGCCCGTCGGGATTTTGCCAACAAGAGGAAATTTACCTATCTAGGCCAACCGATGGAGGAGAACTTTTAGATGCTTATCAATGAAGGAAGAATCACAGCTCTTCTACCTCCAATCAATCCTTGTTCAAGATGGTTCAATTCTAATGGAGTATATCAGTATCACTCCCACTCTCGCGGACACAGCATTGAAGAATGCTGGGTACTTCGCCATCTTATTCAGAACTTAATTGACAACGGTGTTCTGCAGTTGGTAGATAATGACACAGTGTTACTCGAGAGTGGGGACACATTTCCTATAAAATGGAAGGAAGTCATAGCAGTTATATTCGCTGAGGATGATTTGGCTGCCAGACCACCCACAATACAAGCAATTCAACTCAAAGTTGTTGATAATCCTTTGAAAGTGGCTGCACCAAAGCTAATTCTCTTGCCATACAGACCACAGTATCCTATTGTCAGCCTGTAAAAGGGTCATGTAATTATTATGCCTTATAACTTGGCCATATGTTTACCTAGAGAGGTCACACAATCTGTTAACACACATGCTCATGGTGTTCATATTGTTTATTCACACTAGCATGGTTTAATACTTTGAAACATGCTTTAAACTTATGTTTGATTTAGTTATCATCATGTTCAATATATGTAACCATGTCTAGGGATGTAATAGACATAACATGACATCTTAACCCTTTAGAATCTAGATATTCATGATGTAACTAGATTTTGAAAATACGTTCAAGGTTTCCTTTGAAATCACTTTATCATGAATGATGCAAGATAACACATATAAGACAACTTTAAAACCCTTATCATAAATAACTAAATCATGATCACTTCTTTTAAAATCAGAACCTACATCATGGAGAATTCGTGTACATTAACCTTAACATAACAAGCTTTTCCTTTAAAACATTCTCTAAGACAAGGCTAACAAGTATAAACATGTCAAAGACACTATAAATCATGTTCCATACTCATTTAGTTTTGAAATCAGTCATGTACATGAGCCACTAAGTTTAGAAATTGTGAACAAAAGTTTTCCACAAGGTTAATTTTGAAAACCCTAAGTTTTGTAACAAACTTCCTTACTAATCCATGTTGATTACTTCATACTACGTAAGAAAGTTTTACATCTCATGTTATACTCCTTTTCAGGTATGTATTTAAGACATAACACTAATTTCACATCACATAGTATAACACAAATTAGTAACTGATTCTTGGGTACGGCACAGTTGCGCTGCACCCTACTACAAATAGTGCGTAACTGCGCCATGCCTGAACTAGAAGCAGTAACTTGCTTTGTTTTGCAGAACTTCAATCCACTTTGATTCTTTTCAGCTTAAACATGTTCCAATCCATCATTTAAGAGTTCATACATGTAAACATACTTCATAAACACAGTATGTCAAGCTAATTCACTTTGATTGACAGAGAAATTCAAGTAATTTCAAGAATTTGAGAAAACCCAACTAAGAACAAAAGTTAAGATTTTTATGCCTTTTAGAGTTTAGTAAACTTAGTTTCTTCCCTCTGAGATTGCTAGCCTCTTCTTTGGACAACACACACTCAAATTCAAATTCTAAGAGTTTCAACAGACAATTTCAACAACGTAAACTGAGAAATGAAGTTGCTATTTATAAAGTAATGGTGGACTGGTTATTAATTTAGAATCCAAGGCATTGAAGGAAAACACAATGGTTTATCAAGAGTGGTTCACCAAGAGTGGTTCACCTACCATTTCCCAGCCATCTCCATAGCCATTGGCTTGGTAATGATCACCTATGTTACCCACTAATTTTCAGCTTAGAAGTTACGTAAATAGAGTGTAGGTTACTATTCATGTACTATGAGGTCACTCAATTTGGGACAAGAGCAAAATCTCAGCATTTGGTTAATTAAGGCTAGGTTTGGTTACTATAATTCCCAAAATGAAATTTTAATGTACAATTGTTACCATATAAGGAAAATTTAGGGATTATTTATGTACTCACATCATATAATCTATGTACATTAAATACACGCAATAAAATAATACAGTGATGTATTATTGTCCGGGTATCTCCATAATCATATTTTACTACTCACATAACCACATTATCATATTATTCAATATTAACTATCCCGTTGTATTTCCCTTCCCAATTTCTGGAATACACATATATTTAATTATTTCTGTATTAAAATCACTTATGATTTTATTGTTTACTTGATACTGTGATCATTAGAATGTATTCTTATCATATGATTTTATTCATGTCACACTTACATTAATGTTCCATTTCATTTCTACAGTCGATACTAACTTTTCCTAGATTAACCATCGGCGTTAAATCGCGCCCATTTTGTACTAATGGGAGGGCGCGTTAAGGCCTTGGGTCCCCATAAAGGCCAAAATGGTTTAACTTCAAGCCAGTTCCAATTTCTATCACCATACAAGTTTTACATGATATAATTTAACTTCTATAGTGGTGATATACCCATAATTGAAATGAATCAATATGTTCAAATCCTATCACTATATTCAAATAAATTAAATATTTAATTATTAAAAATCCTATCGATTCTTTGATATCAAAATCTTAGGGTTAGTCCACTAATTTAAATAAACTATTAGTAACTCCCTTTAATCATTTCATAAATTCACATAACCACATAACGTTTAAATAGACTCACAAAACTAACTCATTAGAAATTAAATCACATATTTATTTAATAAGGAGTTTAAAATTCACGGACATTACAGTGCCTGCCTATGTAATGGCTATGTTGTTTCATAAACCGATACCGGTCAAAGGAAAAGTGGTCCTGATTCCAGATCCCGAAGTGGAAGAAATGGAATAGAGACGTAAACAAGACATTGCCAGGCAATTGTGAAATATACGCATCATTGTCCAAACTGAGAGCATGAATAGAGACATCCCAGATGATGATTGTCTAGATATCATGGTCATCATTCAGGAGAAGGAGGACGATGACAACCCCTTCATCACTGTTATCCAATAGGAATTGGAGCAGCATTCTATGCATTTGCCGACAAGGGTAAAAAGGGTAGAAAATCCCTCTGCCCTGTAGATAGGAATAACTGCTTACTTTTTTTGTACAGAATTAGAAGTTGTTTTGTCACTACATGCTAACATTTTGTATGATTGAAAAGTTTCATATATTAAGTGAAAGCATTTTTGTTTTCAGGACTCTAAATTTAGATGTGCCTAAAGTTGCTGATGAGGTGCCTATTCTCCACAAGGACTGTAACTTTGATGTAAAGTTGGACTCAGACTTGATGGAAATACAAGAGGACTATGAGATACCTCAGGAGATCAAAGAATGGGTCGAGGAAATACCCAAACCAAATCCTGATCAAACCTCCTCTTTCAACCTCGGAACCTTAGAAAACCCCAAACTAATCCAGATTGGTACGAACCTTACTCCAAACCAAAGGAATGACATGATTACTCTATTAACCCAATTTTAGGATGTGTTTGCATGGTCTCATAAAGACATGGTGGGTTTGTCAACTAACATTGTCATTCATCGCCTCCCCATCAACAAGGGATTCAACCTAGTCAGGCAGAAGCTCAAGGCGATTAAAACCTGAGTGGAGCTTAAAGGTTAAAGAAGAAATTGTGAAATACTTCAAGATGGCATCATCATGGTGTCAACATACCCTGAATGACTATCCAACATAGTCCCCGTGCCTAACCCGGGAGGAAATGTGCGAGTTTGTGTGGATTACAAGGATCTGAATAAAGCTTGCCTTAAAGATAACTTTCACGTTCCATTTATCCACATCCTCATTGGCAATACTGCTCAATACGACATGTACCCCTTTGCTGATTGTTTTGTGGGGTACCATCAAATCATGGTTGCTGAAGAGGATCATGAGAAAAATACATTCACCATGCCTTGGGGGATCTTTTGCTACAGACGGTTGTCATTCTGCCTCATCAATGTCGGGAGCTACTTATCAGCAGGATATGATGGCTCTTTTTCATGATTTAATGCACAACGAGATAGATATCTATGTGGATGACGTCATTATCAAGTCCCGAAGGGAAGAAGACCACATAGACCATCTCAAAAAGCTCTTCAACAGGTTGCGTAAGTACAACTTGAAGTTGAATCCAGCCAAGTTTTCCTTTGGTGTTAAATCAGGCAAGTTGCTAGGTTTCTTAATCAGCCACAAAGGGATTAAGCTGGATCCCACCAAAATCCAGGCTAGCACGGAAATGCCCATTCCTCAGATAGAGAAGGAAATATAGGGATTTTTGGGAAGAATCAACTTTATCCTCGCCGATTCATCGTTAAAGCTCCTGTAAAATCTAATTGCCACGCATCTTCGAACGACGCAAGTATCTACTACGTTAGTAAAAGATCAACAAGTAATATTGAGTGATTGTTGTTCTTTAGCATGGACTTCCATGAGGTTACAACATCGTTCACATAACCCATTGTTGGGTAAAATCTAATTATGCAGACTAATTAGCAATAACCTTAACTTACAATTACCAATCTTCTATTAACCCTAATTTTATTAAACATATCACCTCAATAATTTAAATTAGCACAACTAAAATTAAGAATAATTAAAGTAACACAAAACAACCACGAATATCAAAATCTAAAATTTCAAATAATTAATGGAGAATTAGACTTATGATTTCACCCTAAGCTTCACTTTGATTTTAACACCTTTATCCCAATTCAACGCACTATCCCAGTTTATTAATCAAGAACACGAACGTAGTATTAACCACCTCTCGATGCACTAATACCGTATTAACATCAATCCACAATTAAGATAGAAATCTGCTAAACACCTTAATCAACTAACCCACTATATCTCTATGTGAATTACAATTGAAGAAGGTTGAAGAATAAGTTCTCTATCCGATTACATGCGGTGTCAAGCATATCTCTACCTTAACACTCATCAAGTTTAAGCTACTAACAAAATCCTGAACACATGCTATATCAACTAGGTCTAGATTTGAATATCCTCTCTCGATTCCATCCAACTCCACAAAGAATTGTTGATCAGGCAATTCATAGATTCAAGCACAAATCAATATAGATAAACTGGAGATAGTTTATTAAATTGGAAATCAAAGTTTACAAAACCATCGATTCGCTTAAGGATTCATCACAAGCCTAAAAAGTGAATTAGTTCATAATAAACGAAATAAACACTGAATAAATCATAGAAATCATTCTTCCAATTACAAATAATAATCTAACACGAAGAATATTGAAAAACACCCTTCACGTAGACTAGAATTGCAGTTATCTTAAAAAACTCCTCGAAATACTCCTCCACACTTGCTATCAAAAATTGAACGTAGATCTCCGTAATATGTCTCTCCTCTCTCTCCTTTTCTTGAAGTTGTTGTTGCTTTAGTATATCATGTCCAACACATAAGTCTCAGCTAAATTCTCTATCAAATAGAGTTATATTTCCATGCAAATAGCTAAAATTAGTGCCCAAGAGGAATTGCAAACATAACAGGACACTCAAATTTTCCTTCCCTCCTACCTCCCTTCAGGCCATTCTCCCCGACTTGCTCAGATGAAGACCCCCTATATGGTATGTAGGCTAATAACACCCAGGGCTATGTTCTGTTAATCGAGCGTAAGACCCCATTTACGGGTGTATAAGTTATTCATGCACCCAATGAAGCTTATCTTCTATTAATCGACTTCATTTGCTCGCTAACTTGCTTCCAATTATGCTCCATTTGATTCCAAATCACACCAAATATCTCCAAATGTACGCTGAATGCCACAACCACCATTCTACACATGAAATAACATAAAACAAGTAAAAGTGAACATGATCACAAGAATTTAGCAACAAATAAGCATGAATTGAATATTAAATCGCGATATAAAAAATACACTTATCAAAATCTCCCCAAACTTAAACCGTATAGTCCTCGAGCACCAAAAAAACTACATGCAATGCAATGAGAAGAAATGAATACTACCTAACTTATATGCTTTCAAATCCAACAATATCGCAGAAGTCAAGATAACTTAACGACCTCAAATAAAAATAAGCAACTATATAATATCAACCATCAAAACCAATCTATAATTACGCTTTAATCCTCGAATCTCAAGCCATCATCACTGGGTACAAAGGTGTGTGTGCAACATCCATGATAACCGATATGCACTCAAATTCAATACATAATCAATTTCTTAGAAGGAATCCTGCAAAAACAGAAACTTAAAAATATCAAAAATAGATAGTTCCGACAAAAAAATTAAGTAATCACTAATCTCGTGGGTTCAAGCAAGGTACTTATACTTCATTTTCTTTTTTTTTTTTTTTTTTTTTTTAGATCCACGAGGGCTTTTTGCTTTTATTTCCGCTTTATCCTCTTTATACACATAGCAATGCAATGTCTTATTCCTCTTAGCTTTTCAATGCTACCTTAACGAGCTTTCACCAACGACTCCTGCACCATTAAGACCTTAGGGCGCTAGGTGTAAAGACAATCCCCTGCTTACTTACTCAAGTAACAAAGGCTACAAAACTAGACAAGCAAGCCACTTGTGTTTATTCATACTTTTTTTTTTAGATAAAGTAAGCTTATATACCCCACCTTTCATCCCCCAAACTTAAGTTCTTGCCTAACTTTCGCCTTTTACCATCCATCCTTGTCATTTTGACATTCACTCTAGCATTATCCTTTAGAGACCATTTATGTATCAATTTGAATTGCCCACTCAACATAGATGTTTGTTTATCGTATATCCTTTTATACCAATTTCAAACAAGCTCAAGATTCATTCATAAACGATCATTGTGTCACAGTTCTAATACTCAATACTATATTTGTTAACTTATTGTCAATCACATCATTGGCCCACAAATAATATAAACTACAACATTGCTGGACTTACTTAAACAAAATATTTACTAACTAATTTTTTACTTTTTTTTTAGATTGCAAAATGAATTACAATATTATCTACTATGCATTGACAAACATTAACCTAAGCTACTATGAATGCACCTAAGCTATCATGCAATACTAAAATTAAGATGCAATACATAAATTTTAATGACAATGACAAAAAAATTAAAAATTAAAAATGCAACCTAAATGAGCTAAATGCATGCAAACATGAATTTAAATCCCCCAAACTTAAGTTAGACAATGTGCTCATTGGATGAATAGACAAAATAAGGACATGATGACTTCCCTTTATCGCTTAAGACTGAGGAGGTGGTTGTTGTTCTTCTTCATCGAAATCACTCAGTGGGAACCTTGGCATGGGCCTGGGCTATTGGTATGGAAATTGAGCCGCCGGGTTGAAACATTGAAGAGTTGTGTTCAACGAGGCGAAAGATGTGTACATAACATCGAACATATGCTCTTGCTTCATTGCTATTCAGCGCATTTCCCGATGAGTTGCCTTAGTTTGTGCATTCATTTGATTTTGGAACGCAAGGAACTGAGAACTAGATATGGCCTCGACCTACAGTACCTGCTCATCCACTTGATCGCCCATTGGTTCATCGACATCCCCTAAAGTCTCTGAAGCATCAACGTCGTCATCCGACTCCAACGAAAAAATGAAACCCACACCATGTTGATGTGACTCTCCTCCTGCCCATACAGAGTACCGCGCTATCATCCTCGAGTCAAGCAATGCAAGCGGCAATTGTGTGGGTCGTCGTCGTCGGACATCTCTACCCCTAAGATTACAAGACAACCCACAAATGAGTGATGGGTGTGGCAGGCCTCCAGAAAAATTCCCACGTAAGTACCGACGGATTGATGAACAGATTATTGCCCCAACGTCAATGATAAAATCTTGCACAATGGCGTACAACAGTAACGCCTTCTCTTTTGTGACGTCCGAGGTATGTTGGGATGGAAGTAATTTTGCACATAAGAATGCATACCAGATTTTGCTATACCGGCTAAGGTCCTTGCTGTGGAACACGGGGCCTCCCTTCCGACCTTTCATCCACGATGTTCCCGGCTTTGTCATCTCCGTGATAATGGCATCAAAATTCGGGTCAAAAGTACGGAGATGCTCATACTGGCAGTGGCGAGGCACCCTTAGTTAGTAGTAAGTATTTATGGCATCGGCACTGAATGGAACCAACCGTCCACGCACAAATGCTTTGAATGGTTCTTTGTCTTCAGCATTTGCGTAGAATTCTTTGATGATATTGACAACTGCTGGTTCCGGCTCCTCGGTGAATTTGGTCCATCTCTTTTGGTAAATTTGAGGCATAAGCTCCTCGTCGTTAGGATCCGATGCCAACCCCTCTCCGGCAAGGGGCTTTGGTGAGAGTATGTAGTCATACCGGTCGCCAAGGCGTAAGCAAGACTTGCAAATTTTCGGTGATTGAAGGTGCGTGTTGGTTGGGATGGACGTGAACTCTCCCCCCTTTGGCGATTGGACGATGATTGTGAAGCCATATCTCTCCCTAGTGCTGGCCTTACCTTAACTCTCTAAGCTCGCAACTATACTCTCTTTTTGCTTTATATCAATTGTGGTGGAAGAGTTTGTATGAGATGGGGTGGTATTTATAGATGGAGATGGAAGGCTATCATTGGTGGAGTGAAGAGGTGGAGAGGTGGAGAAGAGTTATGGAGTGTTGGGAATGTGGGGAAAAAGAAATGTTAGTGGGTGGTGGTTATGGAGTAATGAAGTAGTGGGTAAGTGTGAAAGTGGAGTGTTATTGGGAAGGGGAGAAGACCAAATAACTGCCCACGTCTGTCTGAATTTCAGGGCCCCTGTCCCGGCGGGGGTGTATTGAACTAGAAAGGCCATTCACTGGCTAGCTATGCCACTGCTTTTCTAAAGTCGAGGACCCCATACCTTGGGGGTTGTAATATTAAAGGGCCCATCACCTCAAGGGTAGTAGTGACTCGTCATCCCCTATCTTTTGTTTCATCAGAAGTGTAGTTGTGCTTTCAGCTTTTGCTCACTTAAAGCTCCATTTTCAAACCTACATGACATAAAGCAAAAATATTAGTGAATTATTTATAAAGATGATGTATCAGTGGAGAGATTAACAAGATTTTTCTTTTATTCGCCTACCTAATAATGAAATGAAAACTATGATTAAGCAATTATGAGTATAAAATATGATAAAGAACTAAAAATTTGGTTGCCTCCCAATTAGCGCTTGATTTTAAGTCGTTCAGCCTGACTACTTCCTACTTAAGTTGTGTCGGCCAATGTGATGGCGATCACGCTTGTGTTAAGCTTCACCACCCCAAAGAATGCTTTAGACGGTGTCCGTTGACTTTGAATGTTTTGAGTGGATTACGACTATATATTTTGACTGCACCGTGAGGGAACACCTGCTTGACCGTGAATGGTCCTGACCATCTCGATTTAAGCTTTTCGGGAACAATCGCAGCCTTGAGTTGAATAATAGTACTGATTGGCCTGGCTCGAATGTTCGACGCAAAATTTTTTGGTCATGCCATCTTTTGACTTTTTCTTTGTATAGTTTGGCATTCTCATAGGCGTGAAGGCGAAACTCGTCGAGTTCATTCAATTGAAGTAATCTCTTCTCTCCTACAGCTTTTTGATCAAAATTGAGTTTTTGCACCGCCTAATATGCCTTATGTCAGTAGCTCGAATCGAGGTAGTGACATGCCTTCCCGTATAGAGTTGATATGGTGACATCCCGATCAAGCCTTGTATGCAAATCCGGTAGGCCCATAAAGCATCGTCCAATCTCAGTGACCAATCTTTCCGACTCAGATTCACCACTTTCTCCAATATCTTTTTGACTTCTCTGTTTGATACCTCATATTGTCCACTGGTTTGAGGGTGATACGTTCTAGCTATCTTGTGATCGACCCCATACTTAGCCAAAAAGAGCAAAGAAATGACTTATTGCGTATTGACTACCTTCACACATCGATAATTGCTCTTGGTGTGCCAAATCTCGTGAAGATGTTCTTTTGGAGGAATTTGATGACCACCTTGGCATCATTTGTTGTTAGAGCTGCAGTTTTAACCCACTTTGACACGTAATCCACTGCGAGTAGAATGTATTGATTGTTCAATGACGAGGGAAACGGTCCCATGAAATCGATACCCCATACGTCAAAAATTTCCACTTCCAGAATCGTTTGTAATGGCATCTCATTACGTTTCGAAATGTTGCCCATCCTTTGACACCTATCGAATTGTTTGACAAACTGGTGGGCATCTTTGAATAATGTAGGCCAATTAAAACCACATTGCAACACCTTTGCTGCTGTCCTCTCACTTCCATAATGCTCGCCATACGCCGATGAGTGACACTCATGCAGAATATTCTTCGCTTCACTATATGGGACGCACCGTCGAATCATCTTGTCGATGCACTGCTTGAACAAATATAGATCATCCCACATGTACAATTTCACGTCGTGTAGAAATTTCCTTTTCTGTTGCCTTATGAGGTCAGGTGGTAGAATGTTGCTCACAACAAAATTTGCATAATCTCCATACCACGGAATCTCAGCTGAAATCCCAAACAGTTGCTCATTTGGGAATGATTCGTTGATTTCACATTTGTCGTCTTTTGCTTTCCCATGGTTTTCCAACCTCAAACAGGGATCGGCTACTTGGTTCTCCGTCCCCTTTTTATTCTTTATTTCTAAGTCAAACTCTTGAAGTAGGAGAATCCACCAGACAAGGCGTGGCTTAGCATCCTTTTTTCGCTATCCAGTACAGAATTGCTGCATGGTCTGTATAGACTATCACCTTAGTCCTGATCAAGTAAGCCCGAAATTTGTCAAACACATATACCACTGCAAGCAATTCCTTTTCTGTGGTGGTGTAGTTCATTTGAGTTTCTGTAAGTTTTTTTCTTGCGTAGTATATGGCATGAAACACCTTGTCTCGACGTTGGCCCAAAATAGCCCCAACCGCGAAGTCGCTTGCATCACACATAAGCTCGAATGGTATGTTCCAATCCGGTGCAACTATAACGGGGGCTGTAGTCAATTTCCTCTTTAATAAGTCAAACGTCGTCTTGCATTCTTCATCAAAGCTGAACATTGTATCCTTCTCTAAAAGACTACATAGAGGTTTCACAATTTTAGAGAAGTCCTTTATAAATCTCCTATAGAACCCAGCATGTCCCAAGAAACTCCTAATACCCTTAACCGAGCTTGGTGGAGGATACTTTTCAATAGTTTCCAGCTTCGCTTTTTCAACTTCCAATCCTTGAGCCGATACCTTATGACCCAAAATTATGCCCTCTTCAACCATGAAGTGACATTTTTCCCAATTTAGTATAAGATTTGTCTCCTTACATATTTGCAAAACCATGACCAGATTCTTCAAGCAATTATCGGTCATTCCCCATAGATCAAAAAAAGTCATCCATGAAGACCTCAACATTTTTCTCCACCATATCTGAAAAAATCGCCATCATACACCGTTGGAAAGTTGCAAGTGCATTACATAGCTCAAACGACATCCTTCTAAATGCAAATGTGTCATAAGGGCAAGTAAATGTGGTCTTCTCTTGATCCTCTGGAGCGATGACTATTTGGTTGTAGCCCGAGTAGCCATCCAACAAATAGTAAAATTTGTGTCCCGCCAATCTATCTAACATTTGGTCAATAAAAGGCTACGGGAAATGATCCTTTCGGGTTGCCTTGTTCAATTTTCTGTAATCCATGCAAACCCGCCAACCTGTAACTATTCTAGTTGGGATTAACTCGTTGTCGCCATTCTCGCACCAACCGCTATTCCTCCTTTTTTGCAGACGCACTGATCGACTAACCCATTTGGTCAAAAATCGGGATGATGATGCCAAGCTGCTCAACCATTTCAAAATTTCCTTCTTCACAACTTCTTTCATAATTGGATTGAGCCACCGCTATTTCTCCACCGTTGGTTTTGCCTCATCTTCCATCAAAATTTTATGCATGCAAAATGAAGGGTTGATTCCCTTTATGTCGGCTATTGTCCACCCAATAGCTGATTTGTGTTCCCGAAGCACCCTCAACAACTTTTCTTCCTGTAATTCATTAAGTGCAAATTAAAATAATAACAAGTAAAGAATTTAAATTGCCTAAATACGCATACCGAGGTGCTTAGGAAGTGGCTTAAGTTCCACTTTTGGTGGCTCTTCCAATGATGGTTTCAATTTTCTTCTATGCCATCCTCCGTCAGTGCAAAGGGTTCAAACGGTGTTCTAAATATTGGTACTCGTGGAAATGAGTCTAGCAATTGAAGGTAATCCACCAATTCTGGATCGTCGATCTCTTCATCTCCCAATAACGTTGTTTCTAACGAATCGTTCACCAAACTTTATCTCATGTCATCACTAATGATTTGCTCAATTAAATCCATTCGAAAACATTCTTCCTCATCCGTAGGGAATTTCATGGCCTTAAACACATTAAATTTCACTTTTTGATATTGGACCCCCATAGTGAGTTCTCCCTTTTGTACATCTATGAGTGTCCATCCTGTAGCCAAAAATGGTCTCCCTAGGATAATTGGGATGTTCTTGTCCTCCTCAAAATCCAGAATGATAAAGTCCGCGGGGAATATAAACTTATCCACTTTCACTAAGATGTCCTCCACTATGCCTCTCGGATATGTGATTGACCTATCCGCCAACTGTAATGTGATATTTGTAGGACTTGGTGCAGGCAAACCCAATTTTAAGTATACTGACAATGGCATAAGGTTTACACTGGCCCCCAAATCACATAAACACTTGCTTTAAAATGCATCTCCCGATCGTGCATGGAATAGTAAAGCTCCTCGGTCCTTGAGTTTTGGTGGTAATTTCACTGTAATACCGCACTACACTCCTCTAATTAGTGCCACAGTCTCAAAATCTTCCCATTTCTTTTTCCTAGATAGAATCCCTTTCATAAATTTTGCATGTAGCTCAAAGATTGTTCTAGGCCTCTGCAAATGGTATGTTGATTTGAAGTTTCTTGAAAACTTCCAAAAATTTTGAAAATTGCTTGTCTAATTTTTGTTTTTGAACTCTTTGTTAGAATTGTGGGGGAGGATAAATAGCTAGTTCGTTAACTGGTTTGTTCTTTTCCATTTGTTTTTCATTCCCTTTCTTTACCTCACCCACAGTATTTTCTTTCTCTAGTTCAACCTCCTTTGTAACCGAAATTTCTGGCTCTTGATCAACAAGCTATTTTCAACTTCTCAACATAATAGCTTGACACTGCTCGTGATTACCCTTAGGATTTCTCTCTCTGTGTCACTTGGTAATGTCCTCAGGTGGTCTATTATTCAATGCCAATGCAATTTGACCTATCTGATTCTCTAGATTCTTGATCACTATCTCTTGTGATTTCATAGCCATGGCTTCATTTTTTATAGCCAAATCGGTGCTAGTCATGTATTTTGCCAACACTTCCTCCAGATCGGGTTTCCTTTCTTGATATTGAACTGGTTGTTGCTGATTCTGAAAACCTGGAGGATATGATTGTCGTGAAGCTTGATTTTGCTGGTTGTTGCTCCATGAGAAATTCGGATGATTCCTATTTCCTTGATTGTATGTGTTCTGATATGTGTTTTGAGGAATTCTGTTGTAATTGTCGATGAATTGCATTACTGCTAGATTAATTGCACATTGCTCCGTTGGGTGCTCTCCCGCGCACAACTCGCATATTATTGCCACTTGTTGTACTTCCTGTGTTTTTTTGCTTTCAGGTCATCATCGCCATCGACTCGACTCCAACTTCTTTGAAAGTGCGAGATATTTCGTGCTCATCATCGTCATATATATCTACTTCTAATACCCCACCACCTTCGCTTTCAGGTCATTCTCATTGTGGGCGGGGCCCAATCGATAGTTATTAGCCGATATGGTTTCAATCAACTCAGAGCTTCCTCGTAACTCTTAGCCATGAATGCTCCGCCGATGTCGCATCAATACTTGTCCTAAGATTCCCATGTAGTCCGTTGTAAAAGGTGTTCATTTGTAGCCACCGGGCAATCCATGATGTGGGCATTTTCCGAGCAGCTTCTTTGTATCTTTCCCAGCCTCATATAATGACTCCCATGTTGTTTGTTCAAACATCGTAATCTCGCTCATCATCTTCGCAGCCACGGTGGAAAGAATTTTGCGAGAAATTTCGAGCTAAATCCTCCCATGTAGTTATCGAACCGGACGGTAGAGAATGCAACCAACTCTTCGCCTTTGTCCCGTGAAAGAGAATGGGAACAATCAAGTCTCACCGCCTCATCCAAAACCCCATTGAACCTAAAAGTGTCGCACATTTCCGTAAAAGTCGACTAGATGCTCGCTCGATCATCATTTGCAAATCCCCAAACTGAACTAAATTATGAATCATTTGTATCATCCCAGGCTTAATTTCAAACGTATTTGCTGCTATTGCTGGCCTGGTGATGCTTGATTGCCTCACCACCTTGGGTGTTGCATGGTCCCCTTAACGCTTCCGATCTTCTACCGCCATTATCATTACCTCTTCCTTTTTAGATGTTTCGAATTCTTGCCTTGTTTCCTTGATCCACTTACTCAACCTCTTAAACCTTTTCTCAATGTCGTCCTCAAAAGGCAGCAAGTCTGAATTTTGGGACCGAGTTTGCATAAACTACTTCCAACAACTGAAATAAGAAGCACTAAACAAAAATAAAAATGTCTAAGTAAAACTGGATTAATTAAACTGTTATTGTAAAAATATTAAGAATTATACTATAATCCCCGGCAACGGATCCAAAAACTTGTTGGGTAAAATCTAATTATGCACAACACGCAAGTATACGTGGTCAACAAGTAATAGAGTGATGAGTAGAGTATCGGTCCCACAGAGACTAATTAGCAATAACCTTAACTTACAATTACCAATCTTCTATTAATCCTAATTTTATTAAACAAATCAACTCAATAATTTAAATTAACGCAACTAAAATTAAGAATAATTAAACTAACACAAAACAACCACGAATTGCAAAATCTAAAATTTCAAACAATTAATGGAGAATTAGACTTATGATTTCACCCTAAGCTTCACTTTGATTTTAACACATTTATCCCAATTCAACGCACTATCCCAATTTAATAATCAAGAACACGAACGTAGTATTAACCACCTCTCGATGCACTAATACCGTATTAACATCAATCCACAATTAAGATAGAAATCCGCTAAACACCTTAATCAACTAACCCACTATATCTCTATGTGAATTACAATTGAAGAAGGTTCAAGAATAAGTTCTCTATCCGATAACATGAGGTGTCAAGCATATCTCTACCTTAACACTCATCAAGTTTGAGCTACTAACAAAATCCTGAACACATGCTATATCAACTAGGTCTAGATTTGAATATCCTCTCTCGATTCCATCCAACTCCACAAAGAATTGTTGATCAGGCAATTCATAGATTCAAGCACAAATCAATATAGATAAACTGGAGATAGCTTATTAAATTGGAAATTAAAGTTTACAAAACCATCGATTCGCTTAAAGATCCATCACAAGCCTAAAAAGTGAATTAGTTCATAATAAATGAAATAAACACTAAATAAATCATAGAAATCATTCTTCCAATTACAAATAATAATCTAACACGAAGAATATTGAAAAAAACCCTTCACGTAGACTAAAATTGCAGTTCTCTTGAAAAACTCCTCGAAATATTCCTCTACACTTGCTATCAAAAACTGATCGTAGATCTCCGTAATATGTCTCTCCTCTCTCTCCTTTTCTTGAAGTTGTTGTTTCTTTAGTATATCATGTCCAACACATAAGTCCCAGCTGAATTCTCTATCAAATAGAGTTATATTGCCATGCAAATAACTAAAATTCGTGCCCAAGAGGAATTACAAACATAACAGGACACTCAGATTTTTCCACTTATCTTATGTTAATCGACTTCACGCTTTTCTACTAACTTGCATTCAATTATGCTCCATTTGATTCCAAATCACACCAAATAACTCCAAATGTACGTTGAGTGCCACAACCATTATTCTACACATGAAATAACATAAAACAAGTAAAAGTGAACATGATCACAAGAATTTAGCAAAAAATAAGCATGAACTTAATATTAAATCGTGTACATAAAATAAACTTATCACCCATCTCATATCCCGCATGGATCGTCTCAAGTACGTGTTCAGTAAACCCATGTTAAATTATTGACTGTCCAGATGGCAGTTGATCCTACAGAAATTTGACATCGTCTACATGACGCAAAAGTTTATCAAAGGTTAAGGAATTGCGAATCAACTGGCCGTCGCACTTTCAAGGGATTTAAAACCCTTGGAAACATACTTCCCCGATGAAGGGGTAATGACAGTTCAGCAACACCATCAGGACGATAGACACCAAACATGGAAGATGTATGGTGATGGAACTATAAATATAGAAGGTTTTGGGGCTGGGGTTGTGGCAGTTCTAGTAGCCATTACGAGGGAGCAGTATTCCATCACCATCAAATTGCAGTTTATCAGCACCAACAACACAGATGAGTATGAAGGCTGTATCATGGGGTTAAAACTTGCCTAATCAATGGGCATCAAATGGTTAACTATTTTTGAGATTCCGAATTGGTAATCAGACAAACCACTGTGATCTATCACACTAAAGAGCTACATTTGCTGCCTTACCATCGACAAGTTATCCAGATGGCTTCGGAGTTTGAAGAAATAACCTTCCTCCATATTCCTTGGAATATGAATAACTTTGCGGATGCGCTAGAAACTTTGGCCTCCTTGATCAACATACTTGACAAGGAAAACATGCCAAGCATCACATTTGCCATGCAAAAGGCTCCAGCCTATGGGAACTACATTGGAGAAGTATCGGATGAGCTACCTCCCATCCAACACCCTTGGTATCAGCACATCAAGGAATATCTACGAGATGGATCTACACCTACTGAAGCGAGTTCTGCTGAGAAAAAGTGGATCCATCGAATGACTATAAAATTCTTTCTGAGCGGAGATGAACTCTACATACGAGATACAGGACTAGGTCTCCTCAGATGTCTGGAAAAGGACCAAGCTCAGAGGCTCATGGATGAAATCCATGGTGGAGTATGTGGCCTACACATGGGCTGCCCTCTACTTATCAAAAAGATCCTCAGAATAGGGCATTACTGGTTCTCTCTCAAGGCAGACTGTGATGATCACGTCAAGAGATGTTATCAATGCCAAATTTATGGGAATGTTATCCACACCCCTCTAAGGGATCTCCACAATATGAGTTCACCCTAGCCCTTCTTAATGTGGGGAATGGATGTGATCGAGCCCATCGAGCCTAAAGCCAGTAATGGGCATCGGTTTATCTTCACCATGATCGACTAATTCACCAAGTGGGTAGAAGAAGCCTCCTTCCCCAGGGTTACCAAAGAAGTCATCATTAGTTTCATCAGAAATAATGTCATTTGTTAAAATGGACAACCAGAGGTAATTATGTCAGACAGTGCTAAGAACCTCAACAACAGAATGATGGAGGAGTTATACAGTAAGTTCCACATCAAATACCTCAACTCCATCATCTATCGTCCAAAGATGAATGGTGCTGTTGAAGCGGATAATAAGAACATTAAGAAGATCATGCAAAAGATGTCCTCTAATCATAAAGGATGGCCTGACCTCTTGCCTCCGACTCTATTAGCCTACAGAACTTTAATGCGTACTTCCACTGGGGCAACCCCTTACTCATTAACCTATGGGATGGAAGCAGTGCTCTCCTTAGAGGTGGAAATGGAATGCCTCAGAGTGTTGATGAACACTCAGCTAGATGAAGACCAATGGTTACAAGATAGGTACCACCAATTGTCTCTAATAGATGAAAGGCGAACCACTGCTATCTTCCATGGTCAATTATACCAAGAAAGGATCGCCAGATCCTACAATAGGAAAGTCCGGCTAAGGCAGTTTAAACAACATGACTTGGTTTTGAAGAAGATCATTGACAACCAAGATCAATCCAAGGGAAAATTCACCCCAAACTGGGAAGGCCCGTTTATTGTCAAGGAGGTATTGACATGACGTGCTCTAAGATTACAGGAAATGGACGACGATGAATTTCCACAAGTCATCAACTCGAACACCGTGAAATGATACTATGTCTGAGGTTACCATCAAGAAAACATCCTGGTTTTGGATCACCAGATCCCCAGTTACTTCAGGTTTTCTAACCTTTCACTGTATACAACCTTTCTTCATACCCATCTGCCCCATTAGGGACAAACACACTTTTTAAACCAGCAACCTGGTTTTTAGATCATCAGATCTTTCACTTCACTTTGTTTCAAACCTTTCAGGTTATCCCACTAGGGATTGAACCTTCACACCTGCAGTTTTGTCCCACCAAGGATAAAACCTTTCACACCTGCAGTTTATCCTGTAAATGGGATCAAACTTTTCACCTGTAGTTTGTCCTGAACATGGGATCAAACTTTTCGACTGCAATCCGTCCTACACATGAGGTTAACTACGTTGACCTGATCTCCCTAATACACGAGAGTATATAGGCAACCATTTTTATGGCTCGGTCGCACCACAAATAAAAAAAACAAAAACAAACACTTCTACACACTTCTATACCTTTCACATATAGCGTTGAACCTCTCACACCAGGTTTGAACTATGCAGACCTGATCTTCTCTTCAATAGGAGTACATAGGCAGCCATTTTTGGTTCGGTCTTACTCCCTACCAAAACATAAAAACCTATCACATGGTACTGGGATCAACCTTCAATCAACCATATTTCCTCTGCTTCAGACCAAAGAGATGGAACTAACTGATCTCCCCATACAAATGGGAAAATTGGCGACCATCTAAGCTACGGTCGAGTCCTCAAAGAGAAACACCAATCCATAAGAGATGGAATTACCTGGGCTCCCCCATACAAAGGAGTACCGGCGACCATCTGTGGTTCAGTCAACCTCAGAGAGGAAAGCCACAATCCTCTCCATATCTACATACAGAATCCAGTCCCAAGACACCAAATGGTAGGGATATACACAAATCAATGATCCATTCTGAAAGATCCTGAGACATCTTAATGTCCACCCATCAAGGATGAGTTCAGAATACATCAAGATCACAAGTCCTGAAGAAATAGGAAAATATCAAGCAAGTAACAAGGCACAACTAAAAGGGAAGTGAATCAAAATTTATTTCCCTGCCATATATAAAGCTGTTTGATATATACAATATGCACTATACATGACAAAATGGCTAAGCTAGTCTGTGTAGGAAAATACAAGCCCATCTATAAATCAGTGTATATGCAAGCTATCAAGTCCAAATGGCATCTCTCTCCGAAGAAGGAGGTAACACTATGAGCTCCTGCCCAAGGGTATCTACACGAGCCAACAAATACACCGCCAATTGCAAGGTGACATGGTGTTCATCAATATATGCGCTTATCTCGGCAGTAATGCCAATGGTAATGGATCTCACTGTAGTACTATCTGTAATGGCTACGTCCCGGGCAGATATGAAACCATCTCGCTAAATAATTAATCCATCTCTAGATGATCTAGCCTCATCCCGCTCAGTAATAGCGGTGTCTCTATGAGCCAAAGCCTCAACTCTCTCTAATAGAGCAACATCTCTCCCAGCAAGAGTTGCCAACATCAACGCCCTAGTCTGACCTCTCTCAAATGTCATCAGATGAAGGCTCTGCTCTAAATACTCTGCTTAATGCAGGGTCACAGTAGCAGTTATACTAGGAGAATCCATCACAGCTGCTGGCAACCCAACAAATAGCTCTTCCTCGGTGGGAGAATAAATGTCCTCTGTGGCTCTCCACCATCAGAATCAATCCCCGACACTGTGGATACAACCGCAGCTGATGTGGTCTTTGCCTCCATCCATGCAGAATACTCTACTGAATAGCTAAGATGGCTAACAGAAAACTTAGCTAGCTCACGCTGATCCCAATAGGCATACACCCTAGATTTATCCTTTGATGACAAATGGTGAGAAGCCAAACGCTGACCTAATGCTCCCTCAAAAGGATGGATGTCCTGGAACTGGTCAAACTGTGACATCACAACCAGTGGTTGGTAAGTAGTAATGCCCCTCAAACTAGCCAGAGGGAGATAATCCATGCCAGGTGCATGAGTAATGAAGTTGTAGGGTGAACTGAGCCCTGTACATGACAAAATGTCAAACGGATCTTCGATCCCTGCTAAGAACACCGACCAGGATACAACGTCTTTGTACTCCGTAGACTGAAAGGAGTAAGACATGGATATCTCATGGGAAATGTAGTATCTATGTCGTCGGAAAGTGCCAATCGATCTTAGGTGTGACATGAACCACACATACAACATGGCCGAGCTACCTATGAATACCCCTACATAATAGGTATGACAGTACGTGGCAAATCTCAATATCTCTGTCACAGTCATTGGTACAATGGTATGACCCTCCTTGAGAGCTCTCATTTCCATGACAACACTGATGTCCAGCTCATCCATATACAATGGCATGTACATATAAGCCACTACGTACATCATGAAGTAAGTTTACCCTAGTCGTACGTCACTGATCCTTCGACCTGGTGAAATCCCCAGAGTGTCGAGCATAACTGTCCACTAAGCCAAATTTGTCTATATGAAAACGCTGGGACACCACATGGCCGGATGTAATCTCATCCAGTACTACTCTATGCCTCAGCCCGATGAGGGTCATGTATTGCCGGCACATATCGCCGATAGCCATCAACACGCAAGGTCTGTCCAGTGGCAGTGCCGTCAACCGTGCATACTCCTCTAAGATGGGAGTCAACTCCTAGGTCCCAAACTGGAAAACCTACCTCTCTGGTACCCAATACTCCAGCATACCATGTATAAAGCCCACAGGAACCTGGAATATCAAAAGGATCATGGAATGCTGTAATAACTGATCTACGGTCACCCGATCTGGAGGTGACAAACTATCATACCACGACCTCGCATTTAGAGGCTAATCATACCGGGGTGTGCTCAATGCCACCGATCATCGAGAAGAAGACATCTGTGTGGGCCGTATAATAAGACCATCCAGGGGTCAATGTTGAATATCACTGGATATATATATATGTATGCATAAAATGATACATGCATGATAAATAATAGATGGAAATATAATGTAGGGAATAACAGTACATACATTCCTAAGTACATCATCATCTAATACATCATCTCTATACAACTAAAAATATAGGGAAATGGGGCACAACCGCCCAACAACTAACAGAGGCCTATCATAAGATATAGCAAGAATGGGGCACATCCACCCAGTATCTAACAGAGGCCTATCAAATAATATAGCGAGAATACACATCAGAAGAAGACAATGGTGTCAATGTCTACATCATCAATCCTATCAACCTGATGTAACTCCTCCTGAGTCACTAGATCTTTGTCAAGAGGGATGTCAGGCCAATATAATGGAGGATCTGCACCGGCAAAACCATATGGGTCACCTGAAGGGCCAGCCCCAGAGCTGGAAGTATCAAAAGTATCTGCCTCTGAAGGATCTCTGCCAAAGTGCCAGATAAAGAAATGTACCTGGTCTAACTGCCATGTCAAACTATGAATCTATATTAAATGAGTCAGATCTTGGACACAGTCATCCAATCCATTATCATCACGGATCCAGGAACCATATCGCCCATAAATTGAGTGGCATGGGTCTAGGCTCTGATGTTACGAGGGGACCACCAATGATGGAACATATCCTCGATATATGGACCCTCTAACAATGTAAAGCCGTCAACACCTAAGAATGGGATATCACTGACAGGCGACTGCGACACAGGTCAATAACGCTTGGAAGGAGGCAAGATCAGTACACGAATCTCCCCTGTGGTGCTCCTAATAGCACGCTCTCCCAAATAGAGCTCCCATCCTCCATCTGTGAAGAGAGGAATCCTATGGGTTGATATCACGTACTAGACACCAGTCGGGTAACCATCCTCAAACACAACGGTCAAATGTTCCCCATCATAGGGAATACAAGTGATAACATCAGCTGTCAACAACTCCAACTGTAGATGACAATGGGTGAAACCCTCAGCTACATGAACCTCCACCAGTATGGAGTGATGTCATCACAGTCCTCGTGGATACATTTCCAAACCTAACACACTCATAGGACGCAAACATGGGAATCTCTCATAGGCCCAAAATTGCCAACACAAAGGAAAACATCTGCTATAAGTCAACACTTTTAACCTGTATATGGGAAATCATAAGAGAAATACTCACCAGCAGAAATGGGTAAAATCCTAGCCAAGCATCCGTCAAGCCCTACAAATGCATGCGCATGCCCTTGAGGATATAGGCGAAGGTATAGAAACCCCAGTCATACTCTCCAATACGGTCCACATCTCGTGTGGCGCTGACCAAAGCAAATGATACCGTGGAAGAGTTATCTGCTATAAAGCAGCCCCTAATGATTATCAGGAAAATCACCGAAGAATGCGATCCCTGACTCTCACATCATCGGGTATGGGCTCACTCAACAACCCACTCATAGCATCTACGCTCAAAGGACCTGTACGAACTATCCTACCCTTGAGTGCCTCAGCCGAGACTCCTAACAAGGATCTAACGACAGTCGGGGTAATATTCGCCGTACAAAGCACTGGCGCCCCTCCAAACTCCATACTTGTGATAAACCGCTAATCCATTGGCGTCATCATCACCTTATAGTCTAACAAATGGAGAGATTGAGTCTAGTGAAACCAACACTCAGACAATGCCCTGAGATAACCCCAAGGATAATGATGGGGAGGATGGAAAAGAATGCCTCGAAGCCCCAGCCATGCACAATCGCTTGATAATCGGGATGCAGAGCCTGATATGTATAGTGAATGCTGAACCAGTTCCCTCGAGGCTGCGTAAAGATGGGAACCTACATCATAAACCAAATCAACATCAGAATCCTTTCTCCTCATCAATAGGAAAAAAGAAGATCAAATCCAGCTTGTACCTCATTTGCATGCAAGTAAACCGACGGGTGTTGACTCAAATCACCTAAAAGCTCTTGGATTGTCACCTAAATTCCTGGAAAATCCATACGAGGAACATGAGTAGCAGAAGCGAGGTCCGCAACTGGTACATCTTCCTCTTCATCATCCACATCTGGTACCTCAACCTGGACAGGATGTATCACCTCCTCCGCCAGACGACGAGGCTGTCTAACTGAATGGGGTCGAGGCACATCAGAAGCCCTCATCTGCACACCTAAAGTGGTCTTGCAGGAAGTACCCGGCTGATTTGGATCCATATATATCTAGACACAAGTCTCCAAATCACCTCAGACAGGGTGTGGTAAATTCTAACCTGGAGCTTTTTCAACTTCATTTTATGACTACATGCATGCATTACTTTAATATATGCCTAAAGTAGAGTTAAAAATGCATGTCTATCCAATGCCTACATTTTGGAAAATTTTTGCTATAGTCTCCTTTGTAAACAAGACTATCCACATGCATATATGCATGACTAGGTGACCATTCAGTACCACACCTACCCACAGTCATAAACATCCTATATGCATAACACTATCAAAGTCACAATCTGTAAGGGTAGCCTAATTACTAGGATTACTTTACTTTACCACCTTTGCTTATTTATCCTCAAATGGGATAAGAAATAGCAGAACTAAGGTGCAAATTTGACTGTTTCATAAGTTAAATTTTTTCACATCATTATGTTCAGCATGGTTAAATACTAACATTTACTATGTTGAATATTTTTTATCAAGTCATATGAGCATTCATATTCACCACTATGTGTTTAGAAGCATTTTGTGTGATAACTCATTTTCCAACGGATAAAAACTGAAAAAGAAGACATGCTTATGTTACCAGGACAGTATAGAACACTTGTACGATGACAGAATTTGCAGAAAGACTCCCGAACTCAGCAGATCTGAAGAAGAGCTCTCGGATTCTCTGCGTGGTGCAACTTAAAAATGAATTATGAAAGAAACATGTCACTTAAGGCCACCCACGGTTGACCGCAGGTGTACCTACGGCTACCACATTTGTACCTGTGGCTCCCCTGGGTGGGGCCCACCCTTCCGTCTCGGTCCAATTTGAGTTGAAAAGGAGGTTTCACAAGCTAAAAAAGTCAAATCAGGAAAAAAGATGTTACACGATTGAGCGAAAAAGCCTGAAATCCTTGTTTTCAGAGACCAAACTACGGGTCTACATATCACTCATTTATATTCTCCTAGACACAGGGTTTACTATATCGATGATCATAACTGTTGCAAACTACACTCGGCAATACCCCAAGAAGGTCTGATGCAATCAGTTAGGGGTCGTAACTCCATAACATTTCCCCAATGGAAACTTCATACAAGTTCATCCATTGATGTACACATCAACGAAGGTCAAGCAACCTTGACGACATTCAGTTGTTGGCAAGTAAATCCAGCGAAGTATAAGAAACCATCTGATGATCTCATCCTTTGATATATACGTCAACTAAGGCCAAGAAGCCTTGACATTACCCCCAGCAAGGATCTCATTTGTTGATAAGTGGTTTTATAACCATTTATTTAGATATTAACTGACTTGAATTTGTGCTTAAACTCATGTTATTGTATAGATTTTTATGCTTTTGTGCTTTGTTTTGTAGTGTTAGTATTGGAAACTCTCTCGGTGTTATTTGAGATAAGTTGTGCTCGTAGCTATGATGGATTGATGATGGAAAGGAAAATGGAGCTGAGCATATTGCCAGATGTTGGAATGAAGTTTTGGAGTGAAGTACCTTGAGCCTAAAATGCAGTGAAGATTACAACGAGAATAAAGTCGAGCCCATCTAATGCATGCATAGCAATGCGCTGACTTGACTTTATGACACGGCAGCAATTGCGCCGAACATATTGCCCAGATCTTGCATAGCACAGCTGTGCCCTATCCAAGGCTTATCACGACGCAGTTGCGCCAATCTTAATTCGGCAGTTGACTTTTAATTTAGTTATCGAATAGGCTGATTGCTTGGAGAAGGATGTTACGACTGAGACTGTTAATATATTAGACTTATTATCAGTATGTAAACGTATTCCACCCTTTGGGGGATCATATAGCTATTGTCAATTTCTCTCTTTAATTTCAATAATATAATATAGTAGATTAGTGTAGATACTTTCTATATTTGATTAGATTGGAGACTTGAAGCAATTAGAAAGCATTAGAGATTCAATTTAGGATCACTAGAACAAATTTGCACTACAATTCTCTATTCTTACTCTCTCTTTGATTCCTAATTGTATCTTATGATGTTTATTCAATATGTGGATGATATCGTTAATTTAGAAATGATTTAAATTCTATTCTGAGATTGCAATGGATTCTATGGATTAGTTATTTCTGATATGTTTCATTGTTAGCCTTATTGATTTCTATGGGATTTTCTATTAAGATTCATGCTTACTTGCTTAGTTGATTGGCCATCAATTGCTGTGATAATCCATATGGACTTGAGAAATGAAGTATGGGTTTAGATCTAATTTTATTAGCTTATGATTGTATATTCTACATTGTGTTGGGATGTACGATTTGTGCTTAGGATAGACATATACCGAAGCACCATTCGCAGTCAATTGAGAACTTGGGATTAAACCCTAATTATTTGTAAATCACATAAACATATAGTGGTTTAGGTAATGTGGGTGATCATGTGTATTCTATCAACTGTGGATTATATGTGATATGGGTATGGTACATTGGGAGATGGTTATACTTTACTTTCATGTTCTCGACTAACAAACCAGTACAATTAGTTTGGCTTAACATGAAGTGTATGGATTTGAATGAGTCAATAGATGAAATTGTGATCTCAGATCTTCTTTATCTAGTCTCACTCTAGGATTAGTTAGGTTTATTTAATTTAACAGTTTAAATTTATATATCGCAAATCAATCGTTTAAATAAGATTGAAATGTTTACGAGTTAGTGCTTGGTGATCTTTGTTAGTTAATTCTCTGTGGGAACGATACTTTACTTACTCTTTATTACTTGTTGACCGTGTATACTTGTATACATATATTGATCGGTAAAACGACCAACAAGTTTTTTGCGCCGTTGCCAGGGAATTAGCTTAATAAATTTTTTCCAACAATAATTTCAATCAAATTGGTCTTAATTTAGACATTTTTATCTTTTTTTAATTATCTTCTTATATTTCTCTCTTTTCAGGTACCATGGGTGACTTTGCTTATCAATGGCCTTATTCAAATATGATTCAACCAAGGGACACTAGAACTAAAGGACTCAATGTATTTTCTACATTGTCAGCACAAATTGCAACACTTTCGAAGAGGTTGGATGTTCTTGCAGCCCAACGCACTCGAGAGATAGTAGTTAGATGTGAATATTGTGCTGTCTAGCATCCTAGTTATCAGTGCAACCTTAGTGTTGGACAAGTATAGTTTGGGGGTGATTACCTCAATAGCTATGCTAATCCCAATTATCATCAAGGTTAGGGGTATCACCTAGATTATGAATGGAGTGATAACTATCAAGACCAGTACTGTATTCCAAGTCCAACATATCCATCAAATTTCTCAAATCCACCTCCAATGCAGGAAGAAGACAATTCAGAGTTGAAGGAATTCATGTTAAGGATTATAGCAAAAAAAGAAGAGATGATAAAGAGTCAGGAGTTATCAACCCAAAATCTTAATAGACAGATGGAATAATTTATTAACTCCTCAATAAATGGTCCACAATATAGTTATTCTGAAACTGAACAAGATAATTCAAGATTGGAGTATTTGTGGTTCAAGTTTATAGCATCAACTAAGGAGAAGATGATTGAGCAAGAGAGGTCAATTAGGAAGCTTCAGAATTATATGGATCAAATATTCGAAGCCTTGAACAATCGCCCTCAAAACAATTGGTGCTATGTCATGGATTATGAAACTAATGGAGAACCAGAAGTGTACATGCCACTCGATGAGCTCAAAGAAGTTGTCATTGAGGAGACAACTGGGGAATTGGATAATGTAGAACATGAACTGTGTTGTACAATACCCCAAGTGCCTTTTCAGACAGAGTTAAAAAATTCAGTGAACTTTGCACACCCATGTCCCCTTGGTAGCCATATACAAAGTAAAGATCAGTATGATAAAGAGGCCTCTTATACACCATGGTGGGATGAGGAAGAGAAAATAAAATAGGAAGATTTCATTGTACTTTCCATGCCTCAATGTAACAATTAATTCTTAAATACAACGGATGAGGCACCTAGCTATGCAAAAGAACTGGGAATATCATGTACAGAAAAATGCTAGGCTGTTTAAATTCACAGACTAATAAGATGGGGAACCTACCTACACATAGTGCAATTCTAATGGATGGAGGATTCTAACTTATCGTAGGGGGAATTGGATAGCGGTGTCAAAAAAGAGTCCAAATTAATCGGACTATAAATCGAAGCTACTGGATGGGAGGCACCCCATCAATTCTCTCTTTCCCTATTGGTTTAATTCCCCATTATCTATAGTCTATCATTCCCCCCCTCGTCGTTTAATTCTTACTGTTTTAATCTAGTTGTCATTATTAGTATAGTTAATTAAATTTTAATAGCAAGTGTTTGTTAGGAGTAATTAAGGTTTAATAGTTCATTGTGATCCTTTGAAGGAATGATCAATTGGGCAGCAGGGTGATAAGTTCAAACATCGAACACAAAGAAGCAGCGGTGAGTCGGGACTGTGTTTGAGGTCAAGCAAATGTGCTGCCTCAACAAAGCCAAAAGCAGTAGCAATTGCGCCACATGACATTGCCAGATTTAACACAACATAGCTGCTCCCCATTCCCAACAATTTATAGCGCAGCTGCGCCCGAGCTTTATGTCGGTTTTTAAAATCAGTTTAAGGAGCCGGATCAGACCCATTCCCACCTTCTATGTCAATATTTTCTTTTAAACTTCCAAACTCTCAAACTCCTTTCTCTCTAACAAAATCAAACATCTAAGATCCCTAAATCAAACCCTAGATTCCCTTCTACATACCTATTGTTTGATTCCATCCAACACTATTCTCTCTTCCCATACTAAACCCTGGTTCTTCATCCCTCTAGCAGATTTTGAACGGTGTTAGAAGTCAAGGGAATTCGGTTCTGCACACCACCTATTCTAGTGAAGTCCAACAAGAGGTTAGGATTTCATTGCCACTAACAGTTTTATTCCCTAATCCATTCTTACCGAAATCTCAACCTAACCCTCCATCATCACACAATTTGTCATGTGGATTTGCATCGGAGAATAAGAATGATAGAAAAAAGGGCAGAGTTGGATTATTATTGAGTGCACCTCAGTGGGTTGATACAAGATTGATAGAGTTTGGGGATTCATTGAAAGGTTCAGGGGCATCTAAGATAATACTCTTTATCAAAATCATGGCAGCCAAGAAAATTATAACTCCATCTCCTTCGTCGAGCAGTAAGCATGAGAGTGAGGGTAATAACAGAAACATGCTGGACACCTCCCGATTTGTGAACCTCTCGGCCCATCACTACTATATAGATGTTTTAGTTGGAAAATATTTCATACCAGAGAGGGGATTCAGGTCGGGAAAAAAAGATGGAAAATTGAAGGAACAGATTATGGGGCATGGATGGATGTCAGTGGTAGCCAAATTGGTGGTTGCACCAATGGCTATAGTAAGGGAATTTTACGCCAATGCTCGCGAAACTCAAAATGGCATCTCTTTTGTGCGAGGAAAGCAGGTGTGGTATACCAAAGAAGCAATCAATGAGATATTCCATGTGGAGACATTGCCATCAGGTACTGAGAACTGGGCTGAATCACAAATATTTGAGACAAACTTAGACAAGTTGGTGAAGGAACTGTGCAAGCCAGGTACAAAATGGACCACCAAATCCGGCACTGACAGAAAGGTACATTTCCCACAGACTTCGCTCAGCCGATATTCCAAGGCATGGTATAGCTTCATATGTGCGAAAATACTCCCAACTAGCCATCATGTCGATGTCACGACTGAGAGAGCTATATTGCTATATGGTATTCTGAAGATAAATGCAATTGGCATTGGACACATCATAAATCAGTTAATGCTAAAATACATGAGAGGGTGTACTTCAGGGGGCATACCACACGCTTCTCTTATCACTAGATTGTGTTTAGATATGGGAATTGATTGGGATAATGAGGCTCTCCAGATGCCGATGAGAGATATTGACCACACCACTATTCAGAAGTACATCATTTGGAATGGTGCAGAGTCTCATCCCCAGGGTTTGGGGTTTATCATAACTGAGGATGAGTCCGAGAGAGAAAAAGATGGAGAAGACAATGAAGAAGAAGAGGACACTGCTGCTCCTCATTCAGCTAGGCCACCTCCAGGTAGACAGAACCGTGACATTCACCGCCTCCAAAAAAGAAGGATGGATGCAATGCACATAAACTTCCAATCTTTAACTACCGAGTTCTCTAGAGCCTTATCCAATGCCTTCAGCCAGCTGGGAGCACAGGTTCAATTTCTGACATATGGGACAACTACTCCTTATCCACCTCCAGACACTCCACCTAAGCAAGAGGAGGATGATGATGATGAGTACAGCTAGGGGAGTTTCCTTATACCTTTTATCTCCAATGAGGACATTGTAGTTTTTAAGTTTGGGGGTATTAGGTTTATTTGTTGTATTTAGTATAATTCATGTCATGTTGCATTTTGTCTTATTTTAGTTGATTGTGTTAGAAATTGTTGCATTCTGTTTAGTAATTATGTTTAAATAAATGTTTCATTTTGTAACTGCATGAATCCAGTGTCAGTTGATTTGTTATTTAGTTGGCCTATGATGAAATTAAAACTACTTGATTTTTGAACTGATTTGAGACTTAAGTTGGGTTATGATGTTATATCATACTATAAATCCTTATTTGTTTGTTACTGATATAATCGGTTAGCACTCTTGAGTAACCATTATGAGGCATTTAGTTTAAATTATCTCATACTTGTCTTCTGGTGGGAGTGTTGTGTTTTATTGAAAGAGTGTCTGTACTCAATTAGGTAATAGCTTGGACTGTAAAGAACTTAAGTTTGGGGGAAAAAGAGGGGTAAATATATGTGCTATAAAAAAAGACGAGATGGAGCGTAAAACGTACTCGTTTAAATGGAAAAAGAAAAGAAAAAAAAAGGCGAGACGGAGCGTAAAATGCACTCGCTATATCAGAATATATATATATATATATATATAATATAGTAATAACCTCTGCGAGAAAGTGCGAGAATCACCCTCGTGAGGTAATAAAGGCATAAATTTCCCTGTTGACTCTGAACTTAAGTAATGCATGGTCTTGGTTAGAACTTACTTGATGTACTAAATTTCTTGAGTTAAAACTGGTTCTCTCCCCCTAAGAAGCGTAGTATGTGAAAAATTTTCTAAGTAGCATGTTTAGTGGTTGCTTCACATTCACACACTATATCAATGCTGAAAATTTTGGATTTGCAGAGTGTTTTGCACTATGATCTTGTCTTGGGTTGCTTTTTGGTTTGATTATCTTGTAGTTTTTCTGAGGCATTGCAATTGAATTTCATTTCTGGCTGACTATTGGATTCAAGTTCATGATAGTTTAGGATGCATACATGGTAGTTTCTGCATTGCATTTTGGCTTGGTTTTGTTTTGGTTACTTAAGGGCAAGCAACGGTTTAAGTTTGGGGGTATTTGATAAGTGGTTTTATAACCACTTATTTAGATATTAACTGACTTGAATTTGTGCTTAAACTCATGTTATTGTATAGAATTTTATGCTTTTGTGCTTTGTTTTGTAGTGTTAGTATTGGAAACTCTCTCAGTGTTATTTAAGTTAAGTTGTGCTCGTAGCTATGATGGATTGATGATGGAAAGGAAAATGGAGCTAAGCATATTTCCAGATGTTGGAATGAAGTTTTGGAGTTAAGTACCTTGAGCCTAAAATGCAGCAGAAGATTGCGGCGGAAACAAGCGAAACAAGCCGAGCCCACCGATGCACTGCAGTGACAATTGCTTGACTTGGCTATGACACTGGCGTAGTCATGCGGAACATATTGCCCAGATCTTGCACAGCACAGCTGCGCCCTATCCAAGGCTTATCACGGCGCAGCTGCGCCAGTCTTAATTCGACAATTGACTTTCAATTGAGTTATCGAATAGGCTGATTGCTTGGAGAAGGATGTTACGACTGAGACTCTTAATATATTAGACTTATTATCAGTATATAAACGTATTACACCCTTTGGGGGATCATATAGCTATTGTAACTTTCTCTCTTTAATTTAAATAATAGAATAGAGTAGATTAGTGTAGATACTTTCTAGATTTGATTAGATTGGAGACTTGAAGCCATTGGAAAGCATTAGAGATTCAATCTTGTATCAGGAGAACAGATTTGCACTATAATTCTCTACTCTTACTTTCTCTTTGATTCCTAATTGTATCTTATGATGTTTATTCTATATGTGGATTATAGCGTTAATTCAGATATAATTTAAATTCTATTCTGAGATTGCAATGGATTCTATGGATTAGTTATTTCTGAAATGTTTCATTGTTAGGCTTATTGATTTCTATGGGATTGTCTATTAAGATTCATGCTTACTTGCTTAGTTGATTGGCCATCAATTACTGTGATAATCAACATGGACTTGAGAAACGATGTATGGGTTTAGATCTGATCTTATTAGCTTATGATTGTATATTCTACATTATGTTGGGATGTACGATTTGTGCTTAGGATAGACATATACTGAAGCATCATTCGTAGTCAATTTAAAACTTGGGATTAAACCCTAATTATTTATAAATCACATAGACATATAGTGGTTTAGGTAATGTGGGTGTTTATGTGTATTATATCAACTATGGATTATATGTGATATGGGTATGGTACATTTAATGATGGCTATACTTTACTTTCGTGTTCTCGACTAATAAACAGGTACAATTAGTTTGGCTTAACATGAAGTGTATGGATTTGAATGAGTCAATAGATGAAATTGTGATCTTAGGTCTTCTTTATCTAGTCTCACTCTAGGATTAGTTAGGTTTATTTAATTTAACAGTTTAAATTTAAAAATTGCAAATCAATCGTTTAAATAAGACTGAAATGGTTACGGGTTAGTGTTTGGTGAACTTTGTTAGTTAATTCTCCGTGAGAACGATACTTTACTTACTCTTTATTACTTGTTGACTGTGTATACTTGCACGCATATATTGATCGGTAAAACGACCAACATTCGTTGATGTACATTTCAGCGAGGGTCAGGTAGCCCTGATAACACAAACTATTGGCAGTAACTCCAACACAGTAGTGGAAGGACCTGGCGATACAAACCAGGGAAAACCATCCTCATCGGGGAGGACCGATGATGGAATATGTTATACAAGTTCTCCTCAGAAAAAACACATCCCCATAGGTCCCTCGTTAATGAGAGTTACATCCTCAGTGGGAAATCTGCACTAAGGATTAAGGACTTTGGTAATAACCCTAACGTCAACATCCTGGAAGCCTTGGATCACACATCCAAGCAGTTTGTCAGAGTCATCAGTGATAACTCTAATCCCCATATCCATGGGAATAGTCCTCACATCCCGTTGGAAAATAATCCAACAAACAACATACATCATGCATATACATCATGCTGCAGTACATTGCATCATGATTATCTTGTCACATTTCAAGTGTCTAGTATTCTTTATCCTATTCATGCCATTACATTGCATGAATATGATAAAGAGGGGCATCTGTAGACAGTCAAAATTTTGCATTCCTGTTACTAACATTGCAGGAGGGCAGAATCATCTTTCAGAGATAACCCTGGAGGACAAAGAAGCTCCAATTCCGAAGATAACCCTAGAATTATCAATCTTACCACCTTAGAGACAACCCCGAGGAGTGCAGTTCTAATTCTGGAGATAACCCCGAATACCTCAGTTTTCCATCCCGGATACAACACCAAGATACTCAGTCCCGGAGACATTCCTGGGAGTTCCATTTCTAACCTCGGAGACAACCCTAAGGAGTGTATTTGTAGTTCCAGAGATAACACCGGAAAAGCTTATTTCAAACCCTTGCAGTCAACTTCAACCTCGGAGATATCCCCGAGGCACTTAGTTCTAACCCTGAAGATAGCCTCGGGAGGTCAAACACACCTCAGAGACAACCTTGAGGACCTTTGGTACTCACAGCAGCCCAATCTCAGAGATAACCATGAGCAACGACTGCTACATAAGTACAAACCAAAGATAACCCTAGTGAGGGGAAAAATCATCATTTTGCCACCTTGATCCCACATTGCGCCATCTCAACAAGCATTTCAACATATATTACACACAAAAGTGTCATACAAGAACCATAGCTCCAATCCCGAGTTACTACTGCACAAGACAACACACCAGATAGAATTTGAAGACCTGAAGACCCGGGCATGGTCCCATCTTCCTGACTTCGTACAACCTCTAATCTCATGTCATTGTGTAGCTCTCGACAACAGCATTTCGAAAAAGGTCTTATACACCTCAATCGGATGCCAAGATTGAAGTTCTGAAAGTTAGAGCGGACATCGCGTT